>CAMPDV010000577.1:0-221999 GCA_946699065.1 Loxodes magnus | reverse complement strand
TATAAATCTATTAATAATTCCTTTTTCTTTTGTAAGAAATTTTAAATATTGAACATAAATCAAAATGCATATAATATTCTAATATTATACTATTGCATTTCCACAATTTTGACTTATGATTTAAGATGTCTAATACTATATTACAGACATTATATGAACTCCTTTCCATGAACTAACTGTAATATTTAGAATTATACAAATTATTTCTCCAAATAAGTATATTAAGAGAAATTGAGATGTTTATAATTAGAAAGGCGCAAAAGAAGAGTTAAAAATAAGGAGGCGATCAGATTGAAAGAATAATGAAGAACTCTTCATAATATTTTTTGTCTTAAAAGGAGATAATAATTCTGACATTTAACAAAGTTAAAAAATAGGTATGCAGTTTAAATATATTTAAGCTAATACTGTATTCTGACTTTAATTAATCTTTTCAATAAATTTATAAAACTAAAATATTTTTTAAATAATTCTATAATTAAGATAATTATTAACTATGAGTATTTAAAGCAGCATAACTTCGCTTTCTGTTTATTCTTAAGTGTCTTTTAATGTGCATAACGGGGATATTCTGTTGATTATTTCTACAATCAGGGGTTACATACTCCATATCTATAGATTTAAGCTTTACCAAGGCCAGATAGGCACTCAGATACTTTCTCTTCAAGATCTCGAATCCAACTAGCAATCTCCCAAAGTTTAGTGATATATTAAGACAGATCTAAATGTTACTCACGCCAATTTTTTTATTAAAAGAAGTAAATAATACTAAAATATATATCCTTGTAAAAAAGGTAGCATCATTTGCTTAAATAAAATAGTTTTCTTAATAATTGACTATCAATATTATTTAATTTTTATATCTAAAAACTTCACTAAATGAAATAATTATAAAATTCATCTAAAATATTTAGAATTTTCTGAGTTCATCAATTAAAAAGATTATTTTTGTACCTTAAATTAAAATGTGAAAGCTATTAGCATATATTTCAAATGATTTAATTTTAATTAATAATGATGATATCACTTTAATTATCTTATCTTTATCTTATTTATTTTAAAACAAAATCTTTCTCAATCTTGAGTCAGTAGTTTTCGATCTATTTTTCTGGAATTTTTAAAAATATTTTATCCAATTAATTCTTATTTGAAAATTTTGTTAGTCTTTTCATCATTTATTATTCTTAAAAAAATGAAATTAACTTAGTCATTTTCTATAATTATACATTTTCATTTAAAAAATCAATCTATTGATAATAAAATGTCTCTGATACTAAGTTATTTTAGATTAGCTGGGGATGTATTATTATTTATTCATTAATATAGTCGTCAATATCTTACTTAAATTTCTGATCTTTTCTTTTAATTAAATTTTTTAAAAAGCTTTTAGATTAATTTTTAAATTCAGTTTAGCTGACTTTAAAGTTTTTGAACATCTTTGTTCTTCGTTCTCTCTAAAGATAAAATCCTAATTTGATCTTCTTGCGATGAACTTTAACTTTTTTTTAATCTTTGTCCTTTTAATTATCCGGCTTTTCTTTATGTTCTAAGTAATTTCTTTGAGAGAAGAATATATTAATCTATATTTAAGGATGAAATAGATATTTTAATTAAAAAAGGAAATATTAGTTGGAGTATTATTGATTAAAAAGTTAAATAAAATAATGTAAATAGAATATTTTTAAAAGAAGCAATATACTTATAATAGAATCATATAATAAGATTAATATTTATTTAAAGCTTTTCTATCTATTCGTAATAAAGCTCTGGGGTAAAACAGTATATACAATTCTAGGAATAATTTATCTTTATTGATCTTTTATAATAAAGAAAATTAAAAAAAACTAAAAGGAAATTAGTTTAAATGTTTAAAATAAGAATAGATAAATATGTAAAAGATCAGTATTAAATTTAATATAAGATTATTAAATCCATTTTGCTTTTATACTTAACAAACTCAAAATAAAACAGTAATCTTAATTATTTTAAGAAATTATAGAAACTATTCTAGCATTTTTTAAATTGATTATTTGGATGTTAAAGAAAGCAAAATAATTCCTACGATTATTTTAAAATAAAATAAGACTAAAATTTTATTAAGATTCAATAACAAGAATTAATTTAATACCTACAGAATACTTATGTTTAGATGAAAATTGACAATAAAATCCTCATAATTCTCAATTTACACTTATTCTAATCTTAACAAACATATGGTAAGAGAAATTTTATCGATTTATAAGCTTAGAGCATTTTCCTATAACTTCTAATATGATTTGCTGTAAAGGCATTATAACATTTAAAGCTCTAAAACATTTTCTTGCGGAGACCTTGATACTTTTAAACATATTCCAACATATGAGGTCTTGAAAGAGTTAATTGAAGAATTTAAAGACTTAAAACATTAGATTTATTAAAGCTCTTAACCTATAACCAAAAATATTTAAATAAAAATTTTACAAGTATTCAGTAGCTCAAGAAAATTGACCTTAGAATCAAGATTTTTCATAAAATCTGCTCAGAAGAAGAATATAAATCATTGAGTAAAAAGATATGTTTGAAAAAAAAACTTCTATTTAAAAAGTGAAATTAAATCAACACATTTACTGTAAAAGAAGAGTTAGAATAAAATTTAATACAAGAGTAGAAAAATTGAGAGAGCCACCAAAATTCAAACTTTTTTATTATTATAAATAATATAGTATAGACATTTTTAGGTAAATTTAAATAATAATAGGATAAATTAAGTTTAGCAATTTTCGAGGATTTCACCTTTTCATACTGGACACCAGATTGCTCCAGTGTTAAAAATAAAGTTTTAGATGTCTCTATTCCTCTCTCCTCCCATTACTCTTGTCATTTCCGGATCTAGCCTGATTTCTAATTAAATTTTCTCTTGTAAATGTATCCTTAATCATTTAAATATAATCTTTCTCTTATTTGTCTCTACTACATTTGTTTTTTCTTCCTCTACTGTGCTTGTATGGTTCTTTATTTATTCCAGTACTACGTCTTGAAATTTTGGAATTCCTTGCAGCGTCTTCATAAGTTTTCTGTCGAATTGCAGTAGTAACATTTCTTCACTACTTTTTGGAGTTTAACCTTAGTCTTCCTATTGGTCTCTTCAATCATCATTGGATCTCCCCTTTGTTCATCTAATTTCTTTTCTAGTATTTCCAGTCTAATACTCATATCAGATTGTTTCCAAAGTTAATTTTAGGATTAGCTACTCTGGTCTTAAGATATGTTTCAGAAAGAGCTTAGTTTTCTTTCTTAGGACATAAGTCTGGATTTATTCCTTCCGCTAGGTTGAGTTTTTCCATCAGTTTATCATTGTCCTTTCTCAGTTTCCTAACCTCTTCCTGGAGGTTTAGTACCACTTTGATGAGCTGTTCCATGCTCATCTGGCCAGAAGGATTGAACTCTGAGACCTCCTGGTGCAGAGCAGAGTTCATCTACTTTCTGGGCTTCTCTTCTGAGGTTGGAGTTGTCTCATGTGTTGTCTTCTGAGCCTGTTTCTGTTCCTCTTCAAGTTGTTAGAATTAAGAAAAAGGTTAGGGTTAAGGGTAGGAAGACTATCCAAGATTGGATTCAGGTTTCCTCTCCAACTTTTTGGAGGTGGTGTAGAAACCTCTTTTGAATCCTTCCATTTTTTTATTTTTTAAATGTAACTTTATTTATACATTTTTTATTATAATTTTATATGAAATTTTACTACTTTGAGGTTTTTTCATATGATTTGAATCTAATTAAATTTAAAATTTTTGCGTATTTTAAAAGATTTTCATATTTTTTTAAATCATTTTTTTTTGATTTTTTTAGTGCTTAATGATATTTTATTAATAATTAAACTCAAAAGCATCATTTTTTTTAATTTATAAAAGAAAGATAAATAAAAAAATAAATATTTTAAATTTAAAATTTTTTGCTTTTTCTTTAAATTCTTTATAAAAAGCCTAATTTAAATATTAAAACTTTAATTTTTAATTTCCTTTAATATTCTTTTTAATATTTTATTTTAATACAGTTAAAAGCATTCTTTTCCTAATTTTTTAAAAACTTGATTTGTATTTATTTGTTAAGATAAAATCCTAAATAAAAAGATGGAAGATTTAAATTTTTTATTTTTTAATAATAAATTCTCTTAACCGAAACGAAATAAAAATAAAAAGTTTAGCAAAAAAACTTTCAAAAATATTTAAGAAAATTAGTTATAAAAAAATTATAAAAAAGCTATTAAATTAATTTTAAAAATAATAATGAGAATAAATTTTTGAATTAATTAATTAATAATTAATTTAAATCATTGCATACAGTTTTCTATATTGAAAATTTTTATCATCTTTATAAAAATATCTAAAAGCTATTAAATTTATAAAGAACATAAAAATTTATTCTTTAAAAATAAAAAAATACAGATTTTAGTAAAATAATCAATTAATTTTTTATTTTAAAAAGTTTTAAGTAAAAAATAATTGATTAAATTAATCTTTTATTTTATTGTTTTTAAAGAATAAATTTTAAATCCACTTATTTAAATAAAAAATAAAAAATTTTTATTTTATTATATATAAAATGGCTTCTAAGAAATGACAGAACTTTGAACAAAACATTTTAAACAGGAAAATAATCTAAAAAATAAAAAAGC
Organism: Loxodes magnus; assembly: GCA_946699065.1. Classification (NCBI taxonomy): domain Eukaryota; phylum Ciliophora; class Karyorelictea; order Loxodida; family Loxodidae; genus Loxodes; species Loxodes magnus. The sequence goes on along the minus strand of CAMPDV010000577.1, from coordinate 217,351 downwards.
GAAATAATTACAATGAGTGAAAGTGAGAAATAAGATTGATATGACGAACATTAACCACTTGGAAATCCAGAACTAAAAAACTTCCGACACAAAGTCAAATAGAAATATTATCTAAGTCATTAAAAGAGTTTATGTTTAAAAATAGATACCTCACTGATAAAGCAGAAAAATTAGAAAAACTAATAACGTCTTTACTTGAGAAACATATTAATAATCATAAGAAATAGAAAACAAATTGGAACAAAGAATTCTTTAAATTTAATAACAAATTTAGGTAAACACCATTTTAGTTTAAACAGAATTAATCAGATCCTATGGAAATAGAAAATGAAGCCTCAAATTAAAATAAACAGTAAACGTTTATTTAAAATAAGTATTAAATTTAAATTAAATAAGTGTTACAGGAATAATAGTTTAAAAGAAGAATAAAATGCTACGTGTGCAATAAATAACACCAATGAAAATACTGCTACTAACTAAGCGAAATTTAAAGAAGAATAAATAAGATATTTTTAGAAAACTATTTAGGATATATCCAACATAAAGTGGAAAAATTGATAGAAAAAATTTCTTTTAATTCAAATCTTAATCCTTGGAGAAATAATTAGGAACGCTAAGTGCAAGACCAAAACTATTCCGAATATTAAAGGATGCTGCACTAATGAAGTGCTACAACCGCCTAACTAAGCCTAGTAGGAATTCAAGACAAACCAATAGAGACAAGCTGATAGAATAGGTCAGATGGCTGACTACTAAGGCTTTAACAAAGCTTTTTAACTTTTAACTTTTTTATTTGAAAAAAATTCTAGTTCTAAATAAAACTATCTAAAAAATTGTTTTAAGTAGTGTAAAATATTTATATATTGCATTAAAATTAAAAAAAAAATAAAAATTTGGCTAAAAAAGTTTAAAATTATTTTTATTTTTGTTTCTGTTTTTGGAACAATATATTAACTTATTATTTCATTTTTTTTATTAACTTTGTAAATTTAATAATCTAGATATGAGATCATTTAGTTCTTTATCCCGTTTTAAAATGAGCAAAGGTTCTTCTTTCAAATTTTCCTTAATTTTAAAATTTTAATTAAATATATTTTATACAAATTTCTTAATTTTTAATTAATCTATTATAAAAAAATTTGATATTTTAAATGTTTTTTTAATTATTGATTGTTATTTATAATTAACTAATTAGTTAATATTTACATTTTTCTTTTGATACTTATGAGAAAATCCTTCTATGTTATTAGAAGAAATGTAAAAAAGTGTTAGTTAGATTATGTTTATTTTATACATAATATTATACTGTAATTGATTTCATTTTATTTCTCTTATTAAAAATAAATTCTAAAATTTATTTTTCTGAAATAGATAAAAACCATAAAAATATCTAATTTTCAAATCCCTAAACCTCTAAAGGAACTTCAAAAATTTATAAACAAAAGATTATGAAAAAGCAGAAAAAATAACTAAAACAATTTGTTAAGCTGTGCTTAACTTAAAGGAAGATATTAAAAAACAATAAACTAAAATCTATAATTTTAGGAGGATATTTAGAACGCTTAAGACAGTTTAAGCAATCAGGTTAAGTAAAATTAAGTTTTCTTTAAATTTAAATGAATAGTCTGCTAGATTTAGCACATAAAAATTATCATAAGAATGTAATTATGTAGAATATTCATAAAAAAAATCTAAGTAGCATACTGAAGCAAATGAAGTGTTTAATAAAATCTAAATTGTTAAAAGGGAGCTTTAGAAGAAAAGGAAAATAGTTGTACCTGATCATAATGCTAAGGAAAATTCTTAAAAAAATTTAAATAATTAAATTTTTCTAGTAATTATTCGGAAAGGTCATGTATTTTATATTAAGCAAGGAAAAAGCCTGAATCATTGTGAAGCAAAAGGGCAAGAATATACAAAAAAATCAAGAAGAAACCTATAGAGAAAAGTTCTAAGAAATTTTAGATTTTTGAGATTCAGAACTTATTAAAAATTCCTTTTGAACATTTTTATTAATCCATTTGGTTTCATACTTTTGGGTAGTACGGAGAGAGATAAAATTATCTGAAAAGAGCAAATTATTTTGTCTATAATAGAATTTCTCTCATTTTTTTAATTTAATTTTAAAATTTAAAATTATTAAAATAAAATAAAATATTTTATTAAAATCAAACTCAAAATATTTAAAATATTATTTTATCATAATAATTATTATTTAAAAGATTATAACTTTTAGTTCTAAAGAAAAAATGAAATTAGATTATTATATTATTTATTCTTATCTTATAGTTTAAGTTAATAAATTAAATTATAAAATTTTATTCTTACAATATGATTAACTAATGACTAAATTAATTTCATAAACGTTTACATTTTTTTAATTTATATCATAAAAGTTTATTAAATTTAAATTTCTAGAAGTTTGTATATTTAAGTTTAATATTTGAGTTTTTTAACTTTTTCTTTTCTTATTTAAAAAAATTGTTGCATACTCTTTTTTTATTTTTTTTATTATACTATCAATTTGCAAATTTAATTTTTATATTTTCAATTTAAAAAAAATTTAAGCCATAATTAGGAAAAAAATTACATTAAAATTACCTCATTATTGCTTTTTTAAAGATTTATAATAACTAAAGCAAGATATATTAGTGAAGATACATCAAAATCAGTATTTTCTAAGTTGCTAGAATGTGTTAAAACATTAAGCACTTTTATTTGAATACAAACAAATCGCAGTTTCATAAAAGATATAACAATAAGAAAAATTGGAATAAAAATGTATTTATTTATCTGAGAATATATACAGAGAAATTTTGCTTATACATTTTATATTTTAAATCTAAATTAATTGAGAATTAAATATACATTTATCAATTAAAAAAATTTAATCTGAACTTATTTTAAATAAAATATTTTTAGTAAATAAATTCTTTTGGCTTCCAATAATTATATTGAAATTAAAAATTTACTAAGATAATTAAAAGAAAAATAAAAATGTTGTTTTGATCTAAAAGAGTTTAATATAATGATAAAAATATTAGGTGGCTAGTTAATGAATAAAGAAATAAAGTAAACTAGAGTAAAATTAATGGATGCCAACATTATTAAATATTAAAACTAAAAAATTAAAGACGCTTTTCTTTTATTTTTAACGCTGAAATATTTGTAATTGTAATTTTATTTCTACTACTTTAAACCTTATTTTAGGAAAAAATAAATTATAAATAAAAAATTTAAATTACAAAAATGTAAATATAACAAATTTAAAAATATTGAAATAATATGCATTTCAATAATTGATTAAACGCTTATAATATATTATAAATAACTGTTAAAAGCATATAATTTAAAATTATTTAAGTTTAGTCTCTTTATATTTAAAATATTTATTTTTATTTTAAATAGTATTAAGTTAATTAAATAGTGTACTATAATCAAAATATTTAAAAATATTAAGTTAAACTTGCTTCCTAACTTATTTTATAAATTTTTTAGAGCAAGCAAAACAAATAAAATGCTTATTAACAAATGAATAATAGTGTTTATTTAATAAATGTCTTAGTAATATTATTATTATTTTTTAAATATTATTTTGATAACTTACTTTCTGAACAAAATTATAGTAAACTTCAAGAAATGCCTTTTTATAATTAACTAAAAGTATTAGAGAAAGCAAGAAATGTTATTTTCTATCACAAGATGTCTTAAAATCAACTACAATAATTTATAAATTTTGGAAAGGAAAAAGAAGTTACCCTTGAAATTCGGCTGAGAAATCAATGAAGTAATAGGGAATAGACAGGCACAGGCAGTACGGGAATTGAACTTTGGAGGGAGTGAGTGGAAATTGCTCAACATATGTCGATTATTGTCAATCTTTAGGAAATTGTTTGCTCAATATTTTGAATAAAAAACTCATTCTGATACTGGAGTAATAATTTGAATAAAATGGATAGAGGCTGATTACCTCAAGGAAGATAAATGGAAAAATTTTGAACCATCTAATACTACTAGAGTAAATACCTAATTAGAAAAGCAAGATTAAAATCTGGAAAACTTAAAACTCTTTAATATAAGACAGTAAGAACGAAAGTTAGCTGCTGACAAAATGGAAATAGAGCAAAAATAATTCTTAAGCCATCAATAGAAAGTAACTAAACCAACTAAGTAAAAATTCTATTACTGAAGAAATCACTATCACCTTTACAACAATTACAAAAAATTTAAACAGAGATAAAGAATTTATTGAAACAAATACTATTGAAAAAAGAACAAGAAAGAAAAAAAGCATGATCTCTGTAAAGGAAAAACTTAAAATAATGAACTGAATGTTCTGCATGCAAGCTGAAATATTACACAAGAGAAAAATCAATCGTAAGAAAGGAGGATACAGTGAAGCAAGAAGGATGTGGAAAGAAAACCTGAAGAAATTAGAGCACCTTGTTTTCGAAAATATATATCAAGAACTTAATATTAAACAGCAAGGTACATGAACTACTGCTATCCAGATGGAGTTGAAATTTCCTAATAAAGGAAAATATTAATTGCTATTATTATTATTATTATTATGAATAACATTTTATTTTCAAGCAAAATAATCGAAAATTAGAATTATATTTTTTCCTATCTTTAAATTTGTCTATTTATAATATTTTGAAATTAATTAAAAAATATTTCAATAACATTAAAAAATATGAGTTTATATATATAAAAGTTAGATTTAAAATTGATATCTTCAGTGATATTTCGACCTCTTTCCCACCAACCTCTAGAGTTATCCAGTTGTTTAATAAAATTTAATGATTTAAAAAATTGTTATTAATCTTTGGTATTATTCTTTTATAATATCTGCTTTTATCTTCAGTTTAGTCTTTTTTCCCTAAGATTATTTTAGTATATTATTTATAATTTTTCTTGCTATTTGTTTACATTCTTTCAGTATTATTTCTTAAATATTAATTGTATCTTATTACTTTTTTTACATTTAAAAATTTTCGCTAGAAACTTTTAAATCTTTTGCAGAGATACTTCTATGAATTGCTAAAGAATTTTTTACTATCTTAGTTTTATGTTTTCAATCTTTATATCCTCTACTTGCACTTTGTAATTTATTTAATCTTTTCTTTCAATTTAGTAATAAAATTTATTTCACTTTTATACTATATAATATTTTCCATCCTATTATTTTATTTAACCATATTTGATAGATTAAAGACTTTAATTTTATTGCGTAGTCCAAAGATAGTTAAATTTTCTCTCTTGTGACATTAATCTTAAATAATTTTATTTTTGTTTCTATTAATTTATGTAATGCTTTCAGAAACTCTTAACTAGAAAATGACAACATATTTTATTAAGTTGTAGTAAATTAAGAACTCTTAATACAATACTGACTTAATCTATTTTTTAGGCTTTACTTCAGAGGTTGTAGATGTAATTTTACACATAATTTTCCAGTTAATTTTGTTCGCTTTTCTTAATTATTAAGATGTATTTTACTTTATTTTCTTTTGAATTTTATACAAATACTTCTTGTAAATTGTTTATATTTTTTAAATCAAAATCAATATATAATTTTATTTCTTTTTAAACAAAAATACTATTAAAATATCATAATTTTAATTTATTAATTTTCTAACTCTATCATCCATTTTTCCAATATCTTAAAGTTATCCGACTTTAGAAAAGTATATCCTTAATTAAAAACATTAAAAGATGTTAATTTTAATTTAAAATTGATAGTTTTTATATAATAAATTTAAATTATTAATCTTAATTATTCTTATAATTGAAAAGATAGTGGGAGCTGAGAATGACCTTCGTGACTAAACTTTCTGGTTTTATGGCTAGGAACAAGTTCCTTTCCTGTCGCTGAGAAAGTCCCTGGTCAGAGTCATTTTCTGAAGGAACACTGTCTTTGAGATTATCCGCTCTTGGTAGGGGCTTGAAGCCTGGCTGCTCATAGCGATGGAGCTCCCTAGCAGCTGTGCCTGGAGCACAACAGGATATCCCCGTTATTTCATAAAAAGAGAGCGTCGGGTCGTGCAATCGGAAAGGAGTTTCCACTCCAAAACTTTTTTAGTTGAAATTAATAAATTAATTAAAAAAGCAAAAGGACTTTAAATATAAAATTAGGAAACTGGCTTATTAAATAATTAAACTGTTTTAATAGGAAAATTAATATGTATAATGCTAGGTAAATTGAATGTTAAATGATATTTCCATATATTTATTTATTATTCCAATTATGAAGTTATTATTATAACAGAATTAATATACCATTTTATTTGCTAACATTGAAAAATAAAATTATTGGTATATACTTTGCAAATATCTAACAGTAAGTTTAAGAAAGATATATACGTTAAATAATTAAAATGTCATATCTAGTTAATAGAAAGGCAGCAAAAAGGTATTTAATGAGAATTTAAAAATCTATTTAGTTTTTTTATGCAATTTTAGTTGATCGAAATCAATAAATTAAGCAAAAGGTATAACATATTTCTTTAAATAACTTTAAGTTTATCTATAATTTTTATGAGATATATAATTACTAAAAATCTAAGACATAAAAATAGCTAAAATTTATATAAATCAAGAAAATTTTTTAATTAAGATATTCAAGTTGATAAATTAAAAAAGTCTATATAAAAAATGAGTATTTCGCTAATATATGTGTAAATTGCTTTTTTTAAAGCGACTATGTATATTATATTTGAATTTTAGAACTTAAGTTATATAGATAAGACATTATCTCAAGGATAAAGGAATTTTTTGAAGTTAATTACATTTTTTAATCTCATGCGAATCTTTAAGAATTGGAAAAGATGATATTTCATAATGAAGTTTTAATATAATTTATTAAAATTGGTTAATAACTAATATCAATAGAGAAAAGGAAATGTAATAATTTTCATTTAATTAAAAAATTGCAAGTATTTTTATAACTTTTTAACTTTTTTTACTAAATAAAAGAAGAATTTTATCAATTTTTATCATTTTAAATAGAATGAACATCTTGGTAATATCACTATATTTCATCTATAAGATATGACTTCTTCAAAATAAAAAGCGATATTTTTATACTTGCTTTCATATTTAGAATTTATCTTATTTCATCTTATACAATCAACAATATTTATTTACATAAACAATTTTTTAATCTCTTTATCCACAAATAACTCATATTTAATATCTATTTATAAGCTAATTTTATGAAACTGGATCATTAAATATATTGTATAAACTAAATATAAAGTTTTTGTGAATTATCTATGTTTGTTGGATTTCTCACTATTATTTTATATGTAATAATAATATAAAAATTATAAGTAATAATATATTAAGATATAATTAGAAAGCTATATAAGATAGATGTAGTTTAATTTTTTAATTTAAGAACTTTATTATTTCTATTTCAACTATTATTAAAAGATCAATTAAATACGCCTGCTTACCATAGTGCTACTGCCTTTTATTTCTAATCAAAAGAAAGAGGGTTTCTATTCCCTCAGTAGCCTTTTTGCATGTTATGTATTCATTTTAATAGAAAATAAAATGTCTCTTAATGTTTATCTTTATTCACTTCATATTAAACTTATAAAAGATAGCCTGCTTTTTGAACATTTTATATATCTTCTTAAATAATATAAGAATCATTTACCTATATAATTATACCTTTCAGACTTTAAAAAGCTCTATTTAAATTCTTGAAACAGGAACTTAAAAATTTATAAATGTAAAAAAACAAAAAAGAAAACATTATTATGATTTAGAGGTTACTCAGATAAATTCAGCATAAATAAGTTTGAAATAAGATATTAAATAGTTACAGTAATACGATTTTATCCTGATTTATTGATGTTTAAAGAGAAAGCAAGGATTTAAGAGAAGGAATTTAGTTTTTCTAGAAATATTCTTAATTAAAACTGAATGAAGTGAAATAAATTAAAACTTGAATTTTTAAATAAATAATTAAAGTTATATTGCTAAATTATTAAATTATTAAATTAAAAGGTAAATAGGATTTAATTTATTTATAACACTTTTAATATATCTGCTTTAATTTTAAAATGATATTTAAAAAAGATAACTATATAATGCAATTATTATATTTTAATTTAATAATAATAAAAATATTAACTAAATGTTTAAAATTTTTGAAGTTCTCCAAGATTCAAACGATTTTGCTCCGCTTTTTTTAAGTGGAAATTAACCATGGCATTTTTTGTATATGGGTAGCTACCATCAAGAATTTTTCATATTACTAATAAAAAACTTCTATTTATAAATTCCAGAATTGATTATTCAAAGCTTGTTCAATATGCTTCATGTTTTGATTTCTTCTCTTTTATGCAAATTTTATCATTTTTATCAATTTTTAATATAAGAGATAGTTTGAGCTACAACATCACAAATTTTTTATCTATTTTTTCTTAATCCACTAAGGAAAAAGTAATTTTTCTATCTTTTCTGTTCTTTGAATTAAATTTTTATCATTATTTTATTCAGTAGTCATTTCTTGATCTTTAGCTTAAGAAGTTAGGAATTCAATACTCATATTTACTCCTTGCTTGAAATTTTTCTAAGACTGAATATAGAGCTATAGTTCTGTCACAGCATTGTTTTATATAAGTTATTGCCTAAGAATTAAAAATTCGTTATTTTAGCTTCAAAGTTATTCATAAGATCTCTAATTCTTTCTTCTTGATTGTATATTTGTTCTTCATATTTAGAAATTAGATTTTTCATCTTTTTCATTTCGGTTAAAAACAAAGTACTTACATCCACTTGCCCAACCATTACTTTCCTTTCTAAGAGGATCTTGATGATATTTTAAATATAAATTTAGATTGTAGAATCTAGGTATTAGATATTGAAAATAAGGATATTAATAAATTATTTAGGACATTATATTCTTTTAAAATATATAGAAATAAATAATTATAGTGTAATAGCAAAGGGTTTAAAAATTCTAAAGTATGATAAACTAGATCTAGTGCAATATTTATTAGTATTTAGGAATAAAGAATTTGAGTTTCTAGATGATTTATGGTAATTAAATTGTAAATTAAATAATAATGATTTAAGTTCTGAAAGAATAATTAAAAGTATAAGAATTCTAGATAGGTCTAATCTTTATTTATAGTTAATTTAATAAATTAAAAGGATTTATCTATGGTTTATATAATAAAAATAATAATAAGATTAACATATTAAAACTAATATTTTATATTAACTATAGAAATATATATTCCTTTACCTTATTTATTTAACTTGCTTAAACTAACTATAATTTATAAGTATTATTAAATTAAACTTTTATAACTTGCTGCTTAATTAATATACTCATTATTTTAAAGTTACAACTATAAGATTATGCGCAATACTATGAAATAAGCTAAAACTTGTTTACAATAAATAAAGCTAAATTTTAATTAAATGTATATAAATAACTAATACATTTGATAATTTACTCTTAATATATTAAAATGTAAAGCAAAAGTTAGACTAAAGTAAATAAGAAAATGGTATTAACTAACCAATTAAATAAACTATATAAAATTTAAATATAACTATAATATTTAAATTATAAAATGCTAGATATTAATATTTATAAGAATTATTATTTTTATTTTTAAATAAATACCTTATAAAAGAGTAAAATTATTTAAACTATTATTCAAGTCTCAATTATAAATAAACTAACTTCATTTTTAAATTTATAAACCTTTTCCATAATAAAACAATTACAAGTAAACTTTAACGTTTATCTAAATTTATTATTTAAGTAAAATTAAAACTAATTATTATGAGTTAAATAATAAATTAGGCTCTTTCTATTTATTTTTCTTTTTTCAGTTTTTATATAATTGTTGATATAAATCATAACAATTATGATTTATTATAATTTAGCTTGAAGCAAACTTAACAGGTTTTCTTAGTAAATTAAATGTTTTATATGCATTTGATATATTAAACATTTCTATTATTCAAAAAATTATATTTTCTTTAATGATGAAATCTAATTACAATTATCTCTAGGACATCTTTAAATCCAACCTTTTCATCCTTTAAATCTTCCTCTTACTGTTTTCATTATAAATTTTAATCTCCATCAATATATCTATCAAGCATATAAATTTTATAATTCTCATCTTAAATTCTTTATGAAGATATAAAAGGAATGTAATAATAAAGCACTTCTCAAACTTCAAAATCAAAATAAAATTTCTAGGATGAATAAAATAAAATAGTTTCAAAATATAGAAATATTGGAGTGTATCTATAATACTTACAACATAGGCTATAATAATTATTAGAATATGCTAATAATATAATTTTTTATTGCTTATATGATTATCTTTCTCTTTATTTAGCTTATTTATATATTTTATTATTTTCATTTTATTAGTCTGGAAATTAGCTTTTTATTTAAGTAATTGTAATCTTTCAATGCATAATCTTTTTGCTTGAATAATTTTAAGTAGTTTCTTTTATAGATCAGAGCAAAGAAATAATCTAATTTAATAATTTGGTTTTTAGATAATTTTTCTATATAAAATTAATCTCATTCATAGCTATTTCTGAGTTCTTAATTTAAATTATTTAAATATAATTTTGCTTATATTTATCAATAATAAACTATTTACTCTTTTTTTCGCTCTTATTTAATAAAAGAATCTTACAGAACATAGAATCATCTATAATAAAAATTTTAACTTACATTTAAATAACTGCAATGCTTTAACTATAATGCGTAATTTGGAAGAAGAAATAAAAATGCTAGTGCTAAATAGAGTATTCCTTTATAATAATGTACAAGGATAAAATAATTTTAGATAATTACAATTTTAGAATGAAACTAATTATTTATTAAAGAAATAATATTCTAACTTTTATAAATTTCAGTGTATAATCCAGTTTTGTCTTTCCTAAAATTAAATTAATTAAAAAATTTTATTTCTATAATAATTAAAATTAAGACACTATTTTATTAGATTTTTCAAATTAACAAAGCTAATCTAAATTAATATAATTTATTTTAGTTTTAAAGATATCAAAATTATTATTGCTTCTACTCTTCATTCTGTTAATATCTATTTTCACTTCTAGACTTCTAAAGCTACTCCTAATCTTATTCATTTACGAATCTTATTTTAATCTCATATAATGTTTCTCAGATCTTATTTTCTATATCATAGCTATAAATCTTTTTTCCATCAAATACATATATTTTCTAATTATCTAATATTGGATTCTAATTGCAAGGCCCTCCAGGATAACTCTAATCACCTATCTTTCCATAATTCAACTCCTCTTCTTGCTGTTTTCATTATAAATTATAAACTCCATCTATATATTCACCGAACATATAAACTTTATGACTCTCATCTTAAACTAAACTTAATGCAGATCCTAAAGGAATGCAATCATAAAGTATTTCTCAAACTTCAAAATCAAAATCAAATCGCTAGCCTGACATTTATTCTAGTCCTTCATTATCTATTCCCCCTAGAACAATAATAGTTTGATCTATCAAAATACTTCCAAAATTTTTATTATTGTATATTATTTCATCAAATTTTACGAATTTGTCTTCTTCCACGCTATAATATTCGCATGTTTAGTCAGGTTAAGATGGATTATTACCACAAAATATGTAAATTAATTCATTACTTTTAATACTTCTATGAATTATTCCTGGATTGCTTCTAGACTATAGCATCTATTTTTATTTTATAACTTTTAAATTTTTCCTGTTAATAATTTGAAAGTTTTGTGAGCAGTTTCCATCAAATTTTCCTCCAGCAACGTAAATAAAATCTTAAGTGTAATAAACAGAAGTTTCTTCGTCCATCTAAATAGAACTGTTTTATAGTCTCTATTCAATAAATATTACTCCATTTCTAGTTATTACTGTATTTGCATCCTTTAAAAAAAGACAATTAGGAAATTAATTGTAATTCATAAATTATTTATCTTTTAACTCTTAAGTTGAATTTACTGAAACTTATGGATCGATTTTCGAAGTTTGAATATTCTTTGAATTAATATCTTCTTATTTAATCAAATTTAACTCTTAATGCTAAGTTTCGTAAGTATTTTAAATTTATTCAATTGTTGCTCTAAACTCTTCAATGTTTGGTCTATTGTTTGGATTATAATTAAAGCATTTTTCTAAAAGCTAATTTAATTCTTTATTCTTCTTAATTTATTTTCCTATTTCTGGAATTTTTTTTTATTCCACAACATAATTAAAAATTTAATTTTTAGGTATATTACAGAGTGGAGCTTTTTCATTCAAAATTTCTGTTGCAACGCATGCAAGAGACCAAATATCACTTTAAGGATATATTTTTCTCAAAAATACTTCTGGAGCCATTCACTAAGTGGTTCCTCTCATTTTAGAAGTTGTAGATACAATATCATCACTTGCTAAGCCTAAATCAGCTATTTTAGGAGTATTATTATCATCTAATAAAATATTTAAAGATTTGATATCTCTATGAATGAGGCCTACATTGTGAATGGCTTGTATTCCTTCAGCAATTTAGCCAAGTAACTTTATGTTTTTATAAAATTTCTCTTTTTTATTTAAGGTATCAGGAAATAATTATTCATTTTTAATTAAGTCATACAAATTTCCTTTTCGTTAATAATCAGAATAATGACAGAAACAGTAATTATCTTCCTCACTAGTATCAATAACTACTCCTATAATTCTCAAAACTTTTTGATGATTAACTGACAAAAGTTATTTGCATTCATTGTAGAAATTATTAATGAATTCTTGCTAAGTTACACCTCTTTTTTGGGTCATTATTTTGAGTGCATAGTCAAGATTGTCAATTTTTATAACATAGACTGATCCAAAACCTCCTTTGCCAATTTTTTTAAGTTAACTAAGATATTTTCCATTTGGAATTAGTTAATGATAATCTCATATTCTAATAGGTGATCTGATATCTTTTGAAGCTCCGTTTTAGTATAAGAATTCTCAAATATCATAAACTGTATAATCTTATTTCTTAGATTCCATTTATATTTATAAAATTAAATTATAGAAAGTGGTCTTAATTAAATCTAAAGACCTTATTTAAATTAGTTTATTTCGCTAGAAACTAAAAAGTGTTTGCTTACAAAGGTTAAGTCTTTTTACCAAAAATTTAATTATAGAAATGAAGTTTAAAAAATAAAGATTCTATTTATAGTTATAAGACAAGGAACTATTTCTAGTTGTGATACTCTATTCTCTTTATATAAACCTCTTATTATTTGAAGATGTTGGTCATTTAAATTTAATAACGTAAAAGCTTAGACTCAAAGATTTTAAATTAGTTAATTATTAGATATTTCTAAGTATTTCAAACTAGCATTAAATCACTCTACTTCTTTATTTCTTTTTATTATATTCATATCCAAATTTAATATCTAGATACTTTCAAATTACTTCTCATATAAATTATAAGAATTAGATCAAGTTTACTATTTACAAAATTAAATTCAAGCAAAAGAAATTAAAAATTCAACTAAGATATCAAATTTAAATACTGCTATACATCAAAGTACAAATCTAATGAATTAATAGACTCCAAGTAAGCTAATTAAGTTATATAAGCATATTAACTTAGATACTTTTATCATCTATCCATATTATATCAAAATTATTATAACCAAATAATTTACTTTAAATCTAAACTTTAGTAAGTGCAGAAAGATCTAGTGATATAGATGTAGAATCTAATTATTCAAATACTAGCCATAATATACTAAATGCTAGAGTATATTATATATGATAAGCGTGATAGATTGTAAGGATATATGTATAATAATTAAATTATTAAGTTAAAAATAAAAATTATTTAGTCTATTTAAGCAGAATGCAATATATGTCTAAATTAGTTTGAAAGTGAGGTTTATATACCTAAGATTCTTCAGTGTGGTCATTCATTATGTATAGTCTGCTTAAAATAAATTTGTAAGATACTTAAAAAATTACCTGTCATAAATGTAGGCAAGTGTTCAACATGGATCACGATCAAAGTATTACTAATTTTGGGCTTTTAAAGATTCTCTAATCCCAGAAGTAAGAAAAAAATAGGAATAAAACTGAAATTAACATAATTTACCTAAAATATTCTTTGCTTAACTCATTAAAAATTAGTTTGTCATGGATGTACTCTTGGTAATCATGCATCTCCAAACTTCAATGTCAAAGATTTTAGAAACGCCTATAAAGAAATGATTCCGAAATATGCAAACTAAATGCAAGTAATTACATCCTAAACAGATAAACTTAACAGATTTTAATAATAGAAGATTAAATTAGATATTGAGCAGTCAAAGAAATTATTACCAAGCAAACTGAAGAACTTATAAACTTTCTCTAAGAAAATAAGCAATAAATGATAAAAAAGCAGATTATATATTATAAAACTAAGTAGAGTCTTCAAGCAAAGAACAAGAGTAATTTTAACTAGTCTAGTAAGAATTCTAAGAAATACAGAAAGAATAAGAAAATGATTAAAGATAAGAGTTACCTTAAATATTAGAAAGAATAAAAAAATTAAAAAACATCGAAGAAAAATTACAGGCATTTCAATTAAATGATTAGCAAGATAAAGTCTAAAAGATTATAGTTACTAAATTATTCAGCGAGTAGCTTTAGCAATAAATCAAATAAGAATGTGACATTTAGCTGTAGATAAAGTAGGAGTAGTAATAATAAAAAATAGTTCAATAGGAAGAGCAAAAGATTTAGATTATTGGGAAAGAGGAAAATAAATAGATTGTGAAGAAAAATAAAAAGACAAATGATCTAGAGAGTTCTTTCTTATTTGCAGCAGTTAGGAAATTAAAATTAGATTTAAGCAAATTCTAATTTTATTACTATTTAGAGTAAGATTAACTTGCTAAAAATTTTTAGAACTAATAGCAACTAGATGCTTGGCTATAAACTTTAAAATAAGATTATCAGCTGTTTGTTCTTGAATTTAAACCAGAAGAAAAAAAAGCAATAACGATAATCGGAACGTTTCTGTACATGGATAATAAGAAGAACTGAAATAGAATAAATGACACAGCTAATTTACTATTATAATTCGCTTAAAACGCAAAAGATACTAACGTAGTCATTGCTTTTACAAATGATTACTAATAAAATTTCTATTACGTTGATTTAACCAACCTTTAGTAAGCAAACTTGCAAACTGGAAAATAAAGATAAATGAAATATGACAAAACTTATAAAAATTACAATAGATGGCAATGACAAAACGAAACAAGACAATATGTAGATTTTGAGAAATAGAATAGTGACGAAATAGATTAAGCTTTTTAACAAAAACTTCCATCTTGCGAAATTAGAATAGGAGGATTTGCAGAACGTTAGAAAGTTATCGAAATAGATTTCATTAGTATGAATTAAAAAAACACACACACTGGATAAAAAAGACCTATAAAAATATTGCCTGGGCTTACTTTACCAAGACCTGGATATATAATTGTTGGAAATAAAGAAAATGTTCTAAAAATGATTCAAGAAACAAATAAGTAACATTCTTAAACATTAAATTCAAATCTACCTTTATCTTATTAATTTTGGGTTAATATTAAGAGTAACCACATAAATAGCTAAAGAAAAAATTATAAAATTCAATACAAACAAAAAAGCAAATTTCATATTAAATTTCTATTTTCAAAGTAAATAAAAGAAAATCAATTTTTTTTGATGTGAAGGTTTAGCAAAAAGTATAAAATTATATAAATATAATTAATAATTGACTAATTACGCTAACAGTAAATTTATAATACATAAAAAGGCTTCTATTCAAACAACTTAAAATAACAATGAATTTAATTAAAATAAATGAAAAAAAGAATTGGCTGTCTTAATCTTCTTAAAAGTAGTTATCATGTTTGATTAAAAATTTAGATGTTGTCTGCTTTAATTTTTTAATTTAAATCAACAAAAGCAAAAATTAAATTTCGCTATTTTTAAATTTTGCCCTCTGCTAGACTTTTTGTACTTAGTTCTAAATTTTAAGGATTCATCTAATTACTTTCTAAGAATTCTATTCTTTTTTAAATCCACTCTAAAAAATCTAAGGCACAACTTCCATAAATCTAACTTGCATTTTATAATGATTTATATCTATCAATAGGATCAAAGTTCAATGCTTTATGAATTTTTCTGAGACACACTGGACAAAGAAAACTTGGTCTACTAATACTCTCTTTAAAATGATTAATACCATTCATAATACACCTGTAAAAAATGCAATGACTCATTCCAAATAAATGCCCAACTTCATGAGATAAAATTCTACTCATAAAATATCAAAGCTACATTTCTTAGTCTCCTTCTTATAGTGATTGTGCTTCTTAAAACTCATATCTAGCAAAACTTATTACGCAGCATCTTGACATTCTATCGGCAACTCCATATATTCAATTTTCTGGGTGTTTACTATATAAATCATATTTTGTGATTCCTACCATGCAAAATGATCCTAAAGGTAATTTATATAAACTCATTATATCTCCAGCATTATACTACTCGCCATATTCTGATTAAACAACCTAAAGTTTATGTTTCTTAATATTCAGAATAGGTAATATTTGCACTTATATTCCTAAATAAAATGCTTGTATGTATTATTAAAGGATTTTAAGCATATTCTAATTAACTTGCTTGTCAAGAGGTAGAAGAAATATTATATTTCTTCCTATAGAAGGTAAGAAATGATTTCATTTTAACCAACTTTTATATCCTTAGCCACCCTCTTTATTTAAACTTAATCAATCATTCTTCTTCGGGATTTCGATATTTTACCACCAAAGATCAATGTTCTAAAAAACAAATTTAATACTCTATGGAATATCACTTCCTAATGCCTTCTCTTACTACATTCTATCAGGTCTTTTGAATTTAGGTATTTTTTCAACCATTTTAAAAATAATCCCAACTGATAAATCACTAAATTTGCATAAATTCTGATATTATTAGCATCTTTCTATGATATACACAAACTAACCCAAATATCTTATATCAATAGAATAAAAGATGACTATATATTCATTTATTAAGCTATGAAAAACTCTAAAAAATTGATAAAATAATTAGTTTTAAGACTGCATCCAATAATAATACTCAACTACAAATGCCAAAATATTAGGTATATTAAAATAATAGTTACACTTACTTTTTATCTACTTTAGATTCTTAATTTAAGTTATCTATATCTCACTATTATAATTTGATGAAGTTTTAAATTTATTAACTATAAAAGATACACTAAATCAACTAAAGAGATAGGGATCATTTTATTAAATATAACCTATTAAAGATGCAAAATGCTTATCAAATACAGTCTTTCAAATTATTTTTATTTCTAAATTAAGTAATTATAAAGAGTGTTATGCTTATAAATTAATAATTAGGAATATTAGTCTATTCATCTATAAATCCATTTATAACCATAACACTCTTTCTTATAAACTTTAAGGTATTTATATCCTTCTAAAAAAGGAGAATCAGAAGTCACTTTTGTTTTTAGTATGATGTTTTTAAACTTTTTCTTGGAAATAAAATAATTAAATTTAGAAAAGCTAAAATAATATAATAGAGGGAATTATTTAATTTGGCTTGTAATTTAATTATTTAATGATAAAGTCTAAGCTTATTTTATATATAGCCTTTATAATATTCATAAAACATCAATCTATCTCCTTAATTTATTTATTAAACTTAAACTTTAAAGCTAAAATTTAATAAGAGCTTTTAGACATTTAAGATTTTAAGTGTATATTAAGTTAAAAAATTCTTATCAGTATTGAATCAAAATCTACTTAGCTCTATTAACGTTAAGTCATTTAAGATGCTTATTATATAAAAAATAGATTAAAGTTACCTATCTCAATCAGTTAGAACGTACCATTTAACTCTGGCGTAATTCCATTTTGTCCTTATAACCTCATCTATGCTCAAATTTCTTTCGTAGCATGCAAATTGCTAGATTCTCAGGCAGAATAAACTTGAAGTTCGCAAATTGTCAATATAAGCTAATTGGAACCTATAAGGAGCTTTTTAAACAATTTCCATTTGATTTGAAAATAAAACTGAATAATGATTCTCAGTCTATAAAACTCATATAGGATATATAGGGTTTTTATAAAAAGTGCCTACAATAGTAAGCTAATTAGTTTCTCATATCGAAAGAAATCCTAATTATGATTGTTACTAAATCCCCTTTAAGGTCTGTTCACTGATTGTCTTATTATCAACATTTCCATTAAATGTATTTGAATGTGCTTTACCTGTTAATAGTAAGTTAACAAGCTCTTAACTAGCAAAGTTATCTTCATTTAAGAAGGAAACACTATTATCCATTTCGTTTATTATTTGTTAAATACCTTTAGTTAATATTATACTATAGCTAAGTAAAATTATCCCTACTGGACTTTGGAATTACCTTAAATAATCCAATAAGAATTGCTTGGCTTTAGACTTTTAATCTAATATGATATATTAACAATCTTCTGGCTAAAGCTTTATTTCTTAATTCTAATCTGCTAGTCTATTTATTTAGTCCAATTATTCTTACTCTATGAAGCAAACTCTTAGTCTTTCCTCATTTTCTTATTAACACTGACTAAGAATATCTAGCAATGAATTAACTAAGCATTGCTGTATGATAGAAGGAGTAGCAAGAACTATAGGAATTTTTTTGCTGAATAGTAAGTTTTTTATAATATAAGCTTGTAAGCCCGCTATGAGACCACAAGGTCCTGGATTTTTCTAAATTATATGATTAACTTACTTAAACTAGTTAAAATTGGTATTTTTCGTTAAAAATCAAACCTTAGCATCAACTTTAGTTAAAGCTCTTTTTTTCATCTCCAAAAAGCAGCTTCAAAATGTCATCACTTTCTTATTTGCTTATTTTTAAAGTGTTTTCCAACTGGCTTTAAGGAATTTAAACTTGATTTTCCATAAACTCTTGATCATTTAATTTTTCACTTTCGTTATATAAGCTATTTTAGGATAAAATATCACAAGTCTATCATTTTTTAGTTGCTTTTTTGTTCTACTCCAAGAATTATTAATTTGATTGAGCTTATTAACTTTAAGCAGGCTCTTTTGTAGATGAATCGTTTTGATAAAATAGGCTCTAAATAGCTTTATCAAGCTATTGAATTTAGCTCTAGACTTACTATTGGATTAATTGCTCTTGCTACTACTATTTTGATTAATTCTCTTTAGTAAAAATGTTCTATAAAATCATAAGATTAATAATAATCTCTAGCACGCTAGCAGTCTTTGGTTTATAACTCTGAAGATTATCCAAATTAAGCAGCTTCTTAATCTTTTTTAGTGAGAAGCTATTTTTGTAAGGACTTTCTTGTAAGAACTAAGCTAGAGTGGTATTTAAGTTATGCTTTTGTAAAAACTCTTAAATTATAAGCTAAGAAATTATTTTAGGTAAATCATTTTATTTCTCCATAGCCCTTTATTTATATCTCTTTACTTTTAATTCTACTACTTTATAGAACACTTATATCAATCAAGTCTATAGGATAATTATGTAGGCTATATTTAAGATAGATACCATTAAGCTTAATGCATAAATTATGCTAATCTTAGAAAATAGGTTGCTTTAATGTAAATCTTCCCATTAAGAATTGAAGATACATAAAAGCAGAAAAATGCTAATTGTATAAGGATTTAAGTATATAGTTTGCTCCTTTAAACAGAAAGGTAAGCTTTACTAATCTATTAAAGAACAAATAGAATCATTGAAATACTTAATCACATTCAAAATTAAAGTAGACTGAGAATCAATATCTATAAATCCAAAAGATACAAACTAACTTAATAAAATCCAACAATATGACTATTCATAGATTTAATATCTAATAAAACTCAATATTTGCTTATATAATTAAGAAACCTTTTTATTTCAAAAGAACATAAATTTCCATTATAAAATATGCTATTAGAACTAATTTAATAAATATTATGAGACAAAAATTCTCTTCAACCCATTTATGTAGAAACTATTGTCAAACAATTACAGAAGCTATTAATTAGCATACTAATGGTGCGACATTTCATTATCAAAAAGAATAAAATAATTAATAAAAATAGTTGTAATAGAGAGAGGTCTAAGGTAATATAATCCCTTGATAAATTAGAGAGTAGTTATAAGAAATGATTCATAATTAAGTTATTTAAGAATTTAAATATCAAGATTTAGAATTTTCTGAGAGTCATTTAATTGGAGAAGGTGGATTTGGTAAAGTATACAAGTGCAATATTAAGTTTTAAAAGGGTTCTACGCTAGTAGCTGCTGTAAAAGTAATAGAAACTGATACTAAAATAAGTAAACTTAAAGTAATGAAAAGATTCATTGAAGAAGTGAAAATTCATGCTTCTCTTAGACATGATAATATTATGCTACTGCAAGGAATTAGTTTTGATGTTAAGCTCTGCTTAATTATGCCTCTTATGTAGATGTCTATTTAAAATATTATTGAATTAGAAAATTAAACATTAGAGTAAATAAAACAAAAGCAGAGCTTAAAATTCTTGCTATAAATAGCAAAAGGGATATAATGGCTACATGCATAAGGTATTATTCATCGAGATTTGAAGCCTAATAATATTTTAATTGACTAATTCTATAATGCAAAAATAGCTGATTTAGGACTAGCAGTTCTATAGGATCATCTTAATTATCAACAGTAATCTGGTACAAGATAATACTAAGCGCCTGAAATTTTTAACTAAAATTATCCAGCAACATAAGCTATAGATATCTGAGGATTCGCATGCATAGCAGTAAATTTGCTTTTGAGAAATTAGCAAGGCACATAAAAAATAAAATAAGAAGAAATGTTTTAAGAAAGCTAGATATCTATATTGATAAACTAAATACCAATCTAATATCGAGAAATTATTACTAAATGCTTCTCATTAAATCCTTAAGAAAGACCATCAGCTGGATAAATAGTTCAATTCCTTGAAAGTATGAACGATGAATATATTTCTAAGTTATAAAATAAATTTACCTAGCAATATAAATCAGAGTATATTTCAAATCAACAATAAAAAATGGCTAATAGATCCAACATAAATAAAGAAACTGAGATTTATAACTAATTAAATTAATCATTGGTTGAAACAGATTAGCCTAATATAATTGAACTATTAGATAATAATGATAAAGAAAAAGAACTTTCATAATCTAGAAAAAACTAATAGAAATTAGAGGAAAGCACTTAGATGGAAATTATAAAATAACTAGAAAAACTAAATTTAAATCATTTTACTGATGTATTAGAATTTTAAAACCTGGTCTTTTAAGAAAATAAACCAATTGGAAAAGGAGGTTTTGGAGAAGTATTTAAATGCTAAATACATAACAACGATTTATAGCAAGAAGTCGCAGTTAAAATAATTAAAATTCCATATAGCAATCAAAAATTAGTCGATTATATTATAAACGAAATCAAAATCTAAATAAACATTAAGCATGATTCTATATTATAACTTTGGGGAATAAGTTATAATCAGAAACTATGTTTAATCACTCCTTTAATGACTTGTTCACTTGGAGATATTATTTCAGGAAAAGCATGCCTCCTCGCTAAAAGAGATGAATAATATAATCGATTAAGAGTAGTAATGAAAATATTAAATCAAATAGCCGAAGGAATTCAATATTTACATTGAAAAGGAATTGTGCATAGAGACTTAAAGCCTTAAAATATATTACTTGATAAAGAATAAAATGCTAAAATTTGTGACTTTGGAATAGCTAATTTTTAAACTTACTTAGATAAGTGCTTTCAAACAGGAACTCTTAGATATTAAGCTCCTGAAATTTTAACTCAGAAATATAAAACTTCGAATGCAATAGACATTTGAGCCTTTGGTTGTTTAGTATTTGAGCTTCTGTTTGAAAAATAGACTTGGGGAAATATTGATGAGGACTAGATAGCTTAAGCTTTAGTTGAAGAGAAAGAACCATTTTCATAGTTTCAAGTAACTCATTAAATTGCAAAGGATTTATAGAATTGCTTTAAAGTAGAATCAGTAGACAATTTTATAAATCTTTTGCTTTAATGCTTTAAGATTGATCCAAATAAAAGACCTTCTATATAATAAATTGTCGAATGCTTCTAAAGCTTGAAACTAGATGATCAAAAGAAAAATATTTAGACCTTTAGTTGTAAAAAAAACGAAGAGGAAAGAAATACTTGTATCCCAAATGTATCTAAGTAAAAATATTTTGGAAGCTCAAATAAATCATCCTAACCAAGCTCCAATAATATTATATCAAGTCTGTATGCAGAACAGGATAACTCAAATGAAGAATAATCAGGAACTTTCATTTGTAAAAATGAAAGCGGAATCTGCGGAAACGTACTTTAACACTTAAATTAGAAATAATATTTCTATAATTTTCATATTATATAAGTATATTAATTAATTGGAAACTCTAAATTCACTTTTAACATAGCTAACTATAATTGCTAATATTCAAATCCATTTCTAAGCAATTTATCTCTAGTTAATTTTGATTTAAAATAAAGGATTTTAAGATTGCCTAACATAATTAGAAATCCTTTTAAACATCATACATAAAATTTAAGTCTTTTTAGATAACTATTTTCAAAATTTACCCTCTAATCTATTAATTATACGAATACATAACTTCAAAAATTGTATAAAAGGCATCTAAAATTAAATAGTTAGAACTTAATTAGCTAGATAAATAAAAATAGTAAAGCATTGTATGCAAATAAAATTTATTTTTGCATCACTCTTTTAGAGATTTAAATTAGCTAAATTTTATTTTATTAAAGTATCATTATGAGATAGGCTATTAAGAAAGTTAACTTAGAATGTTTCTTTTAAAATTTAAATGTTCTTAACTTAGAAATTGGTAAGCTATATCTTAAATAATTATTATAAATTATTTCTAATTATGTTAATTAACTAAGAATCTACACTTTAGTGTTTTAATTTAGAAATAAAAGCTTATTTAGAGCTTAATTATTTATCTTAAACTTAAAGATCTAAGGGTAAGAAATATATTTTGAAAAGCATTATCTACTTTTTGCTTACTCTATTTCTCCTTATTTACTTCGAAGTATTTTACCTTTAAATTTTATTTAGGAAATATAGATTCCAATGTAATTATTGAATTTATTCCTAAGATTATAAAATATTTTTATTTCTTTATAATTATGTAAACAGATCTGCTCAGATAGACAAGTTTAAGTAATTGTTTACTTATGTATTCTGAACTTTTCTTTTTATCTTTTGTAAAATCTTTTAATTGACAATACTTTACAAAAAATTAAAATTTTTTTTTCTTTATTTGATAGATGCAAAAAAATATTGAGTAAATATGAAAAATAGCTAAACATTATGATTTATTTAACTAATAAAGGAATATAATATAAAGCATATCTAGAGGTGCTAATTATAAATAAAATAGATAGATAAAACAAATTTAATTTATCTCAAATAAATCATTAGAGATAAGCTATATGAATAAAATAGCTCTAATAACTATTATCTATGAAAAACTTTCTAAATAAAAAATTGATAAAATATTCTTGGAGTAAATCAAAAAAATAATAATTATTGCTTAAATAATAGAAAGCATTAAGTAAAATTTAAGTTTAGATTTAAACATAAACTACATCAAACTTTATTTATTTTAAATTATTTGAACTTAAAAGCTCAAGACTTAAAATTAATTTATTTACTTGTTGTACATCTATTACTCTATATACACCTCTTTCAAATTTTAATTTATTTAACTAAAGTTTTGTTTTATCTATATATTTTTCCCTTTTTTTAAATATTTTATCTTATATAAATAAAATATAGAAATAAAGAGATTATTTTTCTTTAATTTTGGAAAGAGTATTGATGATAAATAAAATATAAATTCCTTGCTATTAAAGATAAAACTTCTTATTTAGTTTTATAATTTTATTTTTAACTATTCTGTCCCTTTTAAAGCATTTGATTGCTTATAATTTAAATCTAAAATATGAAATAGCAAAATTAGATTTTTTTTAATTCTATTTTATTCATTTATTTTACTCTTATATTTTTATCGAAGTGCTTTTATTTAATGATTGAATATAATCTTTATTTAACTACTCTTTAAAATCTTATTTATAAATTCATTTCTTAATTAATAATAAAAGAAACGTAAGTTTTATTTTTATATTTTACTAAATTAAATAAAGATTAGAATTTTCTTAGTGTATGCTTGTATTTTTATTTATTAGGTATATTTTTATCTATTTTGCTTTATAGTTAAAAGAGTATTCATTAAAATTATTAAATATCAAAAGAACAACTTTTTTAATTTTAGTTGAGCTTCTTAAATTTTTCTCATTTAGAACTATAACAAAATAATTAAATAGAGAGTCTAATCAATTTCTGTTCAATATTTAATCAAGATTATTATATTCAAACAATTGGAAACTCTAAAAATAATTAACCTTTACATTTAAATAAAAAAAACATTGGTATCTCTTTTAATTTATGAAATTATACGTTTAATTTTAAGAAAATAAGATATAAATTTTATATTTATTATTTTAAATTAATTTAAAGTTTTTCCTTAAAAGTTAAGATTGTTAAAACTACTTATATTCCTCATTCTCCTACATTTCATTTTCGTTTTTAAAGTTTTATAAAATCTATTCTATTGAACCCTGAAATTTTATTTCGTATATTGTTTCCCAAATTTTTTTCTGAATATCATAGCAATAAACTTTTATGGCGTCAAATACATATATTTTTTAATCCTCTATTATTGGATTCTAATTGCAAGGTTACCCGGGATAACTTTGCTCACATATCTTTTCATATTTTGCTTCCTCTTACTCCCATTTGAAATTATAAACTCCATCAATATATTCTCCAAACATATAAATCTTATTATTCTCATCACTTGCTAAATTTATAGAGGAGCCACTTGGAATACATTCTATAATTACGTCTCAAATTTCCAAATATAAATCATATCTTTAACCTAATACTTACTCTTATTCTTCTTTATCTAATCCCCCTAAAACGAAAATATTTTAATCTATTAAAATGCTTCCAAAGTTTTTATCGTTGAATATTATTTCCTAAAATTTTGCAAATTTATCTTCTTTTGCATTATAATATTCACTTGCTTTCTCCTATTAAGTTGGATTATTTCCTGAAAATATATAAATTAATTCGTTTTTTTCTACATTTCTAGGAATTATTCCAGGATTACTTCTAGGATAAAGCATCTATTTAGTCTTAATAACTTTAAAATTATTTCTATCAATAATTTGAAAGTTTTGTGAGTAATTTCCGTCAAATTTTCCTCCTGCAACGTAGATTGAGTTTTCATTATAATAGACAGAAGTTTCTTAATCCATCACGATAGAACTATTTAATAATTTCTCTTCTTTAAAGTTAACCCCAATCATAGATATTACTGTATTTGCATCCTTTAAAAAAGAAACTTTAGGAAATTAAGGTAAAGTTTATTTTGCTATAATTATTTTTTGCTCATTTGTATTTTTTGTTGATCATCCACTTTTTTTACCAGAAGGTGCCTGGCTTGAAAAATCTTCTTAATGATTATCTACTATTTATTAATTGATTTAAGGTATTTAAAGATTTTTTTCATGTTAACTCTTTATTATTTCTAGCTACTGTCTAAATTACTAAATAGTAGGTCTTTCTTTTGGATCATATCTAAAACATTAATTTAAGAGTTATAATAATAGATTATCTCTATGTATTTCTTCTAAAAATTTAGGAATTTTTTTTTTATTAACAACATAATCTTAAATATCACTTGTCTTTAAATCTGGATAAGGAATGCTTTCATTAAACATTTCTACAGCGACACATCCTAAGGCCCAAATGTCACTTCTATCATAATTTTTTTAACAAAAAACTTCAGGAGCCATTCATTGTATTGATCCTTTAGCTCTAGACGTAAATGAAGTCAGTTAATCTGACGTTAAACCTAAATCTGCAATTTTAGGCGCATCATTGTCATCTAACAAAATGTTTAAAGATTTTATATCTCTATGAACGAGACCTACATTGTGAATGGCATGTATTCCTTCAGCAATTTAGCTAAGTAACTTTAACTTCCTATAAAATCGCAAATTTTCATTTTAGGCATCTGTAAATAATTATTTCCTCTAAATTAAGTTATACAGATTTCCTTTTTATTAGAAGTTAGTATAATGACAAAAGCAATAACTATCTTCCTCGCTAATATCAATAGATACTCCTATAAGTCTTAAAATTCTTGTGTGATTTATTGACAAAAGTTATTTGCATTCATTATAGAAATCCCTTGTTAGCATTTATTATGTTTCTCCTTTTTTTTAAGTCATTATTTTAAGTGCATATTAGATCCCTTCGATATCTATTAGGTAAACTGATCCATATCCTCCTTTGCCTATTTTCTATAGTTTATTTAAGAATTTTTAGTTAGGAATTAATTCATTATAATCTCAAATTCTTATTGGAGATCGTGGATCCTTTGATGCTCCGTTTTTTTTCAGCAATTCTCAAATATCATCAACCTTGATTTCTTTATCTTAATTTAGATTAGACATTTAAATAAAAAAGGTAAGTATGTAATATAATTAAATAAAACTAAAGGATTTGATACAGTTCTAATTAAATTAATAATAATTAAAGTTAATTATTATTATAACTAATTATAACTCTAGTTATATCATCATTCAATGTATATTCTAAAAATTATCATTATTTTAACCTTTAAACCTTTATTATCATTATTATTCAATCAATAAATAGTTAGGAGCAATCTTCTAACTGAGATTTACTTAAGATCAGCTATCAGAAAGTACCCATGAGCGAAGAACTGAAAAATAATCTTGGTAAAAAGAAAAGACAAGACTGAAGAGGCATTAGTGTTAATGATGAAAGAAGCCAGATACTAAGGTCTCTTATGGAGTATTCCGATAGTGGACCTATAGAAGACAAGATTCACAAAGGAATGATAGTACTGTGGAAGATTTAAGAAAATAATTTTTTTAACTTTAAAATCTTTATTAAAGAGTTGAACGCCATTGAGGTGCTACGCACCCTCTAATCTAATTTAGTTATTTATTTAACTAAAAGTTTGAATAACACTTTTTCTCTAGTTTTAAATCATTTATGACTCCATGAATAGTACTACTTCTCCTTCATCTTACTGGAATTTATTATTGTTCTTTTCTTTTTAAAAATATATTGTTATTTAGTAATATTTATAAATCTTTTCAATTTCTTTGAACCTAAAATTTTTCTAAGTAAAAATTATAGTTAATAACAGTCAAGTTTTAGTTATTTTCCCATTGCTACACAGAGCAAATGCCAAGATAGAAAGATTCTGAGAACTGAACTCAGTGTTTCCTAGTCAGCTTTTTTCACCGCTAAAGAGAACCCTCAATAAGTAAGACTTATATCACAAAGGTCACATCCTTTCTTATTCGTAGTGACATCTTTTACAAGAGTATTTGTAATACAGCCTATACTGCATCAAGTTATCTACTCGGCTGCTATGGCACATTTTTCATTTTTCAATTTATAATAAATCTTTACTTTATCTTACAATTTAGCAATCTAAATAATAAATAAATAAATTTGATTATAGAACGCTTAGCCCCTTGTTGGCACAGCAGCTCTTTCAATATTAATATTAATTCTATAAAAATGTTTTCATATTTCATTTTTTTATTCTAGCCGTTCAATATTTCATGTCAGTTTCTCCAAATGAGAAATCAGTTTATTAAAAATTATTATTAAGGCTCGAATCAAATGTTCCAGTCTTCTTGAATAAAATCTAAATTAGAAATAATATTTAAGAAATTAGAAGACCTGTCAGTCAAACTTCATACTGCTAGTGCGAACCCTTGGGAAGATAAGGTTCATCATTTCCGAGCTCGTTCATCCTTCTCCATTGTGACATCTAGTGCGAAATAACTTGTAATGCATTATCCACTACAACATATTAATCACTAGTTCTTCTGACCGCGGTTAACAAGCATATATTTTTAATATAGAAAAATTTATATGATAACTTTTATATTTTATGTTATTTAAGAAAAATATTGGACTGATATTAAATTTATTTAAATAGTAAATAATGTAATAAGCTTTATTACTATCTAAACTTATAAATTTATATAATTAAATTTACAATTTAATATATAGTTATTCATTTACTTAATTACTAATACGCATCAATTATTCATTAAGTTTTGTTTAGTTACACCAATAAAACTAAAATCTATAAATTCCTTCTTTTACCCTGATTTATAATAAAAATAAATATATTTTATTATTAATCTATTAATTAATTTTCTTTAATCTAAATTTTTTAATTTAAATATTAGTAGTTAATTTAAATACTATCTCTTTTTTATAATTTATAATTTTTAATTTTATGAATAAAATACTTGCCACTATTTAGATAGTTTCATAATTTAATTTTAAAGATCTTATATTATTAATATCAATTAATATGTCTTTACTATATTTCCCTATAGGTTATAAACTGTTATTTACATTTGGATCATCAGCCTATTTTACATAATGCTCTTGTGTTTTTCTTTTACAGCTTCATTTTTGTCAAAATAATTCTATCATTATAGTATTTTTTTTTATTTTATTTAAAAAAAATGTAGGACAATAAAGATAATTTATCGTATATATACTCCTTTGTCTATAAAATTATCTAATACTGCTTAATTTTATTAAATTTTATAGCTAGGAAAGTTAATAATTTACACTAGTTTTTATTAAATTTAGCTAAGCTTTATCTTTAGTTAAAATTATAAAATATCATCAATTTATAAAGTATTAAAGCTATTTAGCATATTTTGTTGTCTTATAATACTAAACTTAAATTAAATAATCAAATCATTATATTACGATTAAAAAATGCTGGAATGTTGAACCTCAGGAAAGATTTCTTTACCGCTCCAAAGAAATAGGAGCTGGGTGACCAGTGACACTACTAAAAATTGAGCAGATCAAGAATAAATCACTTATGTTGTGATTTTAATTTAGGGGAAAAACAGAGGAAGCAGATAAAATCTGTACTTTATCAGAAATTCTGTAATTCTGTTCAAGTGAAGAGATTAGCTTGAAACAGCTTAGAAAGATAGTCTTTAGTCTACAAATTTAGATTAAGAAACTTAGAAAAGAGAAAATTAAACACTTAGAGTAGATTAATAACAGAATATAAGATACAATCAACAATAAAATTGATAACTATGAAAAAGAACTTAGCATCCTTTGGAAATATTAATAGACTAAATAAGTTAGACGTATTTCTAATTATAGTAGTTTTAGACTTAAAATTAACATACTCAAAGCCTTCTAAAGAGCTAGAAAAGTTAGCAGATCCCCTAAATCAGTATTATGAATATTAAAAATGAAGAGAATAATTAGTAGATATGTTATCTAATAAAAATTGAACCTAGAAAAAGAGATACT
Organism: Loxodes magnus; assembly: GCA_946699065.1. Classification (NCBI taxonomy): domain Eukaryota; phylum Ciliophora; class Karyorelictea; order Loxodida; family Loxodidae; genus Loxodes; species Loxodes magnus. The sequence goes on along the minus strand of CAMPDV010000577.1, from coordinate 187,797 downwards.
ATTTCTGTAAAAACTATTAACACCTGTTCATATACTGAAGACAATTAAAAAAATTCAAAAAATAATACTGAAACAGAAAGATAAAGAGAATTCAAAGACTATGATGTAATCAAGATGGGAGAAACTACAAGAGAAAACTTACTGTAAGGTATTCAGAAATGCAGCAATAAGCAATAAGAAGAGAAAATAAAGAATTTAAGCATAAAATAGTTAAATTTTATGAGCGGAAGAATTATGACGCTGCTGATAAACAATCTTAATTAAATAACTTTTAAAATAAAAATAATAATTAAAAAACTAAAATATTTTATCTATGAAGTAATTAGAAAAAATAAATAAGATCTTTATTTTTTACAAAAATAATTTAGAATTATCAACTGATATAGACATAATTCTCCTACTAGTGAAAAGAAAAGCTTTAATAATATCAAAAGGTAAATAAATTGATTTAGAAGATATCTTTCTAGACTAATTTTAAGATATTTGAATATTTTATATAAATAATATTGTAATTTAGACAAAAAGATAAACTATTATTTTAAAAATTTAACTGGATTTTAGAATAATAAATACAATATACTTAAAATATATTAACACTTTTTATTTAATTAAATCTATTATTAATTAAAATAATTAATATAAAAAAGATATTTATTAAACTAATTCTAAAATAATCTTTATAAATAATATAATTTTATTGTAAATTTATTTAATTAAAATAGAATAAACTAATTAATTTGTTAGATTTAATTAAAATTTACTATTATCATATTGAATGGCTAATTTTAAAATATTACTATTAGATCATTATTGTTTATATATTTGTACCTAGTTTAAAAAATATAATTTTAATTTATTAAATAAGAATTAAATTAAATTATTTAACTAAAGGAAAATTACTATGTTATCAGTATATAATTTAATTTAAATAATTAATTAATTAATAAAAAATTATTATCTTAATTATTATATATCATTTAATTTAAATACGATGGACCTTATCTTTTAAGGTCTAGAAGAATTCCCCAGAAAGGAACTGACTGTGAAGCAACCTTTTCTAAATGTAGGAACTGACTAATCTCTTCATCATGGGTCGAAATCTACCTGTAATCGCCTGCTAACGTCCTATGTTTTGGAGATTTTGAACCGCAACCTTGCCTGCAAATAAAAGAGATAGTGCTTTGAGAATATTGGAGATTAAAGAGACTTATAAATTGACTTTTTTTAAAGAGATGCGCCCTATTGAAGGGCTATTCTCTCTATAATAACATTTTTTTTATAAGTGTCTGAATATTGGAAGAAGATTAAATAAAGTAAAAAGAAGAAGTTGAGAATCATTGAAGATCAAGATTCTCACTCCAGCGAATAATATAGAAATATCACAGGATAAAAAAATGATAAGAGAAAGAATTCAACAATGAAAAAACATCTGAATATCTCAAGAACAAAAATAAAAAAATCATAGTGAGATAAGACTGATTTAATACATAAATCGAATGAAGACTGAAATAATTTCTATAAAAATCCTTATAGTGTGATTTATTTCAAAGGAAATAGATCAAGAAATGGAAAAGCATAAATAAACCAAAAGAAATTATAAAATTTTGCAACATTTACAAAAGTCGATACACCTATGAAAGAAATTATGAAAGAAATGAGCACAGTAAGAGAAAAAAGAAAAGCAATCTGATGATTGATTTGACACAAGGTAACGACTTTCTTCCCCCAAAGTGATAGAAATATCTGATGGAAAAAGAAAGAATAATTTAACTGGAGCTCGAATAATAGTGGAAAAAGGAAATCCCTAAAAATTTTCCAAAATTATAGCCATAAAGCAAATTTTATTTTAATTTAATTTAATTAACTTAATAAATTAGTTAATTGGACTTAAAAATAATTATGAGAAATTTTAATTTGTTTCCTAAAGGCATTTATAAACTGTTTTATACGATCTGTAGATTTTTCTGACTACTTTAAAAATTTAATTGTCTTTCTTTTTTACATAATTTATAATTATTTCACTTATTTTCTATATACTCTTTGTCATTTTTTTTTATTCTTGAGATTTGTTTAAAATCAATATATAGTTTCTCTTTTTTCATTTTAACATTTTTTAAGTATTTTTCTTTAGTCTGTCTTGCTTCTTTTAATCATTTATTCAATTCTATTTTGGAAATAAAAAAAAATTTAATTTTTGCAGGAATATTTTTATAAGTTAAAAAAAAATTCTCTTTTGGATTTATATTTTATTATATTTATCACCTATATTTAAATCCCCCAATCTCAATAATATTAGCAATCAGATTAAGTTAGCATTTATTTTTATTTTTTTACTATTCATTCAATTTTTTTCTCATTATTTTTTATATAATAAATTAAAATATTTTTTACATATTATTTATTTAATTGAGTTTTAGCACAATATTTAGTAAATTTATGAATATATATTATGGCTCTTAATTATTTTAATTTTATGCTTCTTAAGTCTCTTTATTTCATCTTTTAAGTTTTAATTCCTTAAAGTTATTTTCTCTTAATTTATTTATTCAGTTGTGAAAAATTCAGTGACTTTATTTCTTTCCTATATTTGGCTTATTTTATTGAGTTTTCTTTAGAGATAAGAATCTAAATTAGTGTGAGACCTTCATCTACATTTTTTTATCTTCTCACTATATTTAGTTACTATAAAATTCTGCTTTTACAAAAATTAAAAAAATTAAGGATATTTTCTAGCATTTATTTTATATTTATTAGTATTTTAAGAATAAATGATATAGAATAAACTTAAATTATAAATCTTAAAAATAGTAAATGAACTAATAACTAAGAAAATTCTAGATTGTAAATTAATTTAAGATAATATAATAATTATCAGCCATAATTTTATTTATATTTAATATTCTAGTTTAAAATATTTTCTTTTATTAATTATAAAAATGCATCTTTTTTATTTAACTGGATTTATTCCCTAAAATTTCAAAAATTAAATTAATCTGAAAAATAATTTTTGATTTATTTAGAGATTTTCAATCCCGTTCAAATCAAAATTTATATTCTAAAGATATGATAAAAATGTTTAATATTTTTCAAACATTTTTCTTTGCTTATTAATACATTTGCAGATCATTATAGTCAAGTTTTTCTAAATTCATCCTGATTATTTTTATTTTTTTATTACTTTTTCAGGTTATTTTTCATTTCTAATTTTTAATTAAAACTTTTATAAATTAATTAATTAATTAAATTAGCGTGGTACCACCATTGTTTGGTTCACCACGAAAAAATAAATTAGCCAAATTTAATTATTAATAATAGGCTAGAAATGTTTCTAGCTTCATTGGTCTCTTTGATTATTTTATTCTTCTATCTGTTTTTATAATCAAAATTGATTGAATTCACTCTTCAAATTCTTTTAATTCTTCCAAAGACTGGAGTTAGAGAACATTCCAATATTTGTGTCAAATGATCCAATTAGGTTAAATTATTTTAAATAATAGCTATTTGTGATCTCAATCGCACCTTTGCTATTTTCTAAAATCCTGCTCAGAATAGCGACATATAAAATCAGGATAACTCTGAGATCTGGATTTCGGTTTCCTCTAGTCGACTTCTCGTACCGATAGAGAGAACCCTCAAATAAGTTAGGCTTTTCAAACAATGGGCCCATCCTTACTTGTTTGTGATGGCATCTATTGCAAGAGTACTTTCAGTGCAGATATGACTGAACCGGATTGCCTATTCGATCGACTTAAAATCCAGAATCCATTTTAAAAGTGAATATATAATAATTATAAAATATTTGATCGAGATCTGTAATAGGATTATATCTTCTTTTTTTCTATTTGCATTTAATCAAATTTTCGAATCACTTTCATTAAACAGATTATTTATCTTATTTTATTTATAAATTTGATATTCAATTTCTAAAACTAGATGTTAGATTGAGTGTTATGATTTTAGAGTAATCTTCAGAAGACATATAAATCTATTTCTTAAGAAATGAGTTGCAAGTCAATTTCTTCTTTTTTGTTAAAGATTTTTTTGTTATTCTTCTTTAAATGCTTGGTTTCTTCGTATTAACTTCATAATTATTTAGATAGTGTTCATAATATAAAATTGCAGGTCTCTAGAAGGGTTACCTGGTTCGAAGGAGAACGAGAAGATGAAAGAAGTATTTCACTTATTAGTCCCTCCTCGGAAGCCAAATTTTTTTTTTCTGAATAGACCGAAGAAATAAATATTAAATAATAAAAACTATATTAACCCAAAAAATAAGACCATTTAAAACTTGGAATAAAGATTATTACCAGGTTGAGTACAATGAAGATTGGGATGTCCCATATGATGTAGAAGAATTACGTAAGATTATAGGAGCTCTATGATACGAAAAGCAACTGTTAAGAGAATGAGCAAATTCAATTTCCCAAAGAACCGATTGAATTTAAAGACATGTAGGCGTCAATATATTACCTTAAGGAATAATTGACAAAACTAAAAACATCTAAAATTGAATTTCCAGGAGTAGCAGCCGAATTCAAAGCCTAAAATACGAGAAGTGGAAATGATTTAACAATCCAAAATGTAGATATCCTTTTCATGCTGCACAAAATCTAAAATAACTATAGTAAAATAACCAAGAAAAAAATATTACTACTGTGGTTCAATCTATCATCTTCTAAAATGATGTTAAGAATTTTAAAATTTGTAAAAATAAAAATCAAGAAAATTACGAAAGAACTGACGTACCTATATTACTCAAAAGGGAATTTCTATGGAAAAATTCACAAAAATACTATAAACTAAAGAGAAGCACCCCCTTTAATAATTTCAAACAGATTTCTCTCAGCTCTCCAGCATAAATGAGAAATTAAAATCATCATTTAATTTAATTTAGATATCTTCTAATACCTCAAATTTTAAATTTTAAATTTCTAATATTTGAAATGTTAAATTGACTTGACATCGTCACGAGATTTTTCTTCCGAAGTAAAAGATGTTTTACAAATGCACTTTTCATATTGACACTTTTTTATTCATTTTGCTCTAATTTATTTGTAATTTAAAGAATTTTTTTCGTAATCTAAAAATATCTTTTTAATGTTTTTATCAATTTTAAAAAAGTGATTCATTCCGATAACTTTATTAATTATTATTCTAAAGACAGATATTCTTAGCTATTACAATGTTTATCGTAAAATTAATGAAAGTAAACTTAGTTATAAAGGAACTATAGTATTATAATGTAATTAATGCCTTTTATAATTCAAGGATTGGTGCAACTAAATTAAGAATAGACTGATTATACCTCTAAACCTTAGGGAAGTTTCTTGTTGGATCTAATATCTTTAATTTATTTATCCATACAATTATCTGGTCTTAGTTGAAGCTTGAAATCTATGAATATGGAATGTATATTAGATACTCATATTATCTCTTTTTAACAGAAATAGATCAGAATGTTGACCTATCTATATCAATTAATAAGTTTTTCAGATTAAACTGTACAAAATAATTTTAACGGTCTCAAGTTTTACAAGCTAATTTAAATTTAAATTAAGTTAATGTTCAGTACAATTACTAAAAGATAATATTTAAAATAAATAATAAACTAAAAACAATGAAATAATTATAAATATCATAATTTAGCTTTAGCATTCAATTATAAAATCATTATAAATGTTCTATTATTGACTCTATTACAACTTGCTTAAAAGTTAATTAAAAAAAGTTAGAAAAATAAAATAAATCTAACAATTCTAATATCGTATTTTAGATAATTTTAATCCTTTTATCAATTCTTAAAATAGCAATAAAAGTCATTTTACATTAGTTAATATCTTCTTCTTATATTATTGAAGAAATTAACTTTCATGAATCGAATTTTAAGAATAAAATGATTTTACATTAAACTGAAATTGTCTAAAAAAACAGATGATAAAACTTTCTATTTGAATAAATATTCATACATTATAACCTTAAAGCATATCTAGACATAAAATTAAACAGAATAGCAATATACCTAATTAAAATTATAATGCAAATAGATAGTTGACATTTTTTAGATCATACAATATTTTATATAAAAAACTAACAATAATAGTAAAATAGTATTATAAAAATATTTGAGAATAAATAAATTTGAAGAATTTCGAGTTAAAAATGCAAATAATTAAATAAATAAAAAATAAATATTTAATATTTTAAAATCTTGATTCTTTTATAAAATATTCAGTTTCTTAATTTAATTTAATTTAATTTAAATTAATGAATATTTTTATTTTCTAAAACTTAAATTATATCCTTAACTTCGAACAAATAAATATTTATTTTATTTAAAGATTTTAGTTTCTAAATTAAAATTTATAAAGTTACTACTACTTCTACTCTTCAATCTTCTATTATCTAATCTTTCTAGTCAAATTTTATAGTTATTCTTAAATTTATTCATAAGTTAATTGTATCTTACTCTCATATATGGTTTCCCAACAATCCTTTTGAATATCATAGCAATAAACTTTTTTGGCGTCAAACACATATATTTTTTAATCCACTATTATTGGATTCTAATTGCAAGGTTATCCGGGATAACTTTGCTCACATATCTTTTCATATTTTGCTTCCTCTTACTCCCATTTGAAATTATAAACTCCATCAATATATTCTCCAAACATATAAATCTTATTATTCTCATCTTTTACTAAACTTAATGAAGATCCGTTTGGAATATAATCATCAATTATTTCTCAAACTTCAATTTCTAAATCATATCTCTAACCTAATACTTATTCTTCTTCTTCACTGTCTATTCCCCCTAAAACGAAAATATTTTAATCTATTAAAATGCTTCCAAAGTTTTTATTATTGAATATTATTTCCTAAAATTTTACGAATTTATCTTCTTTTGCATTATAATATTCACTTGCTTTCTCCTATTAAGTTGGATTATTTCCTGAAAATATATAAATAAATTCGTTTTTTTCTACATTTCTAGGAATTATTCCAGGATTACTTCTAGGATAAAGCATCTATTTATTCTTAATAACTTGAAAATTATTTCTATCAATAATTTGAAAGTTTTGTTAGCAGTTTCCGTCAAATTTTCCTCCTGCAACGTAGATTGAGTTTTCATTATAATAGACAGAAGTTTCTTCATCCATCAAGATAGAACTATTTAATAATTTCTCTTCTTTAAAGTTGACTCCAGTCATAGATATTACTGTATTTGCATCCTTTAAAAATGTACAGAAAGGGTATTAAATATTATTTGAAAATTATAAGTTGTTTTGGAATTTTTGTTCTTTAGTTATATTTTCGCTTTGTTCTGAATTGAATTAATAAATGTAAGCGCTTTTTATATTATTTGATGGTAAATATGGGGAGCTAGTATCTTAAAATTCATTTTCAAAATTTTATATTATTTATTCAATTGTTATTCTAAACTATTGAATGCTTGGTCTTTATATCGGATCTTAGTTAAAGCATGCTTCTAAGAGTTATCTTAGTTAATTACTTTATTTTATTTAATTTCCTAGTTCTGGAGTATTTTATAAGTTTACCACTTAGTCATTAATTTGTTTTGCTTCGATATTATTAAATGGAGCATATTCGTTAAATATTTCTGTTGTAACGCACGCAAGCGATCAAATATCGCTTTAAGGATAAATTTTCCCCATAAAAACTTCGGGAGCCATTCATCGAGAAGTTCCTCTTGCTTAGGAAGTTTTAGATATTTCACTATCACTTGCTAAACCTAAATCAGCTATCTTAGGAGCATCATTTTCATCTATCAAAATATTTAAAGATTTTATATCTCTATGAATGAGGCCTACATTGTGAATAGCTTGTATTCCTTCAGCAATTTAACCGAGTAACTTTATTTTTTTTTCAAGTCTCTTTTTATTATTTTAGACATCTGGAAATAATTATTAATTTTTAATTAAGTTATACAAATTTCCTTTTTATTAGTAATTAGTATAGTGACAAAAGCGATAGTCACTTTCTACTCTAGTATCAATAGCAATTCCTATAATTCTTAAAATTCTATGGTGATTGACTGATAAAAGTTATTTACATTCATTATAGAAATTATTAATAAGATCTTGCTAAGTTTATCCTTTTCTTTGTGTCATTATTTTGAGTGCATAATCAAGATTATCTATTTATATAACATAGACTGCTCCAAAAGCTCCCTAACCAATTTTTTAAAGTTGATTTAGATATTCATAATTTGGAATTAGTTAATCATAATCTCATATTCTAATTGGTGATCTGATATCTTTTGAAGCTCCGTTTCTGTTTAATAATTCTAAAATATCATCTACTGTTAAATCTTTTTTCTTAGATTCCATTTATATTTATAAAATAAATAATTTAAAGTAATAATAATTAATAATCAACTAACTTAATTTATATAAAATAGCACCTAAGAAATAATAGACCTCTATTAGCGAATATTTTAAAAATAAGAATAACTACCTAATTTAATCGAATAATCATCTTTATAAGACTAAGAATCATCTTACGTATCCATTGAATCATCAGTGCAGCAAAGGATATCAAATATATAATATAAGCTAAAACAGCAAAGATTAAGAATAGAAAAATTATCAAAATGTTAGGTAAATTGATTTAATAACTAGATCTATAATTTCCAGCAATACAAGATACTCTTGATAAGCTTTAAGAGTCAATAATAGCTAAATTTGAAGATATCGGCAAATAATTCAATGAAGTTCCTCAATTATTTTAATTTAAATTCTCTATATTCTAATATGAAATTAAAGAACTTTAAGTAAAGTAAGAATATTAACAGCTAGCAGTTTAAAAATTTCAAGATTAGTAATTAAGCATTCCAATGGAAATCGAATCTGAATAATAATAAGAGATAAATAAGATAAATTACTATCGTAAAAAGATCAGGTGCCATATATGTCAGAAAAACCATTGCTGAAGATAGTGCTAAAAGAAAAATGAAATTGAAAGAACTAATAAGAAATAAATATTATACGAATTTTTCCGCATTTGGCCAAAGAGAACAGGATAAATATATAGGAAAAAATTTTAAAACTCAAGACTTAAAGAATAAATCAACAAATGAAATAGAAACTAGATGAACAGATATATCCTCAAATATATTTTCTTGTAAGATGTTTTAGATTGTACTTATCGATTTCTTTCATTTTACATTTTGAATTTTTAACAGACTAAATATTTTAATAAATTAAATTTGATAATTTAATTTAATTTAAATAAAAATAAACGAATTTAAACCTGCGCTTCACTACTATAATAGTTATTTAGAAGATATATTAATAAACTAATTAAAACTAATCTAATTAGATTTTATAAAATGAATGTAAAAATAGATTCTTAGTTTATAGTTAAGAAGCAGATAACTATTAAAACAAATTTATTTATAATCTTAGTTTATTAAATTATTATTTTTAAATTTACTTTATTTTTATTTTATAGCTATATTTTTAAGACGTAAAAAGAGAATTAAATTGCTTATATATAAATTAAAAAAATCTATTAAAAGGATAATTAGTAAAACTGAAGAAGGTATTAGAGAAATTAACTCAATATATCTTTTTCATTTTGATTTGTATTAATTTTATAAATAAAGTGTTATGTAGATAATTTAATCATAACTAAATATTTTAGATCACCATATTGTCTATATATTTAACTTAACTCTAGGTAATCTTACTAAACTTATTAATAGTTAAAATTATTATATTTCATTTTATTTATAAAATTTTTAATTGATCGGTTTTAGAAATGAGTTGGGCATTGTTTATATTAAATCAAAATTATAGTTAAAAAAACTAAAATATTTATGACGCTTTATGCCTTTTGATTTTATGATATAACTTTTTAAATATTTAAAACTTTTTTTAATACTTTAAATAAATTTCTAATATAATTTATTTTAATTACGCTTATAGAATTCAAATCAACTAAATATAATATAAATATTGACAAATTAAAATTTAAAAAATTTTGCTTTACATTAACTTTCAAACAGTTTCAGCTCTCTATTTTTATTGAGAATGAAATTTTCGTCTAAATTTTTTTTCTGAAGACTATTACAATTCCTCCATATGGCTAAGGTCTCCTCTGTTTTCAATCATTTTTTGTACATTCTATTGTTATTTATAAAATATCTCGTTAATTCTCTTCAAATTCTTTAATCATATTTTTTTAATCCTTTCAAAAACAAAAATGTATTTTATTGGATGTTGGAAAGATTTGTAACATCAGCACCTCTTTATTTATTGCTTCCGTTTTATTTGGAAGTATAAAGTTCTTAATTATTAAATTTTTTTTATTTAAATTCATTAAATTTTTAATTCATTACTTACTTGATTGGCTGTGTTAATATCTTAGTTACCTCAGTAATCATCAAAATTTACTCGATTTAGTAGATTAAAATAATTATGCCAATTATTCGCTATGTTACAATTTTATTTGAACAAATTATTTTTCTTTAAATATATCATTTAACTGTTAAGTATTTTCATCAGTTACTTATTCTATCTGAAAGATTCTATATCCATCTGCTTATTAAAAGCTTTCTTTATTTTGTCACATTTCATTCCTCCTTCAAGAATTAATTTTTCTATTTTATTATTAAAATGCTATGCTAATTTCCTTATAGCAATTCTCCTTGATAAAGAAGATTCTATAGCTTTTATTTTTTTTTCTAGTTAGGCTTTCTTTAAATCCTTTTATTTGCTAAGTTTTTAATGATTTGATTTTTCCATTTTTCGATTTTCTTTTGAATAAACTAAATATTTATTTTTATTTCAAAGATATAAAATATAGCTATGAGGAAATAAAATAATTAAATAAATAAATAAAGATTATTGTAGTTCAGCATCACTTCGTTGGAGTGCAGCTCTTTCAATATTAATATTTAATATTAAAAAAATCTTCCCTTATTTCTTGCTAAATATCTAGCCGTCCTATGAGTCACATTAGCTTCTCCAAAAGGGGAATCTGCTTATTAAAGATTATTCTTGATTTTTTAACAAATTTTACAATCTTCTTGTATAAAATCCAAATAAGAATTAGTAATTAAGAATATTAGATAATCCATAAGTCAAACATTCATACTGCTAGTGAGAATCCTCGGACAAGTTAGGCTTGTCTCTTCCGAGCTTGTCCACCTTTCCTCGTGGTGGCATCTAGAAAGAGATTACTTGCAATGCAATATGCACTGCACCAGTTTACCTGCTATTTCTCCAGACCACGGCCAAAATTCATATTATTTTTATATAATATCTCAGAATTAAATTTATTATTATTATAAACAAAACAAGTACTTAATTTTACTTGCTCTTTTTCTGGACACTTTAATCAATTTTGTAATAACCGATTTTCATCTTTTGTATGGATCACCATCTCCATTTAACTCTTCTTAGTTGTTCAGGTTCTGGATAAGATTTTTACTTTTTCTAAAAATCTTTTATGAATGATACAATATATTTCCCTAAATAATTATGTTTTCTTTCTTGTCAGTATTTCTCTTACCAATTTCTTTTTTATATTTTCTGAATAGTTAGTATTATCGATTAAAATGTTTTTCACTCCTTCAGCAGTAGTATTTCTTCACATTCAGCTTATTTAATATATCCGAGTATATAAAGACAGTATCTTTGTCTAGTTCCATTTTATATCCAATTTTCTTTACTTATCATTGTGCGTTTTAGAGTTGAAATTGCCTTTTAGCTGCTTTTCTTCTATTTTTTCTAGTCTATGGCCTAGTTCTATTAAATTCTAATAGGTCTAAGTTTTACTACTCTAGAATTGAGATATGCTTAAAAGGGATTCAAATCTCTTTCTTCAACCATGAATCTTGATTCTGTATTCTCGACTATTTCAAATTTTTCCATAAATATCTCATTCTCATTCTCTTTCTCTAATTTCTTGATCTAGATCCAGCATTATTTTAATACTGCAAATCACAGTTTGATTAATGCTCAGTGCTGAAATAAGAGATTTCCGAATGCAAGATATTTTGGCTTATTTTCTAAGCTTTTTTTTCAGAGGTAGGAATCTCAATTTTGTGGGCAACCTTACTGACAGCTTATCCTTTGTCTTAGAAATTCTAGGATGCTGATTACTCCTATCCACTAGAAGCAAAAAAATCTTTGAATATTCCTCTCATCTTTTCCTCTTTTTTCCAGGATAAAATTTAATAATATTTATTTAAGGTTTAGCTTATTTAAAAATGATAAAAAGATTATACATTAAAATGTTAGTATCATACTAGATAATTAATAAACTATTTATTATAAATTCGATATTCAAAATGAAAGAGTAGACTAGGTGTGATCTCTTAATTAGACCTCACTAGACTTTTAATCCGTTTGCAAAAGTTTGAAAATCCATAATTTATGTTCAATCACCTTAGGGTGCTTGAACTATAGGCTATGAAATAGTAGAACTTAATAGGTTGGTTCAAAATCCAACACTTGGCAACGCATAGTAAAAATCGATAGAGTAAATTGGAATTGGATTAGATAAATAAAACTTGTATTAAGAGAAATTTATATGAAGAAAAATATAATTATTATGAATATAAAAAGTTAGTTAAGTTAAATACAAATAAAAAATCTATAATTACTACAAAATAAAGTTAAAAAATAGTGTCATAAACTAAAAGATAAAATATAGAATTTACAAATCAATTTGTAGAATATTTAATAATCTTTTTATAATTATTAAATTTAAAACATTTAGTCATAAAAGATTAATTCATATTTGAAAAACAGAAAAGAAAGATACAACAAATTTTAATTAGATAGCAAGAAACTGAAAAAATAACAAGGGGTTGGATTGAATAATAAATTATGAAGATTATTTTGATTATTATATAAAATTCACTAATAATATTAAACAAAATTATTAAAGTTTATATAAATAAAATTATATTTGGATACTAAATTAAATAAAATTAGGGGATTTCTTAGAAATAAAAATATAATATAAATAATTTATAAATAATAAGTATTTGCAAATTACTAGAACTTATAAGATAATTTAATAAATTTATATCATTCTTTATAGTTTCTATTTATTTAATTAATAATGGTCATACCAAATTTGTTATTTAAATAACAATTATAGTAAGATGATCTGCTATAATGATAGAATTATCTGGATAAATCTAAAGCTGTATAAAGGGAGAAGGAAAATTTGAGGAATAATAAAGAAGGAATGATGAATAAAATGTAAATAAGCAGGTTTATTATCTATTTGAAAATATAATTTAGACATAATAATTGATATTATAAGTAGCAATCATATATATTAATAGATTAAAAATATAATTGAAAAGATGGTGGAAGTTGATATTGGCTTTCTTGACTACACTTTCTGGTTTTATGGCTAGGAACAAGTTCCTTTCCTTTCGCTGAGAAAGTCACTGGTCAGAATCATTTTCTGAAGGGACGCTGTCTTTGAGATTGTCCACTCTTGGTAGGGGCTTGAAGCCTGGCTGCTCATAGCGATGGATCTCACAAGCAGATGTGTCTGGAGCACAACAAGATATCTCCGTTATTCCTTAAAAAAAGAGCGTCGGGTCGTGGAATCGGAAAGGAGTTTCCGGTCCAAAAACTCTTTTAGTTGAAATTAATTAATAGAATAAGAGTCTAATTTTCAGAAAGAAGTAATTAATTTAATTCACTATTTTATTAAATCAATTAATTATAAATCTAAGTCTATAAAATTGCTAATAATCAAAAATAAATAGAAAACTTTTAAAAATAAAAGAGCAACATTTGATTATTACTTATATATTATTTAATTAAGAGGTATTTTAAAATTTATATAAACTATAAGGAAAAAATGGAATAAATGTAGAACTATTTAATGAAGAAGCTTAATTAATTAATAAAAAAGCTTAAAAACTGAAGTTAAAAATTAAATTAAATTAGATTAAATACATTTTTTTATATTAATAAATTAATTAAAGATATAAAGTAGTATTAATTTTACCAATATTATCTTAAATTATATAAAATAAGAATGAGAAGGTATATTTTTTATTTTAGGGTTTGATTAAGTAATAAATAAATTAAAAAAATAGTAGCTTTTTATTTAATTATTTATTTATTTTATAATTAAATATTTTACAGATTTTTAATATTTTATAAAAATGGTTGAGTTTTTGTTCATTTTTTTAATTAATTTGAACTTCTAAAATAGATGCGTTTGCTATTATTTTTTTAGAATATTCTACCAAGATATAAACAATTAAAATAATTAATTGAATGAATGAATAAAGAAAAAGATCTTCATTATTTAGCAATATAGAGACATAGATGTAATACTTATAATCTAAACTATAAATTTTACAACAATGCTAAATATAAAAATTAATGAATTATCTACCAACTATTTTGCTTTTTGCTTTAGTCAGTAAATTCTTTTAAAGCAAAATTCTCTTAAATAATTTAAGGTGCTACTTATGCTTTGTCAGAATTAAAATACCGACGAACTTGTAAATTTCGGAATTTATTTTTTTGAGAATCTCCCACATATATAATTATAGTAATATAGAATTAAACTTTTAAATCCTTCCCTTCTAATATTATAAAAAATAAAAAATGGGAAATTACTAATAAAAAGTCTCTTCTCAATAGGATTCATCTTAGTCAAGTTTACGACTAATAAAAAATACTATAAGAACTCTAAGTTATTCAATTAGAAAATTTTAAACTATTAAGAACTGTATAAGAATTCGAAAGAAAATTGAACACCTAATGATTAATTCACAAGAAAAAAATTGAAAATAAATAGCTAGGAATTATCAGAATAGAATAATTAGAAACAAAATTTAACCAATTAGCAGAGTTAACTGAAAGCATATTTCTGTAAAAAATGTCAATAAATGATCCGATGGATGTAGAACAACAGACTATAACAAATTATATTCTCTATTTTAAAATAATGAGATGTTGAAACTGTAAGCAATCAGAGCACAAAGTTAGAAGCTGCTTCCAATTCTAATTAAAATAAAAGAAATTAGTAGAAAACTAATGGGAAAATATTTTCAGGATATATTGCAATCAAGAAGATAAACTACACATGAAAAAAATACTCCAGCTAAACAAAGAAGCTCTAAACATATAGCATGCAATTAACGAATTTAATAAGAAATGAATGGGATTCGACCTATCGAAAACTCTCAGAAAAAGCAAATTAAAAATCCTTAGGACTTATTATAAACAAGATCCAAACAAATATGAAGTTACTTTTATTTAGTGCTTTATTTTAAGATTAATTTAATTAAGCAAATATTTATTTATCATCTAATTTATAATTAATTTAATCTATTTTTAATTTAAGAAAATTAAAATTAAAAAATGATCCCACCGAGACTCGAACTCGGATTGTTGGATTCAGAGTCCAAAGTGCTACCATTACACCATGGGACCAATTAAAATTAATTATAAAGCTCCTATATAAAATTGCTAAATTATTAAAATCCTAATTAAGAATGAAAAAAGAAATTACTATCATACTTTATTTGTTTAAAACTTGCTTAATTTCTAAAATTATTACATTAATTATTTAAAGCTTATTAAGAAAAACAACTTAACTTTTAATCAATTATTTGAAATTTTATTATTCAAGCTAAGTCATTACTATTATAGCACAGCTAATAATATAAGCAAATAAATATAAGCTTTATTATACAATCCCAAATAAATAAAATATTCTATTGATTAATTTTATACCTTAAATATATTATTAATAAACCATAAATCTCATATATTTTATTAGTTATAAATAGAAAATATAAAAGTATTAATTATAAAACTATTTATTAAAATTATTAATTCACTTTTGGTCTTTTAATATAAAGAGGAAAAATAAACGAGTAAGATCTTTGTAAAAATTTAGCTAAAAGACAAAACAGAATATTAAAAATAAAATAAAACTAATGTAAAAAAACTAAAAGCATAGTAAATAAAAAGATTGAGATAACTATTACTATAAATTTGGATATTAATTAATTAATATTAGAGTCAATAATTTTCTAATAAAACTTTAATAAATATAAAATCTTAGATCATTTTACAATTAACTTCTTTATTAATTTATAGAAGATAGTACTAATTATTATGATGACTGCCATTAACTTTATAAATTATTTATATGATTGTTTCACCTAAAGTTATATAAGCAATGAATGAGACATTTCTAAATAAATGATATGAATATATGAAGAAAGAAAAATAGATTAAAGCCCTTATGATAATTAAATTGCTCTTTATAATTTTAATGTACTTGTAAAGAGAAAGAGATAGAAAATAGAAAGTTTAATACACTTTATATATTTTTATTTTTAATTTTGATAATTGAGATTATATACAGAAACTTGATAATAATCTTCTGTTTAGCTACAATTATCCTCATCAAAATTACATCCTCATTTATAAAATATAAATTGAATTTTCTATTATTAATAAACACTTAATTTAATACATGTTTTGCTATTATAAAAAATGTCATTAAGAAATACCTGAAAAAATAAGAATATTAATCTAATATAATTGAATAATCACCTTAAAAAGATAAAGGACAATAATTCAGGAAGAATTTACATAATCAGTTCATTAAAGAATTTAAATCTACAATAAACTTAAAAAATGAAAGATTAAAGACTAAAAGTTTTAATAAAAGCTAAATTAGAAATTTTAAAGTCTAAACTTATTATTTACGTTTATATATGAAGCATTTATATATAATCGTAAATGGAATATAAACTGGATAAGACTGACAAATAAATAATAAAATTCCTCAAAGCTTTAATTTTAGTTTTCTTAGCTCCATATTAAATAAAAGAACTTTAAGAAAAATAATTTCTGTAATAAGAAAACATTTAAAGAATCAAATTATAACAGGGAGGCGGTTCTATGGTTATAGAAATAAATTAATAAGAAGAAAGATAAGCTGCTATGTATTAAAAAGCAGCATCATTATAAAAAACGCTTGTGAAAAAATCATATTAATGAAAAATAATTAAAAAAGCATACTAAAAAATTTTCTTAAATACTACCAAATTAAACAGGTTTAATATATAGAACAAATTTAATAATAAATTTAGTATATACAATATAAAAAAGCTTAAAATAAAATTTTACCACTTCTTCGAATAAGGAGAGAAAACCAGAAGCATCTTCTCTTACCACATCTTAGTTTTAACTAACCCATTATTCTTAAGATCAACAATTAATCAAATGGGAAGAACTTAAAAAATTAAGAAATAGATTCTTTATAATAAAAGATGTAAAAAGACTTTTTCTTCAACAGACAAAAGCTTTTAAAGAGAATTTCTAACAGAAAAATTAAAATAACTATCAAAGACTCCACCGAAAACTGAAATGAGACTCTCATCTAAATCTCTGAAAGTAATAAAGGAAAAATAAACGAAGAAGATAAAGTTATAATTCAATATAGACCTTGATTCTTTTGATCTAGAAACATTAAATAGT
The DNA here is from genome assembly GCA_946699065.1 of Loxodes magnus. Lineage (NCBI taxonomy): Eukaryota > Ciliophora > Karyorelictea > Loxodida > Loxodidae > Loxodes > Loxodes magnus. Next base: position 170,287 of record CAMPDV010000577.1, on the reverse strand, counting down.
ACAAATGGACCTTTAATTGATCATATAGTTAATATAAATTTATAAATAATAAAAATTTCGAAATGAACTTAAAAAAATAGAAGAAGAAATGTAAGAAGTAAGTTGAAATTACATAAAGTACGAAGATGATAATGAGGTCTGTATGGTAGACCGAAGTGCTAAATCAGGAATCTTTGAATGAATGACAGAGTAAGAGAATGTTATTTGTTTTATGATAGAGCAATACAGAAAATTTGAGTAGATTAAATTAAAAGACTCCAATCATTTGAAAAAAATTGCAGAAGTAATTAAAAGAGAACCTCATGGAAATAGAGAAACAATAGAGAGCATTTCATAGAATAATAAAAAAGATACTACATTTGCAACAATACTTGATACTTTTGACGGAAATGTCCAAAACAAAAAAGAGTAAGAATTAACATCTGGCGAAATATTAACTTCTAGGAATTAAAAAAAAAGTTACTGAATTTTATCTCTCAGAAACTGGAAAATTCTGGATGAAACAAATTTCGAATACAAGATATAAAATAGAAAATAACTAGAGATTAAATAAAAAATATTGATAAAATAGGAGAGTAAATTATTATTCTAGCAAATAAATCTTTAGTATTATGCTGAAAGGCAAATTTCATTAATGATTATTTATAAGCTAAATAATTTAGAATATTTTTACTTATTTAAAATTTTAAGTTTTTAAATAACATTAAAATAAAAATCCGGCAACTCGGGATTGAACCGAGGACCCTGAGATTTCCACAAGTTCTACAGTCTCATGCTCTTCCAGCTGAGCTATTGCCGGTCTATAATTTAATAGATCATTACGTTTTAAACCTTAGCCTTTTATGAAAATTACTAATGTAAATCAAGCAATAATTTAGATAATTAATTTAAAATACTTTGAAGCTCTAAGTAAAGCAAAAATTTAAATGAGTACTTATCTTTATAGTTATTTAGATAAAGGATATCTAATTTTAAGAAAATCTAATTGGCAAGAAGTTATTACCTAATATATCTCTATTATTACTTTATAAATAATAGTTTTAAAAGCAGTCTATTTACTTATAGATAAATAAATACTAATATAATTAAGCTTTTATTATTCATATAAAACCATATTTTAAAATCAAATACTAAGATATTTACACTTCCAAAGAAATTATCTCACATTAAACTTAGAATTTAACTTATATCTTTATTATATATTTTAAGTAAAAACTAAAGTTAAAGCATAAAATATATAATAAAGATATCAATAAATCAATAAATTATAAAATAGGAATATGTAAGAATTAATTTCCAAGCTGACTAAAATTAAAGAAAGAAGTACAGAATAATTGTACAATAATAATAAAAATAATATCCTTTGTGAAAATTATTAAGGGATGCTAGATTATTTTAAGTCATAATAGCATTTATTTCTTTTTAAATTAAAGCAAGTAAAATATAAGCAAACTTAAGATTAAATAATTCATAAGAATAAAATTTAATTAAAGCAAAATTATTTAGATTTAATGCTTTCTCTTGTTTAAATAATCAATCTGAAAATATATGATTTCTTCCTCATCTAATATATATGAAAAAGTTAATTTGACATGTATTATAAATGCTATGCATATGATTTGCTCTTTTGAAAATTTATAATTGAGTCTTATTTTTTATAATTTATATCAATTTACAGGTAAATTAGTATATTGTGCTTAACATGTTTCTCTTAGTGTAATTACAAACTCTTTTATAAATAATTAATAAATATTTAGTTTTAAATTTGCTTAAAAACAACTACAAAAACGACTCTACAGGGATTTGAACCCCAACTTTAGGCTCCGAAGGCCCACGTGCTACCATTACACTATAGAGCCTGTTATTATTTAAGTAAAAAGATTCTTAAATTATACTTCTATTATTCTATCAAATATATCTGTAAGCCTTACATTTTTCAATTTGTATACATATAATTTAAATTTAATTAAATTAAGATAAAAATTTAGTTTGCTTAAAATCTCAGAATTTCGCACTTACAGAAATCAGTAAGAAAATTAAAATATTCTTATGAAAAACTATGTTTGAGAATTGATCTTATCCGCCTAATCTTTTAAGCTGAGTCAAGTCACCTTCTAATCTGCAATCCAACACAAAAAATGCAAAAGGATAGATTCTAATCGTCTTTATTGAGTCTCATTTTTCCTTAATAATTAAATAGGTACATTACCCGCAATGCAGTAATTATTGAAGATAGTTTAACTGTTTTAAACTTATTACAAGAGAATTTAAAATCTATCTTATGATATAAATCATCGTAATTTAATACCTGATAAATCTTTGCTAAAAGAGTTTCTAAATTTAAAGCTTTATTATCATAGTCTCATATCTGAAATTTTCATCGTTAGATAGTTGAAATTAACCTATTAAATACCTAAAATTTTCAAAAGTAATGAAAAAAGAATTTTATAGATTTCTGATCTTTAGAAAGTACAAAAATTAGATTATTTTAGAATCATAGTAATTAATAAAAAATTTAGAAAAGTATGATCTCAAGCAATTTAACTCAATAAAATCATTCCAAAAGTTCTAATCTCATGACCCTAAGATTAATTTCAAGAGGTGTTAAGAAAATAAACTCAAATAAAGACCGAAATAGAAATAAAATTTTATTTAATAAGATAATGATAAATTAAAGTTATAAATTAATATTTATTTGAAATATCATAGATGCAAATACCACTGGATTATTCAAGAAAAAATATAGAAATAAAAGAAAAAGAAAAAATAATACATCAAAATGAATTTTAATTCCTAGAATTAGAAGTTAATGTATCTGAAGCAGAATTAAATTCACTTATATTTAATATAGAATTCTCCTATTTAAATAGAATAAGAGACTTGAAAATTTTAAATTTTAAATTTAAATATTTTAGATTAAAAAATTCCCTTTTATATTTAGTTTTCAAGTTTTAAATATAAATATATCTTTTAAAATAATTATTATCTATATATTTTAAATGAAACTTAATGTTTTTTATTTAAAGGACAATGAAATTTAAATAACATGTTTATTTAGTAAAGAGCAAAGATTTAAATTAACTGGTTATTAAATATTTTCCAAATTTAAAGTATTTCTTATTAAATTCTTAATTTGAAAACTTAGTTTTTCAATAATAATGTTCAATGAAAAATTCTTAGATTCTTTATTAAAGATATATAAATGTCTATTACTAAATAAATAAATTTTGTTTAGAATAAAACACTAAAACAGTTTATTATATTATTTAGTATGAATCATCAGTTTAAATAATTAAGTCTTAATTATAATTTTACCTTTAAAATAATAATAATCTAAAGTATTTAAATTCACATATAATAAACTATCGTTTACTTATTTAATTTACTATATCATAATAAAGCAATTGTTAGAGAAAAAAGAGATAAAGGTAAGCAATATAATTATATTAATTAATTATATAATTTAACAAAATCCTTATGAAGAATCATAAATAAAATTGACTATAAGTATACAAATGAGAATTCATATAGCTTTATTTTCTATTTAAAGAGAGAGTAATTATAATATTTTACAACTAAAAATTAGCCAAAAGGTAATTTAAGTTTAAAACATAAAGTTAGCTAATTAGATTTAATATAAAATATCTTTTATTAAAATAGATATTCATCAATCAAAATAAATTAATAATAAAGAACTGTATATGGTTGATAGGAAAAGTTTATTTTAAATAGTTATAATTTAAATAAAAAAAGTACTTATTATACTCAAATATTTTATTAGAAAAATAGTTTTTTTCTAAAAATTATATGAAAGTAAAACTTTAACTTTTCACTCTGTGCATTCTACTTGTAACTTGCAAAAAAAATAGATTTATCTAATAGAATAAACTGATTCTAAAATTGTCTTAGAATTTAAGAAGAAGCAAAGAAAAAATTTAAATATAGGATTTAACTTAGATTAAATAAAATTAGATAATTATAAAAATATCAAATAACTACATTAAAAAATAACTTTGCTATTACTTACTTCATAGATTTGAAAAAATATACTAAAAATAATAAGTCGTTTGAAAACCTTTAAACTTAATTAGTTATTTGATTAATTATTTTAAAAAATTGTTAATTTTAATAGGGAGGAGAAATTCTTCAAATAATAATGAAAAACTTTGGTACCAGGAACTACTAAGTGGTGAAGAATAGAACAAGAATCTTGACATGAGCCAAGAGAGAATTCAGGAATCTAGGCTTTGAAGAAGAAAATGCTGAAAGATGCTTAGATTTTAAGGTTTCTTAGGGAAGAATTTTGATAATAATCCTATTGAGATAAAGCTGTTCAAGTGAATGCTAACACATTAGACTTCCTTAAGACTTAATAAGAACTTAATAAAAAACTTTTAAAGAACTGTGTGCCATTGAGGTACTACGGGCTCTATAATAAAAAAAATTTCTTTTTAATTATAGAAAATATTAAGGATAAACTAATAGACTAAAAGATTTAATAATTATATTTTTAATTATTTTTCTATATAATTAGAACAATATTATGAAGTAGTTCTAGTAGAATATATAAAACTTAGGTATATTTTTAAGTTTTAGCTTATTAATTTTATAAAAATTAAAATTAAAAAATGATCCCACCGAGATTCGAACTCGGATTGTTGGATTCAGAGTCCAAAGTGCTACCATTACACCATGGGACCAATTATTACTACTATTATACCTTCTATAAATACAAAATTAAGTAAGCAAAGTCTGCTAATACAAAAAATTAATTAATTTATCTTTTTCGATATTTATTTAAAATCAAATTTATAAATATTCTTTATTATTAAATGCTAAAAATAAGTTAATTTACATTGTTTATTTTATTTATGATATATATTATTTTAAATTTTATTTATCACTTAATCAAATAGTTATCTAAATTTCAAAATTTTTATTTTATGCTTATTTTTTAATTAAATTTGCTATATATAATTTAAAACTAGTTGTAGTGAGAATATTTTATTAATTAAAATTTTAGATTATTTTATTTAATAAATCTTTGATTTTAATTTGATGTAAACTATTTTTTATATTATCTTAAGGATGTTTATCATATCTAATTTCATTTATTATACTTACATTTATAAATAAAAAAATCTTTTATTATTTCCTTCTAATAACTTGCAAATTATTTAAAAGCTTATTATTATTAAAGTTTTAAAAAATATAAAATACTAATGTTAAAGTTATTTTAATCTATAAAAAAGTTAAAGTTAAAAAGCTTTGTTAAAGCCTTAGTAGTCAGCCATCTGACCTATTCTATCAGCTTGTCTCTATTAGTTTGTCTTGAATTCCTACTAGGCTTAGTTAGGCGGCGTAGTACTTCATTAGTGCACTATCCTTTAATATTCTGAATAGTTTTCATCTTGCATGTAGTCCTAATTATTTCTCCAAGGATTAAGATTTGAATTAAATAATTTTTTTCTATAAATTTTTCCACTTTATGTTGGATATATCCTAAATAGTTTTCTAAAAATATCTTATTTATTCTTTCTTTAAATTTCGCTTAGTTAGTAGCAGTATTTTCATTGGTGTTATTTATTGCACGCGTAGCATTTTATTCTTCTTTTAAACTATTATTCCTGTAACACTTATTTAATTTAAATTTAATATTTATTTTAAATAAACGTTTACTGTTTATTTTAATTTGAGGCTTCATTTTCTATTTCCATAGGATCTGATTAATTCTGTTAAAACGAAAATGGTGTAACCTGAATTTATTATTAAATTTAAAGAATTCTTTGTTCCAGTTTGTTTTCTATTTCTTATGATTATTAATATTGTTTCTCAAATAAAGACGTTATTAGTTTTTCTAATTTTTCTACTTTATCAGTGAGGTATCTATTTTTAAACATAAACTCTTTTAATGACTTAGATAATATTTCTATTTTAGTTTGTATCGGAAGTTTTTTTAATTCTGGATATCCAAGTGGTTAATGTTCGTCATATCAATCATATTTCTCACTTTCACTCATTGTAATTATTTGGCTTTTTTATTTTTTAGATGATTTTCCTGTTTAACTGTTTTGTTCAAAGTTCTGTTATTTCTTAGAAGGCATTTTTTTTAATAATAATTCTATTATTTATATAATACATAAATATCTAAATAATGATCTAAATATAAATTAATAGTACTATATTTAGTTATAATAAACATGATTAGTTTAATTACTTATATCTAAGGAAGCATAAAAATAACTATAAAGATAAATAATGATAAGTAGTATATATAATTAGCTAATAAGTTAATATTTTAATAGGTTTTATTTATATAATATTTAAATATTAAACCAACTAGCATAACTATAAGCATCTTATTAATTTAGCATAGTATATTTTAATTTATGATATAATAAATATAGAATATTTAAGTACTGAGGACATAGTAAATTTAAATAAAAGTTGATGAGTTTAATTAGTAAATATGAATAAGAATTAATATTGGAAAGTTATGCAAAATTACATTAAGATAAGTTTATAACTTAAAAGAATAAAATAATATACATCTAAATTTATAGAATTAATAGACTATAAAATTAGAAAATAAAGGCTATTTTTATATTTAATACAGTTATAGATTAAGCAACTTGTTAGTAAAAAATATGATATAAGTAGTTTAAATGAAAATGATAATAACTTTAGTTTAAATAAAATGAAGATAAAGCATAAATAAAGATAATAAATAATATATAAAAGTATAATTAAAGCTAGATATAATAAAAATTTAATTTTATATTATAAATTTTAATTAAATAATAATATTATAATTATTATATATTTTAATTACTAAATTTATTAATTTGCTTAATAATAACACTGTCATATTTACAGCTTGTATCATTTATAAAAACTATAATATACATTTTTAATAAATAAGAAAATTAATTATTTATCAATATATACCTTATATATATTCATACAATCAAATTAAATCATATAAATATTAATAACTTTCAAGATTCAATCTTAGTTATCCTTACATTTAAAATATATCTATTATCATATTTATAATCTTCATTTATAGGTAAATCTATTTAAATTAACTCAAATTATTCTCTTTTAAATCAACATAAGATAAAGTCTAAAATCATAAAATACTTGCTTAACTAGAATACTCATATAAATAGATAGAAATACTATATTTTATTATCTTTTATATATTTAAGAGTAATTTAACTTTAAAAATATAACTATAATAATTTATAACTAAACAAGAGCAAAAAACAATTATAAATACTTCCATTTAGCTAAAAAATAGGAAATTAAAATTACTCAGTGTTTTTATATTATAAATTAAAATATATTTCTATTTATAAATAAAAAGTAATTTAGTAAAATATTTAAATTTATTAAATTAAAAAGATTAAATCTCTATTTAAATTATTAAATTAAGTTTAAAAATAAAAATAAATTATGAAAAATAGAAAAATCTTTTTAAAAATGAACATAATAAAAATAAAAGCAGTTTTCATTTAATTATAAAAATAGAAGAATAAAATAGTTAAATGAGAAAAAATTAAAAATATTAAATTTATTAAAAGTAAAAGTGAAAAGAGTTTTATTTAATTAATTAATTAATTTCAACTAAAATGTTTTTGGACCGGAAACTCCTTTCCGATTGCACGACCCGACGCTCTCTTTTTATGGAATAACGGGGATATCCTGTTGTGCTCCAGACACAGCTGCTAGGGAGCTCCATCGCTATGAGCAGCCAGGCTTCAATCCCCTACCAAGAGCAGATAATCTCAAAAACAGTGTTCCTTTCAGAAAATGACTCTGACCAGGGACTTTCTCAGCGACAGGAAAGAAATTTGTTCCTAGCCATAAAACCAGAAAGTTTAGTCACGAAGGTCATTCTCAGCTCCCACCATCTTTTCAATTATAAGAATTTTATTTAAATAAAAATAAAAAATAATTATTATTAAAATAAAGTAAATTTGATAATTTGCAAAAATATCTACAACAAAAATAACTAATCTTTAATTTGTATTAGATTAAAATATAATTAGTTTTTAATATAATAAAATGAAAAATTTACTTATACCATATTTAAAATCACAAAATTATTAGTAATAAATTTTAGCAGTATCTTAATAAATTTAAAATTAGTGATTAAATGATACTATAAATCTTATTAAAACACTGCAGCTATAATTAGAATAATAAAAATTAATTTCAATAAAAATTTTCGTAAGAAAAATTAAAAAATTAAATAAACATTTCCAAGTATAAACTAAAATTACGCATTAATATTTTTAAAACTATTTTAATTAAAACTTAAAATATAAGCCATATTTTTCAGTTTTATCATTTTTTAAATTTAATTATTATTAATAATCCTAAATAAATAAATAAATTTTCTCTCTAATACCTAAGTATATAAAAAATATGTTTTTCGAAAATATTATTATATTTATTAAGTTAATTAATTATTTTCATAATTAATAGCTTAATTTTAGAGATTATATTATAACTTTTTAATTTTAGTTATATTGATGCTATATTTATTTTCTAAAACATACTGTTTAATATGTAATAATAATAATAAAATATTATTTTAATTAAAAATTTATAATAAAAGCATTATTTATTTATCTATAAATAAACTATTTTATAGTTTTATTTAAACTATTCAAAAGAAGCAAAATAAAATCTATATAAGTTTTACTATTTTATATGTATTTAAAGAAGGTATAATAATAATAATAACTGGTCCCATGGTGTAATGGTAGCACTTTGGACTCTGAATCCAACAATCCGAGTTCGAATCTCGGTGGGATCATTTTTATGTATAAAATGGTATTATTCCTTTAAATAATAATATTTAAATATTAATTAAAAAATAGCTAAATACACGCTAAAATGCAGTGAGATTATTTAGTCTTAATGAAAAAATATTAAAAGCAATTTAAGTAAAATGTTAATCAAAGAAGGAGATATTATATACATCATTATTCTTAAATTACTCTATCACTATTCAAATATAAATTAATTTAAATCATTTATAATTTTAATAAATAAACTATTATAAATAGATTTGGTTTATGTTTAATGAGATATAATCAGTTATATCTCTTTTAAAAAATAGCAATTTTCTTAAAAATGTTAAATTATATACAATGATATAATCTTAAATTATGCTAATGATTATCTATCTCAGTAATTTTCTTTTACAAATTTAGTTATATATCTACCAATCTTAATTTTTCAATTTTTTAATTTTTTAAATATTATATGAATTAAATATTTAAATGCAAACCTTTAAACAATCTTTATAAGCTAGATATTTGTTTAATAATTGTTAAATTTTAAAAGATTCTAAAATGTATGGTTTAGTTAAATTTAAAGGAAAAATTGTTGTGAAAATTCATAATAATGAATTAAGGCTTGCTTTACTTAATGATTAATATTAAATTAGTTCCTTTCAATTATTTATTGGTATTAATATATAAAAATATTTCACATTATATTTTTGTCAAGAAGAATTGAATTGCTAAAAATGAAAAAAGTTTAAAAGAAAACAAAATTAATTGAAAAATGATGAGATAGAAAGTTCTGAAAAAAGTTTTAAAATTGTGAACATATCGTTGCTTTTATAAAAAATAGAGTAGCAACTCCTTTAATTGCTATCTTTAATTTAACTAATCTATACAATTTAACTTAAATTTTATTTTATTTCTGAGATATTCTAAATATTTAATTCTATCTATATTTTAAGAATAAATAATTTAGAACACACTTAAAGATAAAATTATTTAAAATATTAATTCTAAAATTAAACAAAATCCTATTAATCAAATAATTAAAAGGTTATTATTACTTATATTGATATAATATTTTAAAATTTAATTTATAATTAAATTAATAATAATATCTAGGTATTTTTATTTTATATATTTTTAGGAAATTATTTAATTTAATTAAATTAATGAAATAGTCAGAAATATTGAATCCTGTAAAATACTTTAATTATTATATTTTATAGGTAGCCTTCTTGGCTTCTCTAAAGCTTAAAAAATTGTAAAAAGTAAACTTTATATATAAAAAATATAGAATTATAATAATTTCATATATTTTTTATAAATAAGCTTAGAAATAAATAGATTATATTTTTTATTTACCTGCAAAGCTTTAAAATAAAATCCTTTCTGAGAATATTAAATTTTCTTTAATGGTAAAATTATTAAATTAAAAGTCTTGAAATTATTTAAAATTTTCTTTTAATTTTAAAATTTGATTAGCATAATCATAATTAAAAAAAGGTAAAAATAAAATCCTAAAATTAAATAGTTTAATTATTTATCTACTCTTAAATTAAAAAATTAATATTTTAATTTTAAATTTAATTATAAAATATCTGTCATAATTCGAACTTATTTAATAAAATGAATTAAAAATAAATAAAATTATCTATATGATAAGCAGATATTATAATCTCTTGTATATCTTGATAGATCAAAATAGTTGCTAATTATAAATTTATCTTAAGTTATATTTAAATAGATAATATAATTTTTTTTCATGCACTAATTAATAATAAACACTAAAAATAAAAAATTCCATTATAATAATATATGAGAATAAAATAAAGTTTAAATAATTTCAATTATAGATTTAATTTTTTTAATCTTAACAATTTTTACATCAAAATAAAATATTAGTTTTCTTTATTTAATTTAGTGAAATTTATTTTGGTTCTAGTAAATAATTATAAATTTTATTTTATGTAAAAGTTATAAAAGTTATAAAAGTTATAGAGCCTTCTACTCTTCAATCTCCTTCCATTTAATTTCATTTCTCATTTTCTCAATCTCTTCCTAAATTTATTCAAATGTAAAGTATGTTTAAATTTCATATAAGGTTTGTCAATTCTTTTCTTAAATGTCATAGCAAAAAACATTTTTTCCGTCAAATATATATAATTTCTATTCCTCTAATATTGGATTCTAATTGCAAAGTTCTCCAGGATATTTCTAATCGCTTACCTTTTCATATTGTGCTATCCCTTCTTCTGTCCATATGAAGTTATAGACTCCTTCTATTTGTACTCCAAACATATAAATCATTCTATTCTCATCTCTTGCTAAGCTTATAGGAGAACCAGTTGGAATATATTCAGGAATTATATCTCAATTTTCCAAGTCTAAATCATATCTTTAACCTAGAACTTATTCTTATTCTTCATTGTCTATTCCTCCTAATACTATAATATTTTAATCTATTAAAATGCTTCCAAAATTTTTATCGTTGAATATAATTTAATCAAATTCTACAAATTTATCTTCTTCTACATTATAATATTCACATGGCTTGTCTTATTAAGATGGATTATTTCCTGAAAAAATGTAAATTAATTCATTTTTTTCTATATCTCTAAGAATTATTCCAGGATTACTTCTAGGATAGAGCATTTACTTTTATTTAATAACTAATAAGTTATTTTTACTAATAATTTGAAAGTTTTATGAGCAGTTTCCATCAAATCTTCCCCCTGCAATGTAAATGAAGTTTTCAGTGTAATAAACTGAAGTTTCTTCATCCATCAAAATATTACTATTTAATAATTTCTCTTCTTTAAAGTTAACTCCAGTCATAGAAATTACTGTATTTGCATCCTTTAAAAATGTACAATTAGAAAATGCAAAATTAATCATAGCTTATGCATTTTTTTGCTATTTTTACTCTTTAGTTATATTTTCGCTTTATTCAGAACTAAGTTAGGGTATGTGAGAACTTTCTTGACTATCGAATTCTAAATTTATATAACTTATATCTTAAGAATGAATTTCATTACTTTATTTTATTTATCCAATTGTTGTCCTAAACTATTAGATGCTTGGTCTTTATTTCGGGTCAAAGTTAAAACATTTTTCCAAAAGTTAATCTAGTTGCTTAATTTATTTTATTAAATTTCCTATTTCTGGAATTTTTTTTTATTCCACAACATAATTAAAAATTTAATTTTTAGGTATATTATAGAGTGGAGCTTTTTCATTAAATATTTCTGTTGCAACACATGCAAGAGACCAAATATCACTTTAAGGATATATTTTTCTCAAAAATACTTCTGGAGCCATTCACTATGTAGTTCCTCTCATTTTTGAAGTTGTAGATATCTCACTATCACTTGCTAAACCTAAATCAGCTATCTTAGGAGCATCATTTTCATCTAGCAAAATATTTAAAGATTTTATATCTCTATGAATGAGGCCTACATTGTGAATGGCTTGAATTCCTTCAGCAATTTAACCGAGTAACTTTATTTTTTTCTCAAATCTCTTATTTTCATTTTAGTCATGAAATAATTATTAATTTTTAATTAAGTTATGCAAATTTCCTTTTTATTAGTAATTAGTATAGTGACAAAAGCGATATTCATTTTCTACTCTAGTATCGATAGCAATTCCTATAATTCTTAAAATTCTATTGTGATTGACTGATAAAAGTTATTTACATTCATTATAGAAATTATTAATGAATTCTTGCTAAGTTACACCTCTTTTTTGTGTCATTATTTTGAGTGCATAATCAAGATTATCAATTTATATAACATAGACTGCTCCGAAAGCTCCCTAACCAATTTTTTAAAGTTGATTTAGAAATTTATTACTTGGAATTAGTTAATCATAATCTCATATTCTAATTGGTGATCTGATATCTTTTGAAGCTCCGTTTTTGTTTAATAATTCTAAAATATCATCTACTGTTAAATCTTTTTTCTTAGATTCCATTTATATTTATAAAATAAATAATTTAAAGTAATAATAATTAATAATCAACTAACTTAATTTATATTTGATTAATACATTTTAATTTAATATTGCTTCCTTTTCATATAACTTTATTCCTTTTTTAATTAAAATAAATTATAAAAAATAAATTTTTTTAATTTGATATTTTAATTAAAAATATGAATTTGAGAGTTTTATATATTTTTAAGAATTAAAATACTTAAATATAACTCTAAATTTGATAACCATAAAAGTAATATATTAGATGTATTAATAAACTAATTATAACTAAAATTAATTTAATTTTAATAAATATTTTAAAATAGATTCTTATCTTATTATTATTAAGAAGATTAACTATTTATAATCATTTCCTTATCATTTTTATTTTTTAATTATTAAAAACTTCTTAGTCATTTAACTTAAATATTAGTAGTTTTTGAAGGTAATTAATATTTTAAATTAATAGTTAATTATGCCTAAAAAAAGCTAATTAATAAAATTAAAGCATGTTTTAGAAAAATAAATATACCTATTTTTAAATATTATTTCTATTAATTATAAAAGTAAAAAGGTAAGTAGATTGCTTTAGTATTATAAAGTCTTTTATGTATCAACATACTTTTCTATATAATTTATCTCTAAGTAATTTTCTAAAATAATAAAATATTTTAAACTATTTTTTAATTAATGTGATTTAAAATATTTTGAATAAATATATTTATAATAAATCTAACTTTTAGTTTCAAAACGCTAGAAGATTTATTATTTCTATTAATTTTATTTACTATATCAAATTTATCTTTTATTTAAATTTTATGAATGTTTTAACTGGCCTTTAAACACTATTAATTTTAGTATAGTTATAAAATTTAAATAAAATAAGTATTAGCTAACAATATTATGAATATATTTGTTTCTCAATCAAAGATTAATTAATCAATAAATAAACTAAATTTTTTAAAATATAATAAAATAAAATTTAATTGTAAATAAAGCATTAATTATAATGAAATAAGTTAGTTTTCATTAATTTCAAAAGAAAGAAATAATTAAGAAAATATAATAAAATCCTAATATCACAGTATATAAGTAAAATTTCTTTATTTTAAAACTTAGATCTATTAAAAATAATAAATTTCATACTTTATAAAGTTTATTGCATGCTAAAATACAAATTTAAGATTTAATATTTATAAAATTAATTTTAAAGAAATGCGTAAAAGAAGAAATTAATTATTTTGGAAAAAAGGTTATTTAAAAGCAGATACTAAAAATAATAAAATAAAAGCGTAATACAATTTAAAGTTAATACATTTTTGCTAAAATTCAAATATTAAAAATTGAAGAGCAAAATTAAATTATAAAAAAACTAATAATTTATATACTTTTTCTTAAAAAATATTATAAATAAGATATAATTTATATTCTAAATATAGACATAAATGGTGCATAAATAGACAGCTATAAAATTAAAAAATGTCAAGGAATGGATAGTCAAAAAAATTTCAAAATATAATGATTATTGATTAAAATACAATACAAAGAGAATGAAATAAGATTTAATAAAATAAATTTTTTAATTAAATGCTATTAAAAAAAAACAAGGCATATCTTAAAAATAAAAATAAAATATAAAGTATTTTAAACAAATTCTTAAAAATGTAGTGAAATTTATTATATCATAATTTCTCTTTTAAATTTTCTATTTATTTGAATCAATTATGATTTTATTAGATCTTTAATTGAAAATATTCTATGATATTTTATGTAATAATTTGTTTAACTTTAATAAAAACAAACTAAAGTTTAATTCTTAATATTCATTAAATAAACTTACCTTTTATTTCATATGGTTTTTTGCCTTATCATTAGAACTATAATGAATAATATATTTAAGTATAGTCCTTAATCTAAAGAATAATATAATGCAGATTAAGATATGAATGAAAAATCTTAAAAAATAGCAAAAATGTAATTAATTAGATTTAAGTTAAAAAATAGAATATTAAGATTTTGATTAAAAAAGAGAAATATAATAAATTTATTCATAAAAAATAGAAATAAAATATAAAATTAAATTAAATAAATTTATTAATTTTTATTGATAAACATTTTTAAAGAATATTAATAAAATAAAATTTAACCAGCAGTCATCTTTATTTATATAAAATAAAATTTAGAACATTTTTATTTATTTTTATTTTAAGGATTTTTACTAAGTAGTTAATAAACATTTAAAGCATTAATTTATTATTAAAATTTTCTAATTAAATTTTTAATGGATTGTAAATTTTTAAAACTAATTATTTCAGATAGAATATTAAGATAATTTATGTTTAAAAAAATAAACGAATTTCCAATAAATTTGTTTTATTATTCGTATAAATAATTTAAATATTATTAAGATGAATGAATAACTTTTCAAAACGAAGCTAACTATATTATTTGATATTAATTTAAAATAATTATAAATAAATATTTTTAATTTACCTCTAAAATCTTAAATTTTATGTTCTTTGATTTTTATGCTTTACTTAATGTTTTTTAATTTAAGATAGAATGTACCTCCATAGCATTTTAGTGTTTACAGATATTTTTTAATTAATATTTAAATATTATTATTTGAAGGAATAATGCCATTTTATACGTAAAAATGATCCCACCGAGATTCGAACTCGGATTGTTGGATTCAGAGTCCAAAGTGCTACCATTACACCATGGGACCAGTTATTATTATTATTATACCTTCTTTAAATACATATAAAATAGTAAAACTTATATAGATTTTATTTTGCTTCTTTAGAATATAATTTTAAATAAAGCTTATAGATTTAAAATTTATTAGAATTTAATTAAGCATAAAATTATTTCTTTTTAATTTGTTAATATGTCAGCCTCTGCTTGGTGATGCAATGAGACACAATCCTGCCATGTCCTTGGACCTCCAGTAAGTATTAAAGATTACGAGTATTCTAAAATTATATCAGTATTGAACATTTTTATCAGTACTGAATAATTATACCAGTATTGAACAAGGTTTATCAGTATCTGATAATTTTATCAGTAATAAACATTCTTGTCAGTATGAAACATTTTTTTAAAGAGCTGCGCACCAACGAGAGTGCTACGCGCTCTATAATCAAATTTATTTATTTATTTATTTATATAAAATTACTTAAATTTTCTAAATTTATCAAGTGATCTTTTATTCTGTCTTTAGTTTAGTAAAAAAAGTATAATATTAAAATCAAGAAAAAATTTTAGTTTTAAGATAGTTTAATAATATTTTAATTTAATTAAAGCTAAGTATTACTAGTATTAAAATCAAAGCAATGGGAGTATAAAATTTAGGTTTGGTTGTATTTTAATAAAAGATATTATTATTTATTATTTTTATAGTTTAAACAATATTAAGAGAAAAATTTAGATCATGATGATATAATTAGTTAAATTTAAGAATTTTAATCTAATCTCAAAGCATAAACAATAATCAGTATAAGAAAATAACTAAACACGTAGAGAACTTAACTAAAATTTTTAGAAAAGCATACTACTTAAATAAGTTAATATTAATAATCTTAGAATCTGAAGTTGATAAAGCTTAAATTGATTAAAATTAGATAATTTGGCTTATTTATTATAAAAGAATATATTTATAATAGAAATAAAAAAGTTAGCATTTAAAATTTTATGAATATATTCTCAAAGCTAAAATATAAAAACTTATAAAAATAATTTAATATAAATATTTGAAGATTATTATAAATCTAAAACTGTTTATTTAAATGTAATCAAATGTTAAAAAATAAAATCTAAACTATTTAGAAATAAATTACAAGTGGATATTTTAAATTATTTTCTTTAAAAGACATAATTCTAAAATAAATTTTTTTTAATTAGCATCAAAAAAATTTATAAATGAGACTTCTATTTCAAAATTTATTTTCTTTATAATTAAAGAAAATGCCTTTAAAATGTTATTTTGATTAAAAATTCTAAGTACTAATGAAAAATTAAAATAAATATAATTATTAAAAAATATAAATATAAAAATTACTAAACTTCAAATTAAATTAAGATAAAAGGTTTTCAGAAAAAAATTATCTTTAATAAATTTCCTTCCCTCTGAGTAGACTTGGATTTTAGTCTTTGGTAAGTTAAATTCTAGGATTATTTTGGTATTACAAAATAATAATTTTATAATTAGCTTTATATGTTTGTAAATTATTTTTCAAATTTCTATCCTAATTCTTAACTAAATCTGATTATTGATAATATTAACTAAATTTAATAGTCTAGATTGTTTTAATTTTTAACTTCATATTTTTCCAATTAAAACATTTGCTTAATAATTCTTTTATTTAATATTTCAAATCTAATTTTTAAGATTTTAATTTTCAAATACAAAAATAGTAGAAAAGTTAATTATATTTGAATAAAATAAAATTTTTTAATTAAAACAAATTTTCTTTTATTTGTTTTAATCACATAGTAGCAATTTAAATATTAAACTGAATTTAATTTTAATTAGCATTTATAAAAAGCTATATTATATCTATTTATCTTAGAATAATAAAATTATAATTCAATTAAAAATATAAATAAGATTTAAAGATTATTTATTATATTTCAGATTTTTTGTAATTACTTTAAAAAATATCTAAAAATATAAGCTTATATTAATTAAAATTTATATAGATTACATAATTCTTTATATCAATTTATTTTTATTTAATTTTTTATATATTATTTATAAATAGAAGTAATTTAGTCAAGGATTTATAGATAGACAATATTTATAAAATTTTAAAATTTGAGAAACAAGTAATTTTTTATATAAAAGCTATAGCTAATAAGAATCTAATATATAAAGAAGAGAAATTTGTATATTTTATTAATATATTTATAATTTTTTGTGATAATGTTAAATAAAAAATAATGATATTTAAATAGTATAAAGTTATTATTTAAGGTATTGCTTTACTATTTTTATTATTAGTGCAGAGCTTCAATATATATAAAAATGGAGGCTCTAAGTCATGCTTCTCACTTCCTTGAAAAAGTCAGATTAAATATATAAATGAGATTATAGAGCGTGTAGCATCTCAATGGTGCGTAGCTCTTTAATAAAGACTTTTAAAATTAAAAAAATCCTTTCTGAAATCTTCCAAAGTGCTAGCATTCCCTTGTGAGTTATGAATTAATACGGCTGCGATCAGAATGCTACCCTGAGAGACCTTAGTATCTTGCATCTTTCATCATTAATGTGATGCCTCTTCGATTTTGTTTTTTCTTTTCTTCTCTTCTCTTGGCTGGTTCTCTATGGGATACTTCCTAGTACCAGAGTTTAAGTCCGTTTCAGTTGAAGGATTGCTCCTCTCTATTTATTTATATATAATAAAATTGGATAACTTTATTTATATAAACAGAAAGTATTAAACTTCAATTTTTCATATAAATTCTTTATAAATTTACTATATTTTAAGTTGATTCTTTTAATTTATAATTATTTGGCTTATAAGCAAAAGCATTTGATATAATAAGATAAATATCGATAGAAAAGCATATTTCTCTAAATTGGTGTTACTTATTATTTCTAAAGTTCTTATACTTTTTTATTATTATAAAAATGCTTAATTATTCATGGATGGTTTTCTAATTATACCCTTCCTCTTCAAATAAATTATAATGATAATAAAATTTAATGAATTATTTATAAATTTTAAGATTAACTATTTCAAATATTTTTATTCATATACAAAGCTTTAAATGTATAACATTAACCATAAATACCTATGCTATTATTTAAGCAATAAGAAATAAATCATTCAGATATCTCTCATATTTTATACTAAATTAAAAAATCGTAAAGTAATATCAATTAAGCAGGAATAAATTAACTCTTTATATTTCTTTCTTAGCTTTTAGAATTTTTTTCATTTCAATATCTTTAAGTTAATTTTTTATATCCTTCTATTTATTTTTTTAACACTACTCCTTTACTATTTTCTCTTTTTATTTCACTTTATGAAGAGCATTATTGATATTTTCTCCTTCTAATAAAATATTTGATATAAAACTAAATAAGCAATACATCTTAATTAATAGATTTCATTTTATTCATTAGTATCTTAATTTAGGTTTGATTCAATAAAATTAAAAAATAATCAGATAATTATTAATTAACTTGTAACAACATTAAATAAATTCTCATTTGATTTATAGAAATTTGTTTCTGAAATTTATTATCTAGTTAAAGAATCCAATTTAAATAAAAAGATTGCGATAGCAGCATTAATAGCTATTTCTTTCGTTTATAAATAATAATTTAGTATTTATAATTTATTTAGTAAGTAAATCTCATCATCATATTATACAATATGATTATAAATTTCTATCTTTGCATTCTACTTATTTGATGTAAATAAAATCTTATCTTAAATAATTAAATTTTTGATTTAATGTTTATATTTATATAAAGTTTCTCAATCATCTTTTATATTCTCCAATGTATTGCATGTGTCACCATATGGACCTTTAGTTTTATAATGAGAAAAATGATGCTTTCTTTTGAGTTCTTTTGAGCATAAAAAGCAAAAAAAAGTTTACCTTAGGCATAATAAACTTGTGCAATTAAGAAAGTTGCATCCACTTTCTTTTAAGATTAATGTACTACATTTAGGACATTAAATAATACCCTATTCTTTCATATCTTTTTAAATTCTGTATTAAAACTTACGTTTATTCCTCTATTTGCTTTTTTATTATTTCTTCCTTTTACCTTATCTCCTCCTTGACTTATTCGCAAGTTTTCCCTTAATGAAGAAGTTAATTACACTGAGAACAATATTTTTTTTAACAAGTTGGACATTTAAACGATTTAGCTCGCTTGTCAATTATTGCCCCTCCCTAGCAATCAGGTGTTGGACATTATTTGAATATTCCTTCCTCTATTTTTGTGGTTTGAAGCTTTTTATCTAAATATTATTAATAAATTTATTTATCACAGCAATATTCGATCATTTCTGGATTTATCACAGTTGTGCATCCTTGCATAGGGCATTTCATAAGCTCATCAGATACTTGAGAAGAATTAAAGAGTTCTAGTATATGGTTTTTCATACATGTTTTACAAAACCTGTGGTTACAATCTAGAGTTATGGATTCATTTACTTCGTATGAACCTAAACAAACTTCACATTAAAATTTAGGAGTTAACTTATCAAACTCTTCTGGGCTGAGTAGTTTTTTTATCATCTCTTCTTCTGCTTTCTCTCGGCAAAGTTTAAGATTTTAATACCCTCCAAAAGCAATCTCAATATACTTTATATCAATCTACGCTTGACATAAACATTTTACATCAATGAATTGCAACGAATCACTTGTATCTTTGTAGGTTTTTTTCATTAAACAGATTTTACATCAGCAGCAGCCACATTCTTAAATCTATAAGTAATCACATTCTTCAAAAAGCATTTTACAACTGGTACATTTTTCTAATTTTTTTAAACTTTCAATTTAAATGATTTAATCCCTTTATTCTAAACATCCGTTAAGCGTGAAAAATAAATTTTCCAAGAATTTTTCCTCGATATTTTCTAAAGATTCAGTACTTTTTATAGCATTTTTCATAAAATCTAACATAGATATTATGTTTTCTGAATAAATGATTTCTTATAATTTTTGCTCTTATTTAGTAAGTAAACTTCCTTCCATTTTAAGAACTATAATAAATTATGCCCATTTAAATTATTTTATAATTATTTCAATAGAAATATTTAAATTCTAAAAGATTATAACTTAGTTAATTTATACATAAAAATGATCCCACCGAGATTCGAACTCGGATTGTTGGATTCAGAGTCCAAAGTGCTACCATTACACCATGGGACCAGTTATTATTATTATTATACCTTCTTTAAATACATATAAAATAGTAAAACTTATATAGATTTTATTTTGCTTCTTTTGAATAGTTTAAATAAAACTATAAAATAGTTTATTTATAGATAAATAAATAATGCTTTTATTATAAATTTTTAATTAAAATAATATTTTATTATTATTATTACATATTAAACAGTATGTTTTAGAAAATAAATATAGCATCAATATAACTAAAATTAAAAATTTATGATATAATCTCTAAAATTAAGCTATTAATTATGAAAATAATTAATTAACTTAATAAATATAATAATATTTTCGAAAAACATATTTTTTATATACTTAGGTATTAGAGAGAAAATTTATTTATTTATTTAGGATTATTAATAATAATTAAATTTAAAAAATGATAAAACTGAAAAATATGGCTTATATTTTAAGTTCAAATTAAAATAGTTTTAAACATATTAATTCATAATTTTAGTTTATACTTGGAAATTTTTATTTAATTTTTTAATTTTTCTTACGAAAATTTGTATTAAAATTAATTTTTATTATTCTAATTATAGCTGCAGTGTTTTAATAAGGTTTATAGTATCATTTAATCACTAATTTTTAATTTATTAAGATACGGCTTAAATTTATTACTAATAATTTTGTGATTTTAAATATTGTATAAGTAAATTTTTCATTTTATTATATTAAAAACTAATTATATTTTAATCTAATACAAATTAAAGATTAGTTTAATTTTTTTTCTATAGATATATTTGCAAATTATCAAATTTACCTTTATTTTTATATTAATTAATTTTTATTTAAATTTTAGATAAAGTTTTTTCACCTTTACTTTTAATAAATTCAATATTTTTAAGTTTTTTTCTCATTTATGTATTTTATTCTTCGAATTTTTTAATTAAATGAAAACTTATTTTTAATTTTATTATATTCACATTTAAAGAAGATCTCTCTATTTATTTTTAAACTTAATTTAATAATTTAAATAGAGATTTAATCTTTTTAATTTAATAAATTTAAATATTTTACTAAATTACTTTTTATTTATAAAGAGAAATATATTTTAATTTATAATATAAAAACACTGAGTAATTTTAATTTCCTATTTTTTAATTAAATGGAAGTATTTATAATTGCTTTTTGCTTTTGTTTAGTTATAAATTATTATAGTTATATTTTTAAAGTTAAATTACTCTTAAATATATAAAAGATAGTAAAATATAGTATTTCTATCTATTTATATGAGTATTCTAGTTAAGCAAGTATTTTATTATTTTAGACTTTATCTTATGTTGATTTAAAAGAGAATAATTTGAGTTAATTTAAATAGATTTACCTATAAATGAAGATTATAAATATGATAATAGATATATTTTAAATGTAAGGATAACTAAGATTGAATCTTGAAAGTTATTAATATTTATATGATTTAATTTGATTGTATGAATATATATAAGGTATATATTGATAAATAATTAATTTTCTTATTTATTAAAAATGTATATTATAGTTTTTATAAATGATACAAGCTGTAAATATGACAGTGTTATTATTAAGCAAATTAATAAATTTAGTAATTAAAATATATAATAATTATAATATTATTATTTAATTAAAATTTATAATATAAAATTAAATTTTTATTATATCTAGCTTTAATTATACTTTTATATATTATTTATTATCTTTATTTATGCTTTATCTTCATTTTATTTAAACTAAAGTTATTATCATTTTCATTTAAACTACTTATATCATATTTTTTACTAACAAGTTGCTTAATCTATAACTGTATTAAATATAAAAATAGCCTTTATTTTCTAATTTTATAGTCTATTAATTCTATAAATTTAGATGTATATTATTTTATTCTTTTAAGTTATAAACTTATCTTAATGTAATTTTGCATAACTTTCCAATATTAATTCTTATTCATATTTACTAATTAAACTCATCAACTTTTATTTAAATTTACTATGTCCTCAGTACTTAAATATTCTATATTTATTATATCATAAATTAAAATATACTATGCTAAATTAATAAGATGCTTATAGTTATGCTAGTTGGTTTAATATTTAAATATTATATAAATAAAACCTATTAAAATATTAACTTATTAGCTAATTATATATACTACTTATCATTATTTATCTTTATAGTTATTTTTATGCTTCCTTAGATATAAGTAATTAAACTAATCATGTTTATTATAACTAAATATAGTACTATTCATTTATATTTAGATCATTATTTAGATATTTATGTATTATATAAATAATAGAATTATTATATTATAATTTATACTTATCAAGTATAATTTACTATATTATTTATTTTTACAAGTATAGTAGTTATATATTTTATTTTAGATATACAGTTTAATAAATGATATTTAGCATATTTTATAGTAAAAACTTAAAATGCTTAAGATTAAAGTTAAATTAGTAAAGTTACCTACATTTATTTATTTTATTAATTAAGAAATCCTCTTCTATTTATAAAGGCTAAAAGAAAACCCAATACAATATCTTGGTTATAGTTGATTCAATTGTTTAACATAATTTTTCATATTCCAATGAATAATTTTGATTTTTACTAAAAGTTTATAAACTTAAAATATTAAATTAAATCTCCAAACATACAAATAAAGATTATTTATTCTTCATTATTTTAACATTCACACTATCACTTATAATTTTCTTTAATTATATAACTAATTATTTATAAATCTAAATTATAGTACATAGCTTTCTTTATTAATACAGCTAAAATTTAATTAATATAGTTTTCTAAATTATTTGATTATATTTCATATTGGTATAAGTTGACTCTTAAAATTAGAATCTAAAGTTGGATTATTTTAGTAAGATAAATATGAACTTAGTTAAGCCTGATTGAGATTGCTTTATGAAAATGTAAGATTGATCTTAAGCAGTAAATTTTGTTAATAGATGGTATATTTAAATATTTCTTGTATATTTATAGTTTTAATTGATTTAAAAGCAACTAATAATGAGTGAGATTATAAGATTAATATAAGGATTGCTATGCTAGCTTAGTATTATCTATATAATAAGCATCCTTTATTTTAGTTTTAACTTAAGATTAATTATATAAATATATATTTAAATATAAATCTCTTTATTAATATAAGCATAAAACTTCTAAATATTAAATAGCTTCTTAAAAATACATCAAAGTAAATTATATTCACAAGTAACCAAAAGTTTATTTACACTGCTTTAGAATAAAAGATATTTGCAAGCATAAATATATACAGCTAGTTATAGCATACTTATATAGAAATTAGTAGCATTCTTTAGATTTAACTACTAGATATTTTACATTTTATTAATCAATTTAGATAATTAAACTAGATCAGTTACAAAATGTTTAGTCATATTTAAATTATGGTTAAACATAACTAGTTTTAAATTTATTACTTAATAGTCATATATAATGCTAATAAAAAAGCTAGAATATGCTACTGAAAGAATATATAATATATAATAGCATATATTAGAATTAATATATTATATTTATATAACTAATATAAACTAAATATTTTTAATTATCTTACTATCTATTTTAAATTAAGGTAAAGAAACAAATATTAAAACTTAATAAGAATAGTTATAATAAACTAATCAATCAACTACTAAAAGCACAATCAAGTAAAGGCAAACATATGAGCTAGCAAGAGTCCTATGGCCAAAAGAAAAAACATATCCACTATTATTTAATTGTGTTTACTTTTTTAATAATCTAAGTCTTTATTATTTTCCCCTTTCTATCTAGATATTTAGTCCTCCCTGTGTGATCCACTTTTATAAATTTGAGAACTGCTTAAGCATTAAGCCTCAGGCTAATACTTGGAGATTTTAATTTAAAATCCTGCAGGAAAGGATTAAGATTCTTTATCGTTACTTGAATTTTTTTAGCATAAATTTTGAGACATGCCTGGCTATTCATTTTAGACTATTTATTATTGGAACTGCTGCTAATTATGGAGTGTTTCTAAATTTTAAGTGCAAGGATAATCCCAAAAATTAGTTGTAAAGGACTCTTCTTCTATATTCTCAGTATTTTTGCTTGAACTCTAGCTTTAGTCGAAAACATCCTAATTAGTAGTTTAATTAGTGTCTGCAGAATTCTAAGGGTGACATTGCTAAAGAAGTGACAAATGAGAAAAAGTAATCGTTTTGCTAGCCCCTTTAAAATTAAGTGAAAACAAGGGAGAACTTTGCTGATGCAATCATGGAAAGACCAGATTATACTTGTTAGGTAATCTTGCATCTAGTTTATGTTTCTTCTGCTTGTTTAGTTAGGAAATGTAACTAGGTGCCTACATTTTGAATTATAGAATACTGTTAATTTAATTAAATAAATAATAGTTAAAACATAATAAAAGCAATACATTTTAAAATTGTATTATCTCTTTTATTAATTTATTTTCTTAAACAGTCAGAAATATTAATCTAATAAAATGATTATTTGAAGCGAATAATAATAAAATAAGGTACTAAAGGTATTAATTTTATATTGCTTACTAGATTAAAAATAGGTATAGATGTAATTAATTTATGGCTATAAGCATGTATATATTAGTGTAGCTTTTGATAACTATTTCATATTTTAGTCTACACTATTATTTTAAAATCTCATTAACAGTATGCTCATTCCATCTTTAACTATAATTAGATTCATAGAAGTTAACTAAGTAATAATTAGAACTAATTATGTTTAAATACTTATAAATAAATATAATAGCTAAATACATATAGCACTATATAACTTTAGATTACATCAAAAGGAGCTTTCTAATAATTTAAAAGAGCTTTCCTTATTAATACATTAATACTCCTTATACTTATATTTATCTCAATCTAAACCATACTTTTAAGTCCTCTTTTGCTACTCACTTCATAGTCATATTTAAATATAAGTGAAAGAGTAATTAATATATAAGGAATAATTAAAGTCAGTATTAAAAGTTCAGTGTTGAGCAAGATAATTAGCTATGCATATTAATTCTAAAGTTAATTAGGCATTTAGCTTAATTCTTAATATACTAAAATTAAAATAATAATTTTAAGTACTAAAATGAATCTAATTAATTAAATTTAAATCTAATTAACAAAAAAGAAAAATAAATTTAACCAATAAAATCATTCATTTAGTAGTAAGAATAATCATAAACAAGATATATTAGAATTAGCTGCAAAATAATAGAATTAAAGTCTTAATAATTGTAAGATACTTGAAAATAGGTTTTATAATATTAATGCATAAAATAACTTTAACATTAGTATTTTATATTTTTTAGAACTTTAATAATAATAAGCTTTTAAATCATTTGCAAGTTATTAGAAGGAAATAATAAAGGATACTTTAAAATTTATTGATGTAAGTATAGCAAATAAAAAAAGATATGATATACATCCTTAAGATAATATAAGAAATATTTTACATTAAATTAAAATTAAAATCAAAATTTAATAAATAAAATTATTTAAAATTTTAATTAATAAAATATTTCTAATTAAAACTAGTTTTAAATTATATAAGCAAATTTAATTAAAAATAAGCATAAAATAAAATTTTTAGATTTAAATGAATATTTGATTATGTGATAAGTCAAATTTAAAATAATATATATCATAAGTAAAAGAAACGATGTAAATAACTTATTTTTAGCATTTAATAATAAAGAATATTTATAACTTGGTTTTAAAGAAATATCGAAAAAGATAAATGAATTAATTTTTTGTATTAGCAGACTTAGCTTACTTAATTTTGTATTTAAAGAAGGTATAATAATAATAATAACTGGTCCCATGGTGTAATGGTAGCACTTTGGACTCTGAATCCAACAATCCGAGTTCGAATCTCGGTGGGATCATTTTTATGTTTTAAGAAACATTTTTAATTTAAATTTATATATACTTAATTGCAAATTAAAAATTCTATGGAAATTTTAATTCACTTATATCATAATTTCTTTCAAATTTCAAATTTTAATATTTTTCTTTAGACAATTTTGAAATGTGAATCATTAAAGAGAACTTTAGCATCTATTAATCTATAAATAGATGTTTTCTCCTGATACAATGCTTCTATAGTAGTATGAAAGAAAATAAATTTATTTTATAAAGGAATTATATAATTATCATATATCTCATACTTTTTATTATTCAAGGAACGACGAAAGCAAAATTTAGAATCGCTTGATTATACCTCTAAAACTTGGTAGTTGCTTTATCCTCTATTGAATACATCTGCTTTCACTTCCTCTCTATTGTGGAATCAGAAAATTTCAGTTTGTAGATTTTAATATGTGAAAATTTTTTAAAGTATTTAAACTTTTTCTTTTCATGTAAAGATCATTTGCTTTGCTTTTGAATTTCATTTAAATGCATCTCTTTTAGAGATTTTGTTTCTTTGTTTAAACACCAGAAAAAGGTAGTACAATTACTCCCAAAAATTTAATATTTCTTGTTTGTTTCTTCGGAAGATCTTGAATCATGTAAGATGCAGTTTATTATATTTCCATTATATCAGTAAGAATTGCATTTGAAAATTGAAGTGGCGCGAGTTCAAGTTTCGGAATGCTATTTTCTTTTAGATAATTTTAGCTTAAATTAAGATATAGAAGCTATTTAATTTTATATAAATGATGTCTCGGTATCTTTTAATTATCTCTTTAAAATCTTGAATAATAAATAAAGCAATTTTCTACTTGAGTGTATTTAACATAAATGCAAGGAGACATAATCTTAGGAATATTCAATCTTTATTTTATCACATAATATTTTCATCTTAAGTTTTCCATATTTACATGGAGATACTTCCTCTAATGAAATTTTAAATTAATAATTCATTTTTATCTACATTTATCTACATTTTTTGGATTTATGCTAGCTTGATTAAAGTTTTTCTTCCTGTTTTAAATCAAAAATATATTAATTGCAAAATTTGCTTTGTTTTATAAATAATCAATATAATAATTATTTTGGTTTTAAATTAAATTAAATTAAATTCAAGTGTTAAAGAAGGATCGTCTACTTAAGAGCTTCCTACTTCCCTATCCAGCCAATAGGAACTTGATCTCTAGATGGTCTTCTCCTCCCTTCACTTTCAAGTTTTCGGAATGGCTGTCTCTTCATATAGCTTGCTTTCTTCTTATAAATTTCTCCATTCCTGGTTGGGTAAAATTAGGTTAGGTCGTTCCATATTTTCTATTAAATCTTCTTTCTCTTCCAGCATCATCTCCATAGGTGGTCTGTTCTCCTGCAGATGTAACATTTTTTCCTAAAATATTTCTCTTTAGTTTGTTCAATTGGCTTATTAAATTATTTTGGTAAATTTATTTTTAATTTTGTAAATAGTACCAACATCAAATTATATTTGATTAATTTCATTAAAAATAGGCAGTTTCAATGTTGTTCTGATTTTCTAATTAATGCAAATATTAAGGTTTTTTTGCTCTATTTTCTGGATATTTTTAAATAGTTATAGAAGAAAGTTTATTGCAAATTAATTAAAATTTTATTAAAATAATTTTAAAACGACTCTACAGGGATTTGAACCCCAACTTTAGGCTCCGAAGGCCCACGTGCTACCATTACACTATAGAGCCTGTTATTATACCTATTAACCAATCTTTTTAAAATGCTTAATTAGTTTCTTTTTCTTAAAAATTCCACATCCGGGACTTGAACCCGGGTCTTTCGGGTGAAAGCCGAATATCCTAACCTGCTAGACTAATGTGGACTTATTCTGTCTATCTTAATCTACTTTTAAAGCTTTAAATCTATTATCCAACCTTTTAAATTATTAATATTTCCAGCACTTAAGTATTATAATCTCCTTTAGATACTTAGTATAATAATCAATAAAAAGACTAATAATACACTCTATTTATCTCCCTTATCTCTTCAGTAATTAAAGTTTACTTTTATCTAAATTTATTTGAAAACTCTATAATTTTATTTATTAATATCATATTTTAGATAAATGAACTACATTTAAACTAGTTTTTCGAGTAAATATTTTTTGCATACTTTTATAATTACTAACTATTGATAATTAGATAAATGCTCATACTTTGATACCATTAATGATATCCATAAGTTTATTTTTAGATTTAAGCATTTAGTTTATTAATATCAATCTTTTAAATGCATAACTGAACTTAATGCTTTTATTTTTTAACTTAGGTATCTTTGCTTTTCATTCTAATCTCAATTTTTTTTTTCTATGAACTCATACAAATTTTAAGGATAAAACCTCATGCTTAGTGAGCTATTCTAAATAAATTAAAGGAAATAGTATTTTTATTATTTTATTAAGAAATAGTTTTAAATTACTTTTCTCTATAAATCAATAATTAGGATTTATTAGCTTATAAACCTATTAATTATCCAGTATTCATAAATTTAGTTCTTTTTGATTATTTTTTCGTTTTCAAGCGTTAAAAATTGTTTTGATTTCCTTAAATAAAAAATAATTTAACTACTGCATCTAGACAATTTTCAAGTCTTATTTTATTATTATTTTTTCATATCTCTAATAGAAATTTTGTCAAAGTAAAGAGTTATAGAATTATGATTTACCTTTGAATTGCTTAATTAAATCATACACTTTAATCTAACTTCGGATCCCATTTTTAATTATTTTATTAAAGGTAAAAAATAATTTATTAGATGGCTTTTGAGAAGTGCGTTGCTCTAATTTGTGCTTAAATTTCGTTCGTAATATGCATAATATTTCGCAGGTAAAGTAAACTTAATATTCCCAGGGTATTTATAAATAAATTGGATTGTCAAAGGAGTTTTTAAGCAATTTCCAATTTATTTGTAGATAAAGCTGAGCAGATGTTCAGAGTTAAAAGTCATATAGATTTAAGTATTTTATTGCTTTAAAATATACTTAGACTAATTAATTCCTTAGATTTTTTAGCTTATAAGACCTATGAAAAGGATTGAATGATTTAGTATGCAATAATATCATTATATGGAAACAGAAAATGAAACTTAGTTTAAAATTAGCTATTAAGTATTAAGGAAGCTAATTAAGAGTTATTATATAACTAGCCTTCAGATTTAGTAATATTAGTTCCTTATATTAATAATCCTTCATAAAGAAGCTGCTTATTCCCTTTAAGATTGATTCGGTGGTTTGCTTTATATGGATATCTCTATTAAATATGCTTTATTGTGATTTATCTTTTAACGATAGATTCTCAAACAGACTTTTAACTAGAAAGGTTATATTCATTTAAGAAGGAAACTTCATTATCAATTTCATTTATTATTTATAAAATGCCTTTATATTATATTATCTAATAGCTAAATAAGTTATACAACATGAACTTAGTAATAGCTTTAAATTATCTAATAGTGATTGTTTAGCTTTAGACTTTTAATTTAAGTTGGCAAGTTAATTAACTTCTAGCTGGGTCTTTATTTTTTATTTCTATTCTGCTAATTTTATTATTTATTTGATTAATGCTACTTATTTACCAAATTCTTCCTACTTTCCTCATTTTTTTCTTAACTCGGACTAAGAATATCGAGTATTTTATAAATATGCAATTGCTATATGATAGAAAAAGTAGCAAGAGTTATAGAAATTTTATATTAGGCAGAATGTTTTTAGGGTTTAAATTTATAAATCAGCTATGAGACTGCAAGATCTAAGATTTTATAAAATTAGCATCATTAACTTACGCTACTAATCTATTAATTTTTCTCATTTTAATTTACAATCTTAATTTCTGTTTTTGCTAGATTTGATTTTTCTCCTCCAAAAAACAACTTCAGTATTTCCCTACTTAGTTACCTGCTAAATTAAAAAAAAATTCGAACTAAATTTACGTAAAGTAAGCTTGATTTCTTTTGAAGTATCGTTCAACTATTTTTCTCTTTTCACTATCTAAGCTAATTTAGGATAAAACATCGTAATTTTATCGTTTTGATTGCTTTTATCTTCAACCAAAAAATAAAGGAGTGGATTAGCTCGCATATTTTAAAAAGATTCTTTTATGAACGAATTTCTTTACCCAACTAATCTTAAAATTGTTTACCAAGTTCCTCAAATTAACTTTAAACTTACTATTTGATATAATGTTCTGCTATCATTATTTTTATCTTACTCATTTATAAAAATAGTTAAGCAATCAGACTAATAATCCTCTCTAGAGCTAGCTTTTTTGTATTTAGCTCTGTAATTTTTTTTAATTATTTACTGATAAGTTTTTTAGAATTTTTTACTTAGAACGGAGTAAAATTTTTTTTTGGTTTTATCTCTTGAAAAATTAACAAGATATGACTAAAGAGACCATTCAAGGCAAATATTTATTTCTCCATAAATCTTTTTTTCTTCTTCACTTACTTCAATTCCACATATTATAATGAGACTATAATCATATCTATAAACAAGGATAATCATATAGTAAAAGCTAGATTCTACTGAGATAATATACAATCTTAATTATATTAATCTTAGAGTATAAGCTATGATAATACAATATCACATCAAAAGATCATAAAATACCTTAAATCAGAGTAATTCTAAATGTCTAATAACTAACTCTAAAATATAAGATTTTATCAGTCGGACAGAAGGATAAACTTTAAAATTTAAACTTAAGAGCGAACAGAATTTATTATAATTGAAATACACTAACTCAAAATGAAAGGACATTACAAAAGTCTATTTATAATGCATGGTACTTTAAAAGAAACTCAATGATATCTCTTAATATCTAATAAAAGATAAAAATATATAATAAGCATAGATATTTAACAATGAAGGTTCAGTTACTCTTTAAAGTTTTCATTGCTAATTATTTAATTTAATTCTAAAAAAAATGAATAAACTATGTGTAGAAGAGAATTGCTCTTCAATATGTTTAAGTAGAAATGATTGTGTAAAAGGAGGAGAAGGTAATAAATAGTCTACAAGTAATATGGATTTACAATGTATAAGTGATTAAGGTACTTAGATTTAGACATTAAAATAAGAAGAAAATTAAAGTAATAGAATCCCTCGAAAAATAAGAGAGTAGTTATAAAAAATGATTAATGATAAAGTTATTCAAGAGTTTAAATATAAGGATTTAGAATTCTCTGAAAATGATTAAATTGGTAAAGGGGGATTTGGTAAAGTTTACAAATGCAAAATTAAATGCTAAAAAGGTTCGTAGTTGGTAGCCGCTTTAAAAATAATAGAAACGGATAACTAAGCAAGTAAATTAAAAGCTATGAGAAAATTCCTAGAAGAAGTGAAAATTCACTCTTCGATAAGACATGATAATATTATGTTGTTGTAAGGAATTAGTTTCGATGTTAAGCTCTGTTTGATTATGCCTCTTATGCAGTTATCTCTATTAGAAATAATAGAATAAAAAGACCAAACTTTCAAAAAAATAAGAAAAGAGAAACGCTTAAAGTTCTTGCTATAAATAGCAAAAGGAATTTAATGGCTACATGCATAAGGTATAATTCATAGAGATTTGAAACCAAATAACATTTTAATAGATCAATTCTATAATGCAAAAATATCTGACTTAGGATTAGCAGTTCTATAAGATTATCTTGGCTAACACTAATAATCAGGTACAAGATATTACTAAGCTCCAGAAGTATTCAACAAAAATTATCAAGCGACATAAGCTATAGACATCTGGGGATTTGCATGCATAGCAGTAAGCTTGCTAAGAAATGGTAGATAAAACAGTTTTACAGATTTGAAGAAGTAAGAATTATAAGAAAATGAGATATCAAAACTATTAACCTAAATACCATTCTAATATAGAAATATACTAGCAAAATGTTTCTCATAAAATCCATAAGATAGACCATCATCAGATTAGATAGTTCAATTTCTTGAAAGCATGCAAAATGAATAAATTATGAAGCTTAAAAAAAATAAATAAAAAAATCAATATAACTCTTAAGTCGTTTCAATTCATCAAAATGTAAAAGCTAACCAATAATTTACGTAAACTGCTGCTTTTGAAAGTCGAGACGACATTAATAAACTAAATTAAAAAGTATCTGATCCTAAAGTAAATGAATCGCAAAAGATTAAAGAAAAAATTGAAGATTCATTAAAGCTTTAGCAAAACGAAGCTAAATTAGAAAAAAGTCCTAAAGAAAAAATTTTAAAATAACTAGAAAAACTAAATTTAAGTAGTTTTCTGGAAATAATAGATTATGAAAATCTAACTCTTGAAGAAAATTAATTGATCGGAAAAGGAGGCTTTGGAGAAGTATTTAAATGTTTAATGCATAACAACGATTTATAATAAGAAGTCGCAGTTAAAACTATTAAAATTACATTAAAAAATGACGAATTAGACGATTATATTATAAACGAAATAAAGATTTAAATGAGCATTAAACATGATTCTCTATTATAACTTTGAGGAGTAAGTTATAATTAGAAATTATGCTTAATCACTCCTTTAATGGTTTTCTCCCTTGGAGATATCCTTTCTGGAAAAAATTGCCTCTTCATTAGATAAGATGATTAATGCGAAAGATTAAGAAAAGTAATAGATATATTAAGCCAAATAGCAGAAGGAATTTACTATTTGCATTATAAAGGGATTGTACACAGAGACTTAAAGCCTCAAAACATTTTACTCGATAAAGAGTAAAATGCTAAAATTTGTGACTTTGGAATCGCTACTTTTAGAAACTAATTAGATAATTTTGGAACAACAGGAACTCTTAGATATTAAGCTCCTGAAATTTAGACTAAAAAATACAAGAAATCAAATGCGATAGACATTTGATCATTTGGTTGCATATTCATTGAGTTTTTGCTTAAGAAATAGCTTTGGGAAGATAAAAATGAAGATTAAATAAAAAAAGCTTTATTTTAAGAAAAAGTTCCATTTATTTAGCATCAAATAGCTTAGCAAATTGACATAGCTTTGTAGAATTGCTTTAAAGCAGAATTAGTAAAAGAATTTATTATTATTTTGCTCTAATGCTTTGAGATCGATCCTATTAAAAGGCCTTCTATGGAAAAAATAGTCGAATGTCTACAAGACTTAAAAAAAGATGCTCGAAAAGAGTATCATTAGATATTTTGACAATAAGAGAAAGAAGAGAAAAATGGTTACTATCTAAAGCCTTAATCTTAGCAAAGGGCTTAGTCTTTTTCAAATAGTTCATCATCACAAAATTAAAAAGACATTTTTTGCTTATATGAAGACCAGAAAGATACAAACGAAGATAAATTAGACTTCTTTTACTAGAATGAAGAAGATCGAATATGTGGAAGTAAAATTTAACTTCGTAAATACAAATTTTAATTCTGTCATTTCCTTTAACTGTATATTTATTATTAAATTAACAAAACTCAATCGCTTTACAAAACTACTAACTCGTCATGAATTTTATTAATATAAAAGTACATTTACATCCTTTTTTAAACTGTCTAACTCTATTTAGTAAATCATGCATAATATGATAGATATTAATAAATCCATTTGAATATTAATAAAAATTTGAATTATAATCAGCTTAGAAATATTTTCAGTACTAGATAAATCTATTTTACCATGAACATATTTATAACTCTTTTGGCATAAATAGAAAATAATTTACAACTCTAGAATCGAATTTTTAGGTAGAATTTAAGTTATATCTAGAAAAAGAAAACTTATGCAAACTTTTTTTAAAGAGTATGCAATCTTTATGCTTAACTCTATTTCGACTTTAATTACTTTGAATATCTGACTTTTTTAACCTTATTAAAATCATAAAAGTTCTATTGTGAAGTTTCATCTTATTCGTAAAATCTTTCTAATCCCTTATTTCTTTATAGTTTTATAAATACTCAAACACTAAAAGTACAATTAAAATTATTTAAGCTTATATAGAGTATACTTAGTTTATTTGTCTTTTATAAATATTTAGATTTGAAATATTTATCAAGTCTTGAAAGCTTCTAAACTTATTTTTATAGGATATAAAATAACGAAAGGCATTTAGTCAATTTTTTAAAATTGCTATACACTAAGATTTATTTAGTTATCATAGATTAAAATCAAGCGAATACTGCTAAATATGCTATTTTTAATGATAATTAGATGAATAAAATCTAACTTGTTTCATCTAATTGGTTTATAAAGGCTTTGCTACATGAAATCTAATACTCCTTATAACACTATTTTCAAAAATAAAAATGATTCCAAAATTAAAAAGCGTCAACGAATATTCTTGGAATAAAATAGAAAAAAAATTTGATCACTAAAAAATAAAAAGCCAAAGCATAAGATTTTACATAGTGAATATATTTATAAAAAGTATCAGTACAATTTTTCATTAATTGTTTTGCTAATTTGAAGAATCCAAAATAATAAAAAAAATTATAAGAAGCGTTTGACTTTTTTAAAACTCTGTAAGAATCATGCAAATTTTAATTTAATTAGCTAAGGTTTATTTTTATTACAAGATTTTTCCTTTATTTTTTATAATTTTTATGATTTAATAGTAAAATAAAATAATTTATCATTACTCAAGCACTTTATAAGTTCATTTTATTTATTTTTCTTTAGTAAAAGTAAATAAGTTCGATAATAAAAAGTTGGAGAAATCTTTATCCTTTTGATTAAGATTTTTTTCTTTAGAATTAAATAATTTCAATCTATTTCGATGTTTAAAGTAAGAATATGTATATGATAATATAAAAATAGCAAAAATAGACTTTTACTCAGAGGCAAGTGTATCTATTGCTAAAACTTATTAGATAATTCATAGCATCTTAGTAATTTATTTATTTGTGCGATTAAATATATTTCCATTCTGCTTTATATAAATAAATTTAGCTAATTATAACCAATAAATCTCATAAGTTTCTTACATATTAAACTATTTCTCTTTCTTTCTCAAACTTAATTTATATATGTACAATTTATTTTTTACGCAGTTCATATTATTATTTCTTTGTCCGATTGTTATTATTTTCTTTTTTTGTTTGTATCTACTCACTCTTCACTTTTTTATTAGTTTTTAAAGCTATTTATTTTAATTATATATGATCAATAAAATCTAAATAATTTAAATTTTTATTAATTTCATTCGTTTTTTAAAGTCTATTTCAAATATCGAATTTTATAGGCATCATACGATACTATATCTTATGGAAATTATATATGATATATACTTTTTAATTTTAATAAGTTTTTATATTTCAAATTAATACTAAAAGAAAAGCTATTTTATAAGCGCATAAATTAATTTAAGCTTTATTGCTTACACTTTAATGTCTCCCTTAGTTTATTTATGATCATATGGTTAAAAAATTGATAATTGAATAATGTTTTTATTTCATTTATAGCTATTACACCTAATCTAAATGATTCTAGTTAGTATTTTTATTAATACTTGCTAATTTAAAATTTGCTAAGTTTATTCAAAAAGCATCTCTAATTTTTTTGCTATTAAATCATTACAAAAACGACTCTACAGGGATTTGAACCCCAACTTTAGGCTCCGAAGGCCCACGTGCTACCATTACACTATAGAGCCTGTTATTATTTAAGTAAAAAGATTCTTAAATTATCCTTCTATTATTCTATCAAATATAACTTTGAGTTCTACATCTTTTAATCTTATATACATAAAGCTTAATTCTAAACTTGAGGTTATTACAAATAATAGATGAATTTAGTTGTACTACTGTTTGAAATTACCTCTTAGCTCCCTTTTTATTAATCAAATAAATTAGTATAAAATTAGACATTCTAGATGGCTATTTCTTTTCTCCATTTCTACAGGAACTAAACTATATTCCATTATTATTCACTTATCAAGGTTATTTCAATTTAATACTAAAGCAATCAATTCTCTAGAGTTTAGATATTTAACTAAAAACCTTATAATTACCTCTTTCTAAAGGATACTAAGATTGCTTTAACAATACAAAACATTTTGCTACTTAATTAAGGATTCAGTTGAGTATAAGTTATAAAAGAATCAGTTAAAGAAAAGTACCTTAATTTAAAGCTGAGCTTTAGAAGTAAGATCAATTTTAAAAGTTGGTATTACCATAACCATTAGATATTTATAACAAAAAGTGTAGTTAAAAGAGGAAAAAATTAAAATTTTAGAATTAATTTGATTTATTTAGAGAATAGTTTGATATATTAGGTTAGAATAAAAGTAGAATATATCTGAAAGCATTATCAGTTTATTATATTATATATTTCTTTAAAACTGCCATAGTTGTTCGAAGGTGAATAACAAGGTCATCTTCATCAGAGGTTGGGGAAGTTAAGTACCCATAATCGACTTTATGTCTTCCTCTGCTTTGGTTTGGCCTCGAGACATAAGATTCTTAGACCTTCGACGTTGGCTTGACTTGGTTTCGTTTATTTTTAATACTGGAACGAAAAAGAAATAATATTGCGAGCTTCATCAGAGGTGGGGAATTTAAGTACCCATAATTGACACATGTCGTCCTCTGCTTTGGTGATGCAATGAGACACAATCCTGCCATATCCTTGGACCTCCAGCAAGTATTAAAGATTACGAGTATTCTAAAGTTATATCAGTATTGAACATTTTTATCAGTACTGAATAATTATACCAGTATTGAACAAGGTTTATCAGTATCTGATAATTTTATCAGTAAGAAACATTCTTGTCAGTATGAAACATTTTTTTTAAAGAGCTGCGCACCAACGAGAGTGCTACGCGCTCTATAATCAAATTTATTTATTTATTAATTAATTTATAGAAATACAGATGAGAATTATAAATTTAAGCTTTATTTAACGAATAAAAACATTTTTATAGTTTCAAATAACTCAGTGTTTCTTAATCCTATTTATTCATAGAGCTGAGTAAATATAAATAGAAAAATTCAAATAAACAAAGATAAATGAGCCATTTTATTTACATAAGTGAAAGCTGAAGTTGTACAAGCATAGTTAAGCACTATATAATATCTTATACTTCTGTAATCAAATTTTAATTAAGAATAACTTATTTATTTTATTATTTCCAGAAAATTATTTTATAGCTTTTCCTTCTAAAATAATTCAGTCATCAAGTAAATAATACAAAACCTTGCTAAAAAATGTTTTTTTAAGTAATTTTATGTAATTTATTAATAGTAAATAGCTATAAAGCTAATAAAAGTATTCTTTATACCATCTTCAAGCGAGGCTTAGGATAAAATAGTTCATTTAGTTGAATATGTTTATGTATCAGGATTTTTTCAAGGACTAGTGGAATAAAAATTGAAATTTAATTATATCATCTTAGAAAAAATTTTAGCGAGAAATGAGAAATTTTTTTATAGGAAACTATCTTTAATTCTCCCGATATAAGTAAACCAACAATTTAAGATTGATACATCTAATCTAGAATCAATATCTAGCTTAGATTTTAATTTATATTATAAATATTAAAAATCTAAAAGTTATAAGCATTTGCTTGAAGATTTTCACTATACTTAATTATTCATCAACTTAATTTAGAATTATCTGAACTTTATATTTTATTAAGGATATATAAGTTCCGTTTAGATTGTTTAATATATTCTGTAGATCATATTAATATTTTTATAGTATTCAAAATTTAAAAATAGACAGACTTAAAAGGAAAAGAAAGATATTTACTAGCGTATAAAAACTTTTTTTAGTTAATTTATCTTTCATAGATATATATCATTGCTTAATATAAAAATTTAATTATTATATATTAAATTTTAAGAAGGTGGAAAGCCCTTTCCTTTCGATGCTGCTTGGAGACCTAGTAAGGCAGTTAAAAAATGAAACCGGACGGAGGATAAATTGGAGAAAGAGAAAACAATAACAATAGAAGGAAGATTCGACAAGCTGGAGGACTCTGAATGCCAGGAGAAGACTTTCTTCATAATAGGTCTGGGAAAGATGTACTGGTAATCGGATGTTGCATCCCATGCTTTGGAAGGAAAGATTACAAGGAAGTACTGCAGGAAGAGAAAAAAGGGATAGAGAGAACCATAAAATTTTATTTTTCGACATTAAATAAAATTAATTTAAAGAGTTGAGCACCAACGAGAGTGCAACACAATCTATAATCTAATTTATTTATTAAAAATAAATAAAAAGGATAAAAGTTAGCTTTAAATTTGCAAAGCATAAACATTTATTTAGCTATTTTTAAAATTATGAAACTGTATGATTTTAATTGTGATATTGGTAAAGAAAATTGGATATTAAAATCAATAATATTTTATTTTATAGGACTTATTAGAGAGTTTAGATATAAGAGAACTAAAAATATCACAAACTAATTCTCAAAAGCAAAGAAAATAATAAGTATTAATTAATATTCTTGGTATTTTATAGAAAAAAGAGTTTGCTTTGCATAATAAAACAAAAAAGAACGAAATCTAAAAATCATTTTGAGAATAATTTTAAATTTCATCCATAAATTTTTTATTAAAAGCTTCTAATGAATTTAAAAGATATAGGATTGACTTAAAATTTATAATAAAAGTACGTTTGGTATTTATAACTTATTTAAAAAGCATCTAAAAGTTTAAGTCTTTTACTAGAAATTAGTATTGTCAAAAATTTCCCATCTACTTTTTAGTTATAATTGTAATTTTTATAAATAAAAAATACAAGCTTTGAGAATAATCATTCTTATATTTTATATAGAATTTTGCTAAACATAAAAAGAAAAATTTCTAAATATTCAAAATTTGATTTATCATTTAGTTTTTTATTTTTATTTTTGTCTTTATGTATTTTGATTACTAAAGAAAAAGCTTGGGAAAACAATTAAAAAATTTTATAATTTTTAAAGTTCTAAGTTCTTCTGATCTTTTTATTTCCCTTTTTTAATTAAAACAAAAATTTTTAACTATATATCCTTTTTATTAGATTAATCCTCATAATTTTTTTTCTAGATTTTATTTAATAAATGTTGGTATCAAAGTAAGTTTTGCTTTAATTTTGCTAAATGTAATAAAAATTTAAAAGTTTCTTAATGTATACTGATATTTTTATTTATTAAGTATTAACGTTCTTTTTCTCTTTCCTTAATAATTGAAAAGAAAGCTTATTTGCTTAAAATATTCAGTCATAAAACAAAGGCTATTATTTTAGTTTTGGCTAGTCTTTTTAACTATTTTAATTTTCAAAAAATATACACTAATTAATTAAAGAAGCATATCTAAGATTTAACTATTTAAAGAAAATAGTTTATCTAGGTAATAATCTAGTCTAGGGATTATTCCTTTTAGCTTTATTGAAAGAAAATATCTTTGATATTTTTCTTCTATTCTGTGAGATTTTTTTAATTTATATTTCTTTTTTAAACTTTCAATTATAGGAGAATAATGTTTATAGGATTTTAACATTTAATTTAAAATTCTAAGTTAAAAATTATGAAGGTTATTAGTTCTTCTACTCTTCATATTCTGGTTACTTATTTTAATTTTTTAATCTTTCTAAAATCTGCTCTGAAGAAACTTAGTTTTTGATTTCATAAACTATTTTCCAAGTTTGCTATCCTATGTCATAGCATTAAACTTATTTTCCATCAAACACATATATTTTCTATTTTTCTATTATTGGATTCTATCTGCAAGGTTCTCCAGGATAACTTTATTCACTTATTTTCGCATATATTGGTTTTCCTCTTTCTGTCAATTCTAAGTTATAAATTCCATCTAAATATTCTCCGAACATATAAACTTTTTTATTCTCATCTTAAACTAAACTTAGTGAAGAACCAGTCGGAATGCATTCTGTAATCATATCTCAAGCTTCCAGATCTAAATCATATATTTAGCCTAGCATTTATTCCTATTATTCAATATCTATCCCCCCTAGAACTATAATATTTTGGTCCATTAAAATGCATCCAAAGTTTTTATCATTGAATATTATTTCATCAAACTTCACAAATTTATCTTCTTTAAAGTTATAATATTCACATGATTTATCCTACTAAGAGGGATTGTTTCCTGAAAAGATGTAAATTAATTCATTTTATTCAATGTTTCTATGAATTATTCCAGGGTTACTTCTTGGATAGAGCATCTATTTCGATTTAATAACTTAGAAGTTATTTCTATCAATAATTTGAAAGTTCTATGAGCAGTTTCCATTAAATTTTCCCCCAGCAATGTAAATGAAGTTTTCTGTATAAAAAACAGAAGTTTCTTCGTCCATCAAAATAGAGTTATTTAATAAATTTTGCTCTTAAAAGATAACTCCAGTCATAGATATTATCGTATTTGAATCCTTTAAAAACGAAATTCTAGGATATTATGATAAGACTTAGTTTGCTTTAATTACATTTTATTCATTTGTATTGTTTGATGAAAATCCACTTTTTTAACTAGAAAGCATCCTAGTGCCATGTTCTTCTGACTGATTATCAAATCTTTAATAATTTGGCTATTGAAATTAAATTGCTTATTCATACTAACTCTTTATTACCTCAATTTACTGTCTAAATTACTAAATAGAAGGCCTTTCTTTTGGTTCAAATCTAAAGCATTAGTTTAATAGCTATACTAATAAGCTTTCTTTATAGATTTCTGCTGAAAATTTAGGATACTTTTTTTAAATAACTACATAATCTTAAATATCGTTTTACTTTAAATCTGGATAAGGAATATTTTCGTTAAATAGTTCAACAGTAACACAACCTAAAGCCCAAATATCACTTTTGTCGTAAACTCTTTAACCAAAAACTTCAGGAGCCATTCATTGTAAAGACCCTTTAGCTCTAGATGTAAATGAAGTAAATTGATCTGACGTTAAACCTAAATCAGCTATTTTAGGAGCATCATTATCATCTAGCAAAATATTTAAAGATTTTATATCTCTATGAATGAGGCCTACGTTATGAATGGCTTGCAATCCTTCAGCGATTTAGCTAAGTAACTTTAATTTCTTATAAAATCTCTAGTTTTCGTTTTAGAATTCTGGAAATAGTTATCTCTTTTAAATTAAGTTAAAAAGATTTCCTTTTTATTAATAACTAGTATAATGGCAGAAGCAATATGAATCTTCTTCACTAGTGTCGATTACAACTCCAACAACTCTTAAAATTCTTTCGTGGTTAACTGATAAGAGCTATTTGCATTCATTGTAGAAATCCCTCATCAACATTTGTTAAGTTTCTCCTCTTTTTTAAGTCATTATTTTTAGCGCGTACTTAATTCCTTCAATATCTATTAGATAAACAATCCCATAACCTCCTTTTCCTATTCTCTACAGTTTATTTAAGTAAGAATTACTAGGAATTAAATCTCTATATTCCCAAATTCTAATTAACGATCTTGGATCTTTCGATGCTCCATTATTCCTCAGTAGTCCTCAAATATCTTCAATTGTTTTTTCCTTACTCTCACTTTAGTTTGACATTACAATTATAAAATAACTTTTTATATAATAATATTAACTTAAATTGAACGATTTTCTACTTTTCTAGTTTTAAATGAAAGCAACTAACCTTCATTACTACTAAAGGTCTTATAATCATTAAACTTAAAACGATATTCTTAGACTTATTATGCACAGAATAGCGTTGATCCTTCTATAATAAGTCTATAGACTTTGCTAGTCTGATTAGATTCTGCCTGTTTTATTTTTATCTAGTTCCATTATAAAAACTAAATAGTAGAAATTATTTATATCCTTATTCTTTTTTTCTGGGTTAGATGGAATTTAACTATTCATTGATCAAAATAATTTCCCTAAAGACTAAATATAATAAAATGCTGTATAGTAAGAATATAAACTGGAATAGTGGAAAATTGTATTAGTATATGAGACTATG
Source organism: Loxodes magnus (assembly GCA_946699065.1). Taxonomy (NCBI): domain Eukaryota; phylum Ciliophora; class Karyorelictea; order Loxodida; family Loxodidae; genus Loxodes; species Loxodes magnus. The sequence goes on along the minus strand of CAMPDV010000577.1, from coordinate 127,785 downwards.
TTTCAATAAGGCTGGTTTATAATCTTATTTCCAAATATTTGTTTAGCCAAGTAAATGAAATTAGGTATTAAGGGTATTTAATTTGATGCTAAGGTAAAGAAATATTACTCTATTTCTGAGAAGCATTATCTATCTATATGAGAATCTAGTAAGAGGTATGGTGATTCTGAGAAAAAGCTTATCCTTTTTATTCTATTTTGATATAGTGGTTATATTAGATTTATTTACTTAATCCAATATAAAATCAATTAGAAGCATTTTAAAAAAGGAATAAAACTAAACTCATACAGTATCTAGTTATCAAAGCCAATTTTAATACTTTAATGGATTGAATACAGCAAATTAAATAATCTTTGATATTCATCTAATTTATTATATAAGCTAAATTGAAAAATGAGTTAGGGTAGTTATGGTTATTCTTGCTTTAAGCTTAAAAAATTTTAATTTAAAAATCCGGCAACTCGGGATTGAACAGAGGACCCTGAGATTTCCACAAGTTCTACAGTCTCATGTTCTTCCAGCTGAGCTATTGCCGGGCTATATTATAATAAATCATTAAATTTTATACCAAAGTTCTAATTTAGATAGCTACTAATATAATTATTAAGAGTGTCAAGATTTAGAATAATATCTAAGTCATCGAAGTTTGATGAAGAAAAGGAGAAATTATCAAAAGGAATCTTCTGAGTAAATTCACTGTAATATACACATAAGGAAGTAAAAATCATTAATAACGAAAATATTATCAATTATACCTCTCTTTCTACTTTATAAATGGTCCAATAAAAAATAATTTAAATACATACATCTAAACTTCGATGAATATGTCTTGAGTATTAAAATTACAAACGGATAAATAAGATAAAAATCCTTCAAAAACTGGATAATTTAGTCTTTGAAATAGAGTATGATTCTAATACATGTATTAATTAATAAATCATGTTTGTATAAGCGAAAAAAAGAAATAAGGAGATTAAAAGGCTAATATTAATTTTAAAGACTTATTGCTTTAAGAAGTTATTTAATTAGAGCTTTATATAAGGTCTAGTTTTTTTTTGATTTTACTTTTTTTAAGAAAAATAACTTAAATAATTTAAATTGGACGTGAAAAACTAGTTTACGCTTAAGTAAATTTGGCTTTTATAAAGTTCTATTTTGTTTATATTTGAGACTGACAAGTTTACAAACACAATAGATAAGATTGAGTTGTTTATTAAAGAAGTGATGAATTTAAAAGATGAAGCTAGGAGATTAAGAAGAACAGAGAAAAATAGTGTAAAATCTGGATAAAAGATATAAATTATTCAAAACTCGTATTTCATAAGCGGGATTTAAATGCCTTTTAGCATTGTACAAAAGTTAGATAGCTTATCTATTAGCCATAGTTAAAATAGAAGGAAAAAGATAAAATTTATAAAAATATAAAATCCAGAAATAAAAAATGCTAACTTTGCTATCTGAATTTTAGTTTTTGTTCATTTTGAAAATCAAATTTAAAAAAAGCATCATCACATAAAAAAGTTCAAGATTGACAATTTATATTAGACTATTCATAATAATGAGATTTAGTTTTCTTAATAAAAATTGCTCCAGAGGCAAAATTAAATAAATAGACAAATCATTTTTCATTTAAAAATATACCTTTGAATTCAACTTTTAGCTTGTAACTCTAGTTGTTTTATATAAGTAAAAAGCTCAGTTTATAATAACAAAAATCTCTAATAACTATTGAAGCATTTATTCTTTCTTCTGGTTTCAATTCGATTAAAATTATATTTAAGCGAGAGTCAGAAGAAAATAGCTAAGCAATTTTAGAATAATTAAGCATGCTAAAAAATAGTTAAACATGATAATTCTAAAATTCTTTCCATTCTTTAATAAATCTGTAATCCTTTTATTTCCATAGAGTTTATTTAACTATTGTTATATATTTATAAAGAAGCTATGTATTTAATAACAAGCGGTCCCATGGTGTAATGGTAGCACTTTGGACTCTGAATCCAACAATCCGAGTTCGAATCTCGGTGGGATCATTTTATGCCTTTTAAATCCCTTTTTCTTTATATGAATATTCATTTATAAATTTATAAAAATACAATTGAAATATAAGCACTTTAATACATCACAGTCAAAATAGATTATTAAGTAATCAAACATTAAAACTAATTTTAAATTTAGCATAAGCATCAAAAAGATTGACATAAGCATCTTTATTATTTATTTATTATTCAATCACTTTTCAATGAGCAAAGAATGATAGATAGACAGAATATTCAATCCAATAACTAAATATACAATGATTTAAATTTGATGGCTAATGGAATGAATCAATTATAGTTTTCCCTTTTAATTTGTATACTTATTGTTCTTATTTCAAATGAATAAACATTTTCTTAATCACATCAAATACTAAAATCTTAAATTTTTGTCTAAAAGCATCTATCACAAAATTTTAGTTTCATTCATAAATTTAGTAACATTCCCTGTAATTTTTGGTTTTCAAGTTTTTGCTAGACTTAATAATGAATTAACAGATGCTTATATAAAGTCTTTTAATGTGGTACAATATTAATATTTCATACCTAGAACTCAGTCTTTTTATATCAGGTTAATTGATATAATTTACTCTTTTTAATTTATGATTGATAAGAAGCAAAATATTCAAAAGAACTATTTGAAAGGAATTTTCATAAACTGAAGAAACTTGTAAAGGTGCATTAATCAACTGAGCCTAAAAATTTGATGTTGAGTTGTACTTTATTTGATTATTTTAAAGAGTTAATTAAAATGAGCTGAAGGTTTTGAAATCAAATAGAAAAATCTTAAATTCTTTATTTATAAGAGTTATCAAGTTTCTTTTTAGATAACTCTACATTTTATTAAATAAGAGGCTTAACTAATTATTTCTAGGAAGTATATAAAAAGCAAAAGAGCATTATAATTTGGAGTGAAATAAAGAAGAAGCAGAGTATATAAAGATAAGTGATTAGAGTTACCCCGGGTAGTCCTGCATCTAGAACCCAATTATAGAAAAATAGAAAATATGAGTAATAATGGAAAAAGAGTATGATACTATAATATAGAAAAGAAGAGTTGAGAAATCGTATATGAAGATAAATCATAAAATACTTACAAATAATTTTGACAATAACTATAGATATGGAAAAACGAAAGAAGTTTGGTGGAGATTGAAGAATAGAAGCATTCCTAAACTTTATAGTATTTAGTCTTTTATTTTGAGCTATTATTTAAAATAAAAATAGCAATAAATTTAAATATTTTTTGCTATCATTTGTATATTAACCACTTATATCAGCTTAAATATATCAAAGGTTGAATTTTTTAAATAAATTATCTTCAAATAAATTCGCTTAAAAATATAAATTTCACTTTCTTAGATTTGTTCTGCTTTATTTATTTTACTATTTCTTTTTGTTCATTTCATTGTCCTTAATTTTTCAATTTAAGCGAAATAAATTTAAATTTGCTATTTCTTTTTTTATTTCTTCTCACTTTTTTTTTCCAAATTTCAATTTATGTCCTGCTTTCTTAAAGAATAAACCTCAAAAATAAATAGCTGAGTTCCTAAGATCAATTATAAGCATAGAGCATAATAAATATTTTTGATCAATATCCCCATATTTTAGCCTATTTTTTAAATTGATAAATAGGCTTCGCTAAATTAAAGGCTTAAGCTTAATCAAGTTTAAATTTATTAATATACTGTTATACCAGAAATTAGATGCTTGCTTTGAAGTTTCTTCTTAGTTTCTATAAAATAGGATAGATAATAAAAAACGAATAAGCTTAATAAGAGAAAGAAAAGTAAATTTATAATTTAAATCAAAAGCTTTTTTAGTTATATCTTTGAGTATAAATACAGCTCATGGGGTTGTTAGAAAATTAGACTGATAAATAAGAATAAATTCCTTGAGTTTCGCTTTTTAAATTACTTCATTTCGATATTTTCTTTATAGAATCGAAATCTTTAGGAAAAATTAATAAATTTAGATAGTAAAAATGATTAAATAAAAGTAGTGTGAAGGAAATTTAGATAAAGATTGTTATATATAGGTGATTATGATTTTCAAAGAATCAGCTGATTTCAATAAAATAATAAAGAACAAATATTCATTCAAAGGAATACATTTAGCTCAGAGAGACAACAAATCATAACAGATGAGTAAAAAATATCTGAAAATCAAATAAAAATCCATTATAGTAAGATCCACTTAAAATAAAGAATGAGTTTATGGTGAAGATTGAATAAAAGAAGAAGCAAACAGTGAAATAAAAAATGAGATAATGAAATAATTATCTTTATTTTATCTAATTTAAATACGAAAAATCTGATTAAAGAGAAAAAGGACATCAAGCGAGATACTTTTGATCATCTAATACATTAAATAATGAAATAAAAACTAGAATAAATCCTCTCTTTAATATATTAGATTTAATAAAATAGATAAATAAGTTATAACAATGAAAAAATAGCATCGAAAGATTTATAATTAAAAAAAGATATAAATTTAGCATAATAGCTCACTCTTATTTGATTATATTATTTCAAAAATCAAAAAAAAATTTTATAGAAAATTTAATTTTTTTCAAATATTTGAAATCTCTAAAATATTATAAAAAGCTATAAAATTTAAATTATATTCATTCTTTTATATTAAAGTGCTAAAAGTTAGATAGTAATAAGGCTACTATAACAATAATTTTATTCTAAAAGTATTTTTAGATTAAAATTAAAAAATTTATTTATTTTATTTTTTATAATTATTTATATAACAATTTCTTTAGCAAAGTCAAAAGGTTATTTTTATTTCTACTCTTCAATCTCCAGAAAACTTCTTTCGTTTTTCCATTTCTATAGTTACTCTTGAATTTATTCATATGTATTTTACATTTTGTCCTCATATATAATTTCCCAACTCTTCTTTTCTATGTCATAGCAGCACACTCTTTTTCCATCGTATACTCATATTTTCTATTTTTCTATTATCGGATTCTAGATGCAGGGCTCTCCCGGATAACATTAATCACTTATCTTTATATACTCTGTTTCTTCTTAGTTTCATTCTAAATAATAAACTCCATCAATATATTCTCCAAACATATAAATTTTATTATTCTCATCTCTCACTAAGCTTAACGAAGAAAGTATTGGAAAAGACTCGCCTGCTATTTCTCACACTTCTGATTTAAAGTCATATCTTTAGCTTAACATTAATCCTTATTCTTAAACGTAAATTCCTCCCAACACTATAATACTTTGATCTATTAAAATGCTTCCAAAGTTTCTATCATTAAATATTATTTCATTAAAGCTTACAAATTTATCTTCTTCTTTATTATAATATTCGCATGCTTTATCCGTTTTAGATGGATTATTTCCCGAAAATATGTAAATTAACTCGTTTTTTTCAATATTTCTATTAATTATTCCAGGGCAGCTTCTAGGAAAAAGCGTTTGTTTTTATTTAATAACTTAAAAACTATTTCTATCAATAATTTGGAAGTTTTGGGAGCAGTTTCCATCAAATTTTCCTCCAGCAACGTAAATGAAGTTTTCAGTGTAAAGGACAGAAGTTTCTTCATCCATCAAAATGGAACTATTTAATAGCTTGTATTCTAAAATATTCACGCCTTTTAATGCTAACAAAGTACTTGAATCTTTTAAAAATGTACAATAAGAATATTAGACGCTAGGCATTTATTATGAAATTTAGCCCTATATTAGTTCTTAGGTTTTGTTCGTTGGAAATTATGAGTTGAGCTAATACATTTGAGAACTCTCATAATTAAAAAAATCGGTTTTTAGCATATTAAAATTTGGAGATTAATTTTCATAATTTTATTTAATTTATTCAATTGTGTTTCTAAACTCATGAATGCTTGGTCTTTATTTCGGATCAAAGTTAAAACATTTTTCCAGAAGTTACTTTAGTTCTCTTATGCTTAAAATTTAGTTTCCTAATTCTGGAATTTGTTTTTATTTTACCACATAATCTTTAATTTTTTTTGGATCAATATTGTAAAAAGGAATTTATTCGTTAAATATTTCTGTTGCAACACATGCAAGAGCCCAAATATCGCTTTCAATATAAATTTTTTTCATCAATATTTCAGGAGCCATTCACTAAGCAGTTCCTCTCATTTTGGAAGTTGTAGATATTTTAGCATCGCTTGCTAAGCCTAAATCAGATATTTTAGGAGTATCGTTTTCATCTAACAAAATATTTAAAGATTTGATATCTCTATGAATGAGTCCTGCATTGTGAATAGCTTGTATTCCTTCAGCAATTTAGCCAAGCAATTTTACTTTTTTATCAAATCTCTTTTAAGCTTATTCATCTGGAAATAGTTATTTCTTTTAAATTAAGTTATATAAATTTCCTTTTAATTAATAATTAGTATAATGACAGAAGTAATAGTCATCTTCCATTTAAGTCTCAATAGCTACTCCTATAATTCTTAAAATTCTATGGTGATTAACTGATAAGAGCTACTTACATTCATTGTAGAAATTATTAATAAGTTCTTGTTAAGTTCCTCCATGTTTTTGTTTCATTATTTTAAGTGCATAGTCAAGACCTTCAATCTAAACAACATAGACTGATCCAAAAGCCCCCTAGCCAATTTTTTAAAGTTTATTTAATTATTCATTACTTGGAATTAGCTAATTGTAATCTCATATTCTAATTGGTGATTTAATTTCTTTTGAAGCTCCGTTTTTGTATAATAACTATCAAATATCACTTACTTTATAATCTTTTTTCTAGGTCTCCATTAAAAGAGATAAATAATTTCAAGTAATCATAATTAATTTTTGCTTTCTAAAGTTTAATATTTAGGTATTTTCATTTAATCAAGTCTATTTAAGGCAATAACCATACTCTTTATACTTATAAAGCTTAAAGATTTAAATTTAGCTTCTAATTAGTTATAGAGATGAAATGCTTTTGTTTTATTTCCATCTAAGTTAAATCTATTTTCTTCATTATTTTAGACTTTAAGTAGTATGATATATTAAAAAATTGGTTAACTTCAAGAAGGGTTTTTATACCACCTCCTCAAAACAGGATGAAAGCCCTTTCTATTACCTTTTCTTAACTTCAATATGTTCAATCTTATTAATTATTACGAAAAAGTATTTTTTGGTTAAGATGTCTTTATGGTAATTGCATTTCTCTTTCTTTAGATGTTTTTCGAAGATTAAAATAGTTAAATTTGTGTAATTGTATCTCTTACTCACTCTAAGTTTTCTCGAATAAAGTGCTTTCCACATTATGAAATGGAAATTAAAGTTAGGAAATAAAAGAACCTTATTAAGATTCTTTGATGGTATCTTTTGTTCGATATACAAGAAATAAACATTTCTCATGCTCCTCTGAAATCATTTTTTCACATAACCCTTTAATAGAATCACTTTGAAACCTTCTACAGAAATCACTTTTCTCCCACAAATCTTCTAGCATTAAACACCATCATTTATTTTCCCTGATTCTATGAAAAATTACTTTAATTAAGTTTTTCTCAATAGGCATAGATAATAGCAAACCTTCCACGCTAGATTCCTGCTCTATTAAGAATATTGAGTTATAGATTAACTTTATTATTTAATTAAAAGTGTTTAATAAGAAAAGACATCAAACCTATTAAATCTAGATTTTTATTCACAAAGAGAGAACAGAATTTAAGACCATAGCTTGCTCTTTTTATTCCCAATTGTTCTGCATTATCATTTTTGTTGATATGGTTTCTGAAATTTATATATAGTTGATAAATAATTAGAATTTGATAGGTTTGTAATAACTATCTTTATGTTTAGCTTCTAATTTTGAAGCATTCGTGGCATAGAATGAAAAGTGTATGAGTAATTAGTTTACTCAGATTTATAGACCATTAATATTCTTAGTTAGTTAAAATTAAAATATAAGAGGGAATAAAGTGAGTTAAAGCCAGTTTTGCTTTTACTATCTCATAGCTTAAATTTTTTATTGTCTCTAGGAATTTATCCAGCAGGGTTTGAAACTTGGAATTCTTCCTCAACATCTTGCAGTACAAGTTCTTTTTTAATTCCGCTTATTTTTTAAGGAATTTGAGACTTTTAAGCCCAAGTTTCTTCATCTAAAGTTTATATCTAGATGCTTCTATTTAACTTATAATTAGGCGTTATTTTCTTGCTAACTTTCGTACCTTTTTACTAATGATCAGACTATCTAGGATTATCTCTATTAGTTGAAGCCTAAATATCTTCACTTGTTATATTAGGATTCGCTACTGAAACATTTTATTATGGCATTTCGTTTTGCACTTGTTTAAGCTTCTTAGCTAACTGATACTCTTTAATGATATCTGCTATTATCAAATATAAATGAAATAAAAAACTCAGTAGTGTGAATCCGCAGCATATAAGAACAATAACTAATCCAAAGTTTTACCAGTTTTTACCCATTTCTATCTTGATATCCTATCTAGCTAGAAAAGCGAAGTTTGAGATTGCTAGAAGTGAAATAAATATCTCTGTAAAAATATGCATGAACATAGCGCTTTTTCTTCCAAAGACTGAACATTTTATAATATACCAAATATTGAAAAAGCAGGTAAATAAGAAGAGAAGGATTTGGAAGAAAACCAAACTACTAAGAAAGACTAAAATCAGAGTAATTAACAGTCTTCTAACTACAAATAGGCTGTAATATAAATAAGGCTCATAAAAGTCCTTTTTAGATATCTCTTCTAACAAGCAGCCATAGGTTTAATAGTATTGTCCTACCTTCGATTTTTTATTCACTAACTAATAATCTTTTTATGGATCGAAAATCCTGTAAAAGTATAGTGACTTTAAGGTAACATAAGCGAGGAAAAAAATTAAGCATATCTATAATAAAAAAGTTACCAGACAAATGATTGCTAGAATGTTGTTAAAGATGTTGAAAAAAGAGTCTCATAAAGTGAACTTTAACTATAAGAAAGCTGCTAATGATAAGTCTGCTAACTTAGCTAGAATTAAAGATATTAAGAGTTTATGTCTTACGAAACTCTGGAAAAAGTTCTTAATTTTTGGACCCAGTCAAGGTATGAAATAAAATCTAGGGATTATTAAATACATCAAAGCTACTAAAATGATGTATTATAAGTGTACGGCTGCGTTACTGAGGAACAAGTAATTCTTATAATTTTAAACTTGAAACTGCTTGTTTGCTACTTGGGATTCTTCTGGATTTAAGTCTAAGAAAGAGCTAATAAATGAAACAAACCATGAGTCACTTTTAGAAAGCTTATGGTAATATGTATTGAGAGTAGCAGGCTTTTCACAATTTATCAATCCATTTAATTTAATAAGCTGTAAAGAGACTAATAGTTGAAACACTCTTTGCAAAGCTCCTCCTCAAGTTGAGAGAGTTAAAATGGAAGCGATTGCAAAAATCGCACATGAGGCATAAAGAGAGGCTTATGTGATAAGAGCGATTGAGTAAATAGTATCTTTTTCCTATTAAGTCAGCTAATTTTAATTATCCTCTTAGCATTTGAAATATCTTAATGAGTCTTAAGATATACATATTTAGCATTCCTTTTTATCTGTATCACAAGAAATGCACTTTTTATTGTCACATAAGTCACAGAAAACTTCATCTGATTTATTAAAAGTTTGGTTTCAACAACTCAAATAGCATTAATCATTAAAGCTGAAATGGTTTTAAGAGCATAAAGTACAAATACTTAAGTTTAAGCATTGAGTACAATGTGGTATAGCGCTGCAAGGTAAGCATTGATTGGTTTAATCTAAGTAGTAAGAAAAATCACAAATCTTACAGTTAAGTTAATCTTCACATTACTGGCAATTATTTATTTCACACTTTTAGCATTTTCCTGTATCATTTACAAAATATCCTTCATCACATTCATCACAGTACTAGTTCGATCCACATCTCTTACAGTTTTATATCCAGACTGAACAGTTTTCGCATTAGTTTGAATTAACATTCAAAAATTAAGTTTCCAAACAAGTGCATTAATTTAAGTAGCTGTATATAAAAGTAGCTTAGCATTGACTACAAAAGGTTAAGCTACAGGAATAACAATTTGGAAATAAGTCATTGCAAGGTATGCAAGTACTTTAGTCTAAAGCTTCAGTATCTTCACACTATTCTTTGCATAAGTTTTTACTTAAAACCTGGGGTGAAAAACACTAAATGCAACTTAGAGCTGAACATATTTTGCAACCTTTACTGCATTCATAGCAAAATCCATTGATAAGATAAAAGGAATCCTAACATTATAAGCAGCTAGTCTCATTACACTCAACGCAATTTTGTCATTTTGATGAACAGATTTCGCAAAAGCTATCATTATCAAAATCATATTCTCCAACAGGGCAATGTTGTACACATACATCCTAAGATAATTTTAAATTTTTGCATTGAAAACATTTTTCACCGTTAAGAGAACAAGAATTGCAATCTTCTAAGGTTTGAGAACAAAGAATACAATTTTAACTTGAACTATTGAAAAAATAACCTTAAGGGCATTCCAAGCAAGTCTAATTTTATTTACTACAGTTCAAACAACCATCAAAAAATAAAAAACAGTCTGAACATAAAAAATCTTAATCATAATCTTATTAATTATCCTCGCATTGTAGCTGGCAAGAGTTTCTTGAAAGAAAATAAGGAAAAGAGCAATTATAACAAAATAAACCTTGCCAATCACAACTCTAACAAAAGGGAATAATATCAGAGCATGGGTTACAGATGAAATCCTTATTACGATCTTGTTAATCTTAAAAGCAAGAATCTAAGCACAATCCATGTGATAATTTTTTGCCTGGTAAACATTATAAACAAGAATTAGAACTGCAAGCCAAACAAAAACTGAAATGATCTAAGCAAGAAATACAAACATTTGCTTAAATAAAATAATTTTATGCACAAAAAAAACATAATCTCCCGTCAGAACTACAAGTAAGGCAGCCAGTCAGAGTTTCATTGCAAGGCTCGCATATTCCATCTGAATCCTTGTCTTATTCGTCAGCTGAGCAAAAACTTTAGCAAGTGTTGTGTGTCAACTTTTTTGTAGACCTACAATTATTACATATGTCTAAATCACAAAGTATGCAATCAGTTGTAAGTTCCGAACATTACTAACATGAGAAATTTTTAAGTTGAAACCCAGAATCACAAGAGGAGCAGGAAATACCGTCTTAAGAGCATAAGTTGCAGCCAGTCAGAGTTTCATTGCAAGGCTCGCATATTCCATCTGAATCCTTGTCTTATTCGTCAGCTGAGCAAAAACTTTAGCAAGTGTTGTGTGTCAACTTTTTTGTAGACCTACAATTATTACATATGTCTAAATCACAAAGTATGCAATCAGTTGTAAGTTCCGAACATTACTAACATGAGAAATTTTTAAGTTGAAACCCAGAATCACAAGAGGAGCAGGAAATACCGTCTTAAGAGCATAAGTTGCAGCCAGTCAGAGTTTCATTGCAAGGCTCACATATTCCATCTGAATCCTTGTCTTATTCGTCAGCTGAGCATTAACTTTAGCAAGTGTTGTGTGTCAACTTTTTTGTAGACCTACAATTATTACATATGTCTAAATCACAAAGTATGCAATCAGTTGTAAGTTCCGAACATTACTAACATGAGAAATTTTTAAGTTGAAACCCAGAATCACAAGAGGAGCAGGAAATACCGTCTTAAGAGCATTAGTTGCAGCCAGTCAGAGTTTCATTGCAAGGCTCACATATTCCATCTGAATCCTTGTCTTATTCGTCAGCTGAGCATTAACTTTAGCAAGTGTTTTGTGTCAACTTTTTTGTAGACCTACAATTATTACATATGTCTAAATCACAAAGTATGCAATCAGTTGTAAGTTCCGAACATTTCTAACATGAGAAATTTTTAAGTTGAAACCCAGAATCACAAGAGGAGCAGGAAATACCGTCTTAAGAGCATAAGTTGCAGCCAGTCAGAGTTTCATTGCAAGGCTCACATATTCCATCTGAATCCTTGTCTTATTCGTCAGCTGAGCAAAAACTTTAGCAAGTGTCGTGTGTAAATTTTTATGGAGTTTTACACTAGCTACAAATAGTTTCGTTGCATTTTTTACAATTCTATATTATGCAAGGCATGCATTCTTTTTTACTTATGCTATAATAGTATCCATTTCCACAAAAGTAGCATTGTGTGTCTTCTTCTTTGCAGATTATTCCATATATTATAATATTATCAAAATACGCATTACTTGCTATGCTATTTTTAAAGTCCCGATCTGCAAGTGAAATTTTAATTTTTCCATTTTTCTAAGCATCTGAAAATGTATAGCATATTTTTTGTCAATATTAAGATTCTATTATAGGCTATACTTTTGCTTCTAAGTTTCATTTAAGACTTATATTTGTTGATGCTTGGATGAAATAATTTTCATTCGATTAATACCCAAAAGTCCCTCCTGAGTTTGTTGTTGAACTTTAATCAGTTCTATAATTGAAAGTGGCAATATATTAATTATAAGGGTTTGTTATCAATTTCGATAACAAGTTTATGCTTGCAGTTGTCTATGTAAAAGTAACACATTTGTTTGAAGTATTTGTTTAGTCCACGACTATCTAACTATTTTGATTTATCTCTCATTGATTAAAATCGTTTTCAAAATCTTCAATAAACAGCTATTTTATTGTAGCGAAATCTTTTAGTTGCTCTTCGAAACTTGATGTGCAATCTAATCCTATCACGATTATGTCATCGAAAAACACATTATTTGCTTCACTGTTTTAAAATCTAAAATCTTCTACTTCAATCCTTAACTAATCATTAGTTTTCTTGTAGTAATTAAAAGATAAACACATATTTTATCACTCAGGTTAAAATGAAATTGGAGTTATTTATCCTTGTTTATCATTATAAATGGTAGTACCAGCAAGTCATTCTTCTGCAATAAAATTATAATTTTTATATCCAATAAATCCTCCTGGATAACTACCATTTAACCCTACAAGCGTTCTGTATTTAAAGCAGAGGATATACATATTTGATGCATGATAAAACTATTTTGAATAAATATCTCCACCTGTAGTTACTTTTGTAAAAGAAAGGCAATTATTTCCAGAAATTTTATCATCAGTAACAATTACTGCTCAGCTGTCAGAACTTTTTCTCGTTCAATTACTAAGTCCATTTTCAAAATTTTCATAGAATAGGATTGTTGAATAGCTTATCTATAAAAGCAAAAAGATAAGTAGCATTTTTATTAAATTTTAAATTAAGAAGCTAAATTTAATCATTTAGAAAATAAATCAAATAGCTTTGTTTACTTAAAGACATGTTCTAAATTATTCTCAATCAACTCTTGAAATTATCCGGAGTATATAGTCATGAAAAGTTTTATCTAATCAAAGAACAAAAGCGATAAAGGGTTAGAGGCATAGATTGTAAATAATAAAGTAGTTCTTAAAAAATAAGTTTGACAGTTGTACAACTTTAAGCAAACATTTAACTAGTTTAATTAAAGCTTGATTGTATAAATTGTATTAGCTTAATTCTAGAATTTTTTATTTAATATACCTAGCTTAGCCTTTTTCAGAAGGTAGTTATAAATCAACAATTCCTTCAACTAGAAAAAGAGACTGCAATTTGCTAGAGCTTTACTACACTTACTTTAGTTCTTTTTATGTAATCTATAAGAAAGTGATGTTAATTATGAAGAACTATTTTTAAGAAGATTCTTTAAAACGACAGTCCAATAAAAAGGCTATATTCTTGATTTAAACTCCTTATATGAAAGCTTTAAATAATAGGTAGCTTTTACTTTTTAAATTCAATTTAAAATAGAGTATTTATGAAAGCTTTGCTTCATTATATCTTAATTGAGGTCTAGTAGCAAGTCTCTTAACTAAGTCAAATATATTTAATTATTCGTCCTTAGGTTTAAATTTGTTACTTTATGTAAGGAGTTCTTTCTATCTAGGTTATCACTTAATTTTTTAATAAGATACCATTGAATTACTATTATGTTCACTCTACTTGTAAATAACTTGATATTCATCTTAGGATAACTTAATCAATATTATCAACGACTTTTAAAATATGAGCACTATTCCTGTGACTAAAGAAATAGAAGAGTATTAAGAAAATTTTTAATCTGTCGAAATAAGCTTAAGAATATAACTTTGCTTACTAAATCTCAATTAGATTACTCAATTTAATGTGAAGAGTGTTTGGTTTTCTATTTTTAGCATGATTATTTTATTTAGTTTATTTAATTAAATGGTTTAGACTTAATTTCTACAACTCTTGCTATCCAATCCTCACTAGATTTTTTATTAAGTGAGTATAACTATCCTGATAGCCACTATTTTAGTCTATTAACTAATTGACTCATTTTGTTCAATTTGTCTTTCTCTTTTTAATTATTTACTAAGAAACTTTTCTTTATCCCTTTATAGTCATTTCTATATGAGATGAAAGTGTTGAATAAAGGAATATAAACTGACTATTTGAAAAAGATGCAAAAGAGAAGCTTAAATAAGCTAATAGAAACCCTTTATAGCTATAATGAATAAACAGTAGACTCTTTCTCTTAGATTGGCACTTCTTTCTAGTTAATCTTACTCTCTTACTACAATAAAAGAATAGTGATATAAAAAAGAATAATCAAGGGAAAATAAAAATTCCAGTGTATAAATAAATTCCTAGCTTTGAGATTTACGACTAAGGTATTATACTAGCTAACTTAGTTAAAGCGTTGCTATGATAATGAAGATTCTAATAAATATCAAGATATAATAGTAAAAGGAAAATTAAAAGTCTTTGTTAGAGTGATTTTTATATAAATATACAGTTGATTATTTTAAGACTCTTCCAAGATTCTAAACTTACAGTAATATCTTACGATAAAAGAATTTGCTATCCGTAAACCTTACAAATTATTTAGAAATAGATACTTCATTAAGAGTGGAAATCAGAAGATCATCAAAATAAACAAGTTAAATCTATTTAGCATAAAGTATTATATTCTATTTAAATAAGCAGATCTATTATATACTCTTTTCTGCTTGATTTTAGTTATATATACTTGATACATTAAAACTTTTAAAACCCTATATTATTATTAATTGATATAGATAGCTTATTTAATAGAATTATCAGCTCAATAAGTATTAAAGCCTTCTCTTTATTAATTAAAATAGTAGTTATCGATACTAAGGTATTATGAATAGACTACACAGTTTATTTATAAGTTATTTATTTGATTGAACTTGATTATTATTAACTTATTTCAAAGGTTTTTATACTAAGAGCTATTTAAATTTTATTATTGATTCTAGATGTTTAAGTGTACTTGAGAAATTAGATTACTATACATTTTGCTTATTTAATCTTTAGATAAATTAAGAAAATCTAATTCTTTTCTGGCTTCGCCTTTTTATAGATTTTATGTCAATTCTCAAAAGACTATTTTAGCCAGTTTCTTGTTAAGCTTTAATTATTAATTTATCCTAATGAGATTGATAATTACTTCAATCAATAGTTCTATTTCAGTAATAATACCCTTTAAAATAATCCTCAATATCTATTCTTTTAGCTTAATAACCAAGCTAATTAGATCAAATTTATAAAGTTACTGAAAATGCTATTGATAATGGCTCTTTATTTCAAATCCTACTATTATTTCTATATTATTTAGCTCTTAGTTACTAGCTTTATTTCTTGGCTAGATTTATTCCCGAAATGATGCTTGCTAAGGATAATCATATTACAGATATTTTAAAGAGGAAATAGATAATCTCTCTTTTTATTGGAGTTTGATTGACTTCTTTGTTGATGTCTTATCAAGAGAAATTTAATGATGTATATTTGACTTGGATATAAATGCAAATAAACTTAAGTAGAAGAAGCTAAAATATTGTAGAAGCTAATCTAGATAATATTAGGTATATCTCAAGCTATCCTATATGCTTCTTGAATTTTGAAATAGTAAATGCTATTTTGATTATAATACTGAGGATTATAAATAAGCAAGTAATAACATGCAGAAAAAAAGAGTCAAACCATTTAAAATATGATAGACCAAGATCTGTCTTCTCTTTATCATCTACGAAACTTTAACTCATCTTACTATTTCTATCTTTGGTTTAAAAAGACTAGTTAGTTGGCTTTGAGTAAAGATAATAGCTTTCTAAACTAGTAAGGAAGATATATATAAACTAGAATAGCCTTTAAGCATCTAATAATAATAGATTATATAACTAGGTATATATTATTAAGCTTAAGGTGCTAATACTAACTAGAAGAATATTTGGTATTAAGCTTGCTATTTCTATTTAACTAGATAGTATAAGATAATGCCTAATTTCTTTATTGCTATAGCTTAGATATTAAGAGGAAAGAGAATTGATTTGATTATAAAAATGACTTAAACTAGGTTTTTATTACTCTAGATAGATAGCCTTTATACTTTAATTTGGATGTCTAGTTAACTAACTTTGCTTTACTGCTTTACACTTAAAAGCTTCTAAGATTATAAACAATGGCTATTAAAATAAATCCTACAATATCTAAAGCTTAGGTATTTCTTTTTTATTTAATGCTATCATTCTTGTGATTCAATTAAGCCTAAATAAGAGAAGCAAATAGTAGCATTATCTATCATACTAGCAAGTATAGCTTTAACTTCTTATATTGAAGCTTCTAGCTCTAAGCAGCTTTAATCAAAATAACCTTAAATCTATCTCCTTCTTTTTTAGCTTTAGGTAGATTATTATATTACAAATAAAATTGAAAAAAGGATTAAGAGAAGAATAAAGATTGAAGGAACTGAGGGATAATAATTTAGTTAGTAGTAAAGGGAAAATAAATAGGTTATAAAGTAGCAGATCTAAGACTTTTTATTATGTATTTCTTAAAGTACTTAAGCTTATAGATAGCTAATTGCCTAATTAGTCTTTAAATCTATAATAAAATGCTAGGGAATTAAAGGCTATACATTAATTAAGAGCCAAAAGAAATAACTAACTAGATTCAGATTTAACTAGAGAAACTATTAGAAATGCAAAAGCAAATTGAAAGGCTTAGTAGATATTGTAGACTTAGAGCTAAAAAGAGAACTTTTGATTTTGTATTTCAAGAATAGAGATTCTGCTTAGGTAAAATATATAAACTTTAATATAAAAGTAAAGTAAAAGGAAGGAAAGGAGAGATTTAGCTTCCAAGTATTTAATAGAAAGTAGAGTTAGATTAAAGCTAAAAGACAGTAGATATACAATCATTTGAAGCTTATTAAGTGATTGGATATACTTATTATTTAAGCTCAATAGGCTAAAATTCCTTTCTTATTAGTTGATTATAAGTATTGATGACTTCAGTTTCTGAACATCTCTAGCTTCTAATAGCAAATTTAGTAACTGCTGCAGAGTTGTGTTAATTGAGTATCTCAAGGATAAGAAGTAAAATCATTTTCACTCTTAGCCTAAAGCCAAAAGTTAAACTTAGATATTTTTATAATAAAAGCTACTAAACAATAATCAGAAAGCAGCAAGTAAGACTTTTAGATTCAAGGGATAAATTGCTATACAGAAGAGACTTGAAATAATACTAGTCAAACATTATATTCCATATAGGAAAATATTAATAGAGAGATAAATATAAAATATTGCTAGTGAAGCATCTAGTTATTCTAGCTAATTCTAATAGCAAAATATTCACTACTTTTCAAAGATTAAACATTTGCAAAGTTGGGCTAAAAGCAATTCGCTAGATGGTTTTTACAATATCTATAAATAAATAAATGAAAATTTATAAGGTAAGTATTATTATAATTATAAGCTCTTAGTAACAAGTGCTAGCAAAATAGAAAAGCTTAAAAACAATTTGAAAGACCTAATTCTGATATCGCTATAACTAATAATTAAGTTAAAAGCAGTAAAGAGTCTCTTAATAATTTAAATAGTTTGGTAATATGATAATTTAGTAGAAAAGTGTTAGTTTTATAAGCCTATCAAAGTATAAAATGGTTCCAGTAAATCTATAAATAAGTAATGGATTAGTTATTCACTATCAAAACGATAAAAAGAAGATATTCTTAAAGAAAGATTAATTAAATGGAATAACCCTAATTGCATGTATCATTTGATCAATGTATTAATAATCAAACCCAAGAATAGGAAACTTAATTTAAAGATTAAGCTTTCATCAAACCAAGTTACTGCTACAACTAATTTTAAATGCAAGCTAAGAAATAGCAAACTTTGCAATCTTCTCATATCAAATTTAGTCAACAGAGTGAAAAAGATAGAACTATAGAACAATAATGAATCATTCAAAGTAGCTTAATCTTATAGAAAACAATACTTGATTACTTTTAACTATAATTAAAGTTAAGTATTAGTTTCAACTGGAAAATTATAAGATAGTAAAATCAAGATTATTTGAATGCTGATTCAGTATTATAAATCTCAATAATAATAAGATATTCACACTACAATATAGAGCAGAATAATTTTAGCCTTAAATTGATAAGCAAACTTTAGTAACTTTAGAAGAAATCTAGATGAAGTAAAGATGATAGGGACATTGCAGATAATTGAAGTTAAAAAATTAAGATCCTTTGATAGATTGCTTGCTTTATCCAAGTCTATAGAACAAGATTTAAAACAAGATTAGCTTAATTAGAGGATTAAAGTAAATAGATATGATTATTAAGTATATTGAGTATTAGAAATAATTAGAATTTAATTAACATTAGAGCCATGATAAACAATAAAAAGATTATGAATTATTCTAATATTCAAAATTGAATCTTTAGAGCATTATTTAAGTTCTAAGAGCCAGCACCAAGATAAAAAGTATCAAAGCAACATAATTATTTAAGATTACTTGGTTAAAATTAAGTCAATTAAATAGTAGAAGCTTGATTGAAGTGCTATCGCTTATACTAGAACTATGAAAAGGCTTGCTCAGTTATAAAAAAATTTAAATTTATACAATATTGATATAAAGCAAATTAGGTAACTTTTAAATTTTAATCTTACAAAGTAAGCTATTGAAAAATTGCAAGATTACAGATTAAAAAATTAAAAACTTTTGAGAAGAAATTTAAATATATTCAATCAATTGAACTAATTATAATGAAGAACTAAGTATTAGTAGTTTCTAAGAAGATTTTTAATTGATATAGCTAAAGAGAAGTTTGCTATAAATAAAAAATAAAGAATAAAGAATATCTAATAAGCCTAGATAATTTAAACTAAAATAGCTAAAAGTTTATAATATTAAGATTATAAAATTATTAGTTTTCAATAGTTAGTTATTAATGTTATTATCTGTGTATACGCTTCTTCCTTCGTTAAAAGCAATCAATATAATTTGCATTTCCATAAGATTTAAAACATAATCGACAGAAAGAATTTGCATAGAGCGAAAAATTAAAGAACTTTGATTTTGAAGAGCGAGCATGATCTTTGTTTTTTTTACTACTAAGGTAATTTAAATATCTAAACCATTGAATATTTTAATTTGTCTTAATTATATTTACAGCAATATCTAAGCTCTTATTTATACATAGGTATAAAGCATATGCAAATTATTACTGATATCACATATAATAGACAAAGCTTCTCATATTTAATGTATTTTATAGAAAAATTAAAATAAATTCCTCTTTTCAATTCTTATTATACTATACATAGTAAATGTATCAGACTAGAACTAACTGCTATTACTATCCATGAGGAATAATTAGGAACTAATATAAAAAAGATATTATTTTACATAACTTACACAGCTTTCATTTTTTATCATGAGCCTCTAGTAATTTTTCTAGTTGATTTATTTGATAAAAGTGAGTATTATATTTCAACTTTTTAAGTTTATTTAGTTTTCTGGACGATAAAATTAAAAACCTTTTTAGTTCTATAATATGACAAAACAATCTAAAGGAATTCTATTTCAGATTCCTCTGGATTTTTTTCTTAGTTGATTGGGTATATAAATAATCTAAAATTGATAATGTCTTTAGATTTGAGATTTCCTTCCTTTTATTACTTAGCAAATATTAAATATCTCATTAATATATAAAAAGTCTCTTATCTCTTTTTACTTTCATCTTAGTTATATAATTTTGTAACTTACCAGTTTTGAATATTCAACGATCTTTCTATCCTACTCTATAGATATCATCATATGAAAATTAGAAATATATCATATATTTGCTTACTTGAGGATATCATTTACATTCTCTTAATCCGATATTTCTACCTTTCAAGCATTTAATTTGCTTTATAGCATACTCATCTATATTTTTACAGCTATCCTTAAATTTACACTGCTTACTCATCTTCTCCTCAGTTCTAAAAATTAAGATTATGAAATATCTATTGAGATTAATACAGGAAGTGGGATTAAATTTTGACTAGCTAAAAGCTGAAATAAACAATTTCGCTTATAAACTCCAACTAAAAAACGCGAAAGCTATATATATAAATACATTCAATCACCATTCATACTATCAATAGCTATTAATATTTAGCTTAAAAGCAAAATTCTTCGCTTTTTTATTTGATTATTCTAAGAGAATTTGGAATCGTGTTTTTGTGTAAAAATACTAGAAAAAATGAATTTTAAGTTAATCAGAATATCGAAGCAACACTCAATAGTTAGGAACTTAATTATCTGAATATTTCTTTATTTGTATTTATAGTCAAAGAAATAGTAAAGAAAACTACTTTTTTCATTTAGTAACTTGATGGTTTCTTCAATTAAGCTAAAATATTTTCACCTAAATATATAAGAAAATAGCCTTATGATATATAAGCAAGAATATAGCTAAAGAGAGATCTATTTAAACAAAAAAAACTAATTTTCATTAAAAAATTTATTTTTCAAGTATCTTAGATCTTCCAAAGAAACTTTATCAAATGCTATGAATCTACTAATTAAAAAGTGTCGCTTAAGTTATGATAAGTTTAGTGTTTTTAAGTAAAAGCTAATTAATTTAGATAAACAATTAGCATAATGCTAGACTTTAGATATGACTGTATTAAAAATATATTAAATACAATTCTTTATTCACTTAAATTTGCTTCAGCGCTATTTTTAGTATCCACTTAGTTATCGATATGATGGCTAAAAAGATTTAAGTAGTATAAGGAGGATAATTATTAGACTTTTTTAAATGGGCATAATAAAGGATGTAAACAGAAGGTATTTTCTATAATGATATCAGAAGATAAAAAATTAAAGATAATCAGCTAGAGAAATAATATTGGCTGCCTATAAACACTCAAGTAATTTAAAATTTATGGACAAAAACAAATTTCTTCTCTATAATATCTAAGTATCAATACACACTATGAGTTTAAACCTTCTTCCTTTATAAGATTTAGATTAGAAGGCATTATAGAACAAAGAGAGGATTAAATTTAAGGCTTTTGCAAATTTAAATGTAAAGTGGCTATAACTTAAGAAATAAAAAGTCTATTAAATATTTAAAATGGAGTATAATAATGAGAATAGAAGCATCACTGTAGAAGATATTTTATAGTTACTTAAATCATAAGGAGCTAGTACAGATCAACGAGCTTCTTTTAGAATCTGGAGATATGAAGAATTAATCCCAAATCCTAAATTTCTCAATACCTTATAATCAATAGGAAAAGGAGGATTTGGTTAAGTTTATAAGATAAACATTGATGGGATTGAATATGCTTTAAAGATAATGACTTAAGCTAGAGGAATGACATAGTAAGATTTAATTAACAACTTTTACAAAATTTCTTAGACATTGTTATAGTTTATCAAAAAGCTAGACACTTTAGTATTAAAGAAATTTAAAAATAATAATGATATCTATAATAATTTACTTTAAAAGAGACGAGTAAAAACTAAAATTTTACTATAAATTGTTATTATTTCCTAAATTTACTCATAAGCTTTGAATATTTTGATACCTTCATTTATTATATTTATTTTTTTAAAATTTCATATAGATCTGAGATATATTAGCTATAAAGATTAGACAATCAAATAAAAAATATTTATTTACATGATCAAACTTAAGAAAAAATAATTTTATAGAAGTATATTTTCTTATATATCTATAAACTGAATGCCTTATTTTTATAGCTTTCCTTTAACATAGTTAAGTTTAGCTATTAAAGGCTTATTAGTACTCCTACTATAACTCTATAATGGTAAAACTAATTTTAAATTTAAGTATTAGAGTTAAAATTTTTAAAGTGCAGTCAAATTATTTCAATTTTAATTAGAATGATAGTTATTAAACCTCCTCTTTTTAGACGCTATTTTCATTTCAAAAAGAACAAGAGTATGCTATATCCAGGTAAATTTGCTCTATTAAGGTTTGTTAATGAAACGGAAGATTTAAAAATCTAGTTTGTTGAATATCAATAACGATCGCTTTAAGGTACTTATTTTGTATATTTGGATGGAACCTTTCGAAGATAGATTATACAGTTGGTGATATTTGAGATTTATTATAAAAATAATGGAGCTGAGAAAGATATCAGATCACCAATTAGAATATGAGGATATGAATAGCTATTCCAAGTAAAAGATATCTAAGTAAGTTTAAAAAAAAGCTAAGGAACTTTCGCATCAGTCTGAGTTATATAAATTGATAATCTTGATTATACTCTCAAAATAAGGACTCGAAGGAAAGGATAAACTTAGCAGGACCTTATTAGGAGTTGCAATATACTAGCGAGGAGTAAGATTATATTATTTTCATTATACTAGTTTCTAATAAAAAGGAATTTATATAACTTAATTGCAAGATAATTATTATTTCCAGGTATCTTAAATGAAAAAGAGAGATTTTATAAAAAGATAAAGTTGCCTGGTTAAATTGCTGAAGGAATACAAGCTATTCACAACATAGGTCTCATTCATAGAAATTTAAAATCTTTAAACATTTTGTTAGATAAAAATAATGCTCCTAAAATATCTGATTTAGGTTTAGCGAGTGATGACGTGTTTCTACAACTTCCGAAATGAGAGGAACTGTTTATTGAATGGCTCCTGAAGTATTTTTTGTATATTTACCCATAAAGTGATATTTGGTCTCTCACGTGTGTTGCAACAAAAATATTCAATGAATAAATTCCTTTTTAAGGTGTTGATCGAGAAAAAATTTAAGGATTATACGGCAAAATAAAACAAATTCCAGAATTAGGAAACTAAATTTTAAGCATAAGAGAACTAAAGTAACTTCTGGAAAAATGTTTTAACTTTGATCCGAATTAAAGGCTAAGTATTCATGAGTTTAGAAATACAATTGAATAAATTAAAAAAAATAAGAAAATTAATCTCCAATTTAATATGTTAAAAACCGATATTTTTAATTATGAGAATATTCAAATGTATTAGCTCAACTCATAATTTCCAACGAACAGAACCTAAGAACTAATATAGGACTAAATTACATAATAAATGCCTAGCGTCTAATATTCTTATTGTACATTTTTTAAAAGATTCAAGTACTTTGTTAACAGTAAAAGGCGCAAATATTTTAGAATACAAGCTATTAAATAGTTCCATTTTGATGGATGAAGAAACTTCTGTCTTTTACACTTAAAATTTTATTTATGTTGTTGGAAGAAAATTTGATGGAAACTGCTCACTGCATTTTCAATCTATTGACAGAAATAGCTTTAAAGTTATTAAATAAAAGCAAATGTTTTTTCCAAGAAGCTACCCTAAATAGATAATAGAAATATTGAAAATAAAGAGTTGGATTACATATTTTCAGGAGATAATCCATCTTAATGCAGTTTAACATGCGAATATTATGATGTATAAGTAGATAGATTTAAGGAATTTGAAGAAATAATATTCAATAATAGAAAATTTGGAAGTATTTTAATATCTAGAAATATTATAGTACTAGAGGGAGGGAATAGATAATGAAGAGTAAGTATAAAAATGGGAATAAATGTAAGGCTAATGATGTTATTTAGAATTGGAAGATTGAGATGTAATTACAGAATGCCTACCAATAGGATCTTCAATAAGCTTAGAAAGCTATGAGGATGGTAAGATATATATGTTTGATAATAAATTGAAGGAGTTTTTAACTTCGAATGAAAACAAGATGGAATGGCAAAATATAAGAAGATAAGTGACTAAAAATGTCCTGGAAAGTCCTACAACTAGAATTTAATAATAGGGAGTTGTGGAATATTTATATTTGACGGAGAGAAAATTTATTGTTATGACATAAAATAAGAAAATTGAGAAACAGTATATTAAGGAAAAAAAAGTACATAAGTTAATTTTTTTAATTTAGATACGAAAGAAAATTGCCAGAAGAGGAAGAGAAAATGATTAACAAACTTCGTAATTTTTAATTAAGAAACATGGATTAATTTAAAAAAGCAAATCAAAACTTTTAAAGTTAAATCTTAAAAATTAATAGAAGAGAGCTACTATAATAAAACGAGGTGTCTATGTTTTCATTAATAAAGTAAAAATGAGATATTTAAAGATAGATTATTACTAAATATAATAACTTTTTAGAAGTGAAAAATCAATTCCAATGTTTGCGGCGATTTTTGATTTAAGCTTTTTTTCTTTTAATAAGATAAATTTAAAAAGCATAACTTAAGGTAATAAAATAAAATTGCATTATGTTCTTAAGATAAAAATCTGATTATATTCATAGGTTAAGAAAGATACTTTCCGAATAAACTAAATAAAGCGTTATAAAAATAAATTCAAAGAGCATTAAATAAAAAAAATCCTCTTGCTAAAGAAGTCAAAAACTTTACTGAATTTAGTAGATTTCATAGCAGAGATTACTTTAGTAGTAATATCAAAATGGCAATATTTTATTAATAACCTTTTTTTAGATTTATGCTTTAAAGAGATCAAAAAATATTCTATAAGATTTTTTTTATTTTTAAGAAGGAAATAAAAGAATAGAATTTTTCTGGCTTTCACTTAACTTTAATTATGTAATAATAAAATAATCAAAAGCAATAAAAAGTTGGAATTAAATTTCGTGAAAATAGTTAAAATTGGTTCTTTAATGTTTTGGGTTTAGAATAATTTAATTTTATTCAAATATTTTATGATTACTTGCTCGAATAACCTGTCATATAACAAGCTTTATAGTAAATTAAATTAGGTTTAAAAATATCTAAGCAAAACAAATACTTAAATATATAAATGCTTTTGTAATTTCCTCCGGTCCATGGAAAATGTGACTTTGACTTCTTAAGAGCAGCATTTAAGAAATAGAAGGTTACTGATGCTCATATCAGATAATACACTTTCCAACTCCAGATTTAAGGAATAGCTACTCTCAAGATGACTGAACTATGATATAAAGTCTAGCTACTCAGGTTCCAAACAATTTCAAATCAGAATTTAAATTTCTCAAATTTATTTGAGAGGGAAAGTTTGGAGATTGCTGGGAAGCTCAGTTTGACCAATAAGACTATATAATCTTAGAGTAGGTATCTGGATTAAGGAGAGGCTTAAACGGCATCTGTTAGCCAACTCTAACCTCAAACGACTATGGAGCTGAAATAAGAGTGCTCTCTCAAGTAGCTAAACCAACATTCCAAGAGCCAGTAAAGCCGTTGGCAAATCATTACTTCAATTGTGATAATGGATGGTATCTATGTCGAAACTGTAAGAAATTTCTCTCTTAATAAAGATATTAAAGGCTGAATATTGAGACTGAGAAGGCACGTTACGAAAGGTAGAAAAGAAATGAATAAAACTAGAAATTCTACCAAAATTAACGCCTCTTCTGTGACCCTTTGAGAGGATTGATGGTGAGCGCTAGTGCTAGAGTATAAGATAGAAAATAACTTTTAAGCGTAAGATATGAGACAGATACTGTTTCAGGAACGAAATTTCAGTAACATATATGAATATCAGACTAATGGAAACAGAATTACAAAAAAGTTGTCCAATCTGTACACAGACGTTTAACAATTAAGAAGGAACTAGTAAAAAATAATTAACTATAAATACTAAAATCTTAGATAGTTATTTCAAAGTAAAAAGCAAAAATTTAACATTGTTAGAAAGGATATTTAATTCATATAATTAAAATCAACTTAAGAAAACTAATTTTTTCTAGAGATTATTTGTGCAAACGTTATAAAACTTATAAAATGAAGTTTAGTTGCTCTAATTTTTCTAATAACAATTAATTTTAATTAAGAACCATTTATATATAAACTGATCTTTTCCATTTTTTACAAAATAACTAGTAATTATCTTTTGAAGACTTCTTGTTAAGAATTTTAAGGCTGTAATTTATTTATTTTATAGATGGCCTTCTTTTTTGATTTTTCTATTAATATTAAAGCAAAATCTTAAAATGCATTACCTACTGATTTTCCCAAAACATCTCTATAAAGCTTTTACATTTTTGTTGTGTTTTAAGCAACTTAAATTTGATATTATTCTTTAAATTTAGCTAGCGCTATTTAATCCTAATTTTTTCTCAAGCAGAAGTTTAAAAGTTAAATAGCCATAAGGCAAATAAATATAGTATTTGATTTTGGCTTTTTTATTAAAAATCCAAGAGGTCAGAAATAAATCCTTTTTTAAAGCCCTTATTTTATTAAATCCCTACTTCCATAATCACAAATTTTAGTGATATATTCTTTATTAAATATACTATTTAAATTTTAAGTTTCCATGCATGAACTCTTTACAATAAACTCCTTTTTTTATTTGATTTAATATTTTTACTATCCCTCTTAATAGCTCACGTTAAATATTAAACTAGAGAATATTCATTTCTTTCCAATATTATTTCTTTAAGGGAAAAGTTACTAAAAGAATAAATAAAATTAATTCTAATTACATCCTTTTCTTTAAAGCATAGTAGAGAGAATCGTGTTTAATGCTTATTTAAATTTTGCTTATAGCTTTATCTACTAATTTTTTATCTTTATGCTGTATATTAATTATTCTAGCTATCATCTCTTATTATAAATAGTTGCCCGCTCTTAACATTAAATAATTTCTCCAAATTATCCTTTTTCAGTTTGTTGATTTTCATTATCATCAGATTTTTTATACTTAGCTGATCAATAAATAACTTAAATTATTTTTATTTGCTGCTGGTTTAAAATTTCTAGCTAAACATTTACTCTAATTTGCTTACTTCTTTATACTTTTATGGAGCTTTCATCTTTGATTATTTTATTGTATTTAGCTTATTTAAGAATTTGATACTTTCTTCTTTTATTCATTGTCTCCACCTTATCTTAGAAATGATATTACTGTAGCTTGTTGATTTTTTTAATATATTGATGAATTGAAATGACTTAAGTTTTATTTCTTGTTATTTAAATCATTTATCCAGATGTTGGTATATCGTAAGAATTTACTGAGAAATATTCAGTTAAAGCAATCTATATTAAATTAGATTTAGGTAATGAATATGATATTCACTCTCTTATAACAATTTTTCTTATTTACATCTGTTTAGCAATTTAAAGATCATTTTGCAAGCTTATTTGCTATTTATGCTAATTGGTATATCTTTAGCTTATGCTGCTTTAAATTCTCATTTCAAATATTTTTATTTATTATCCTTTGTATCTAAATATTGGTGATGACTAGGGTAATTTTATAGAACTGAAAATCCTTAATCAGCTATTTTTGCGTTAATAATTTACCTTGTGAAATATTTATTACTCCAAGTCTCAAGGATTTATTCTCTATGAATGTGTATTCATTTATCTATCTTTGCTATCTAAATCAAGAACTTTAAATTTTTATTTTTCTTGTTTATTTTAAAATTTTATCCCTCGATTAACGATTTCTTAAAGAGATATATCTTCATAAGAGGTATAATTAAAAAGAGTCTATTATCGAAACTAAATCCTTGTAACAAAGGTATATTATCGAGTCTTATCGAAGTATGAATTTTCCAATTTTTTAAACATGCTTGCTTGGATTTGTAGTTTCAATTACTTTTAAAGCATTTAGCAATATAGATCTTATTAGATATATCCAATAAGAATAGATAATAATAACGATAGTTTTCTTAATAAGATAGAGAGGATAGTTATATTACAAGTGTTTTTGACTAAGTAATCTCTTAAACTATCATATTGGCATAATATTTCTTATAATTAGATGCTCTTTAATGAGAGTATCTTATATACTTCAACCTAAACACGAAACTATTAGCAATTTTCAATCATGCTATCCTAGTTTTCGGTTGTTTAGTTACTATATACTTATTAAAGATTAAGTTTAGTTCAATTAAATATCATTGAGCTTTCCTTTTAGCGGATATTAACAGTTTTAGTTAAATTTTAAGTTTGCTATCATTCAATTTTCTAGTTAGCTTATTTACTAATATATCACATTCATTTTTATTATAACTATGATATTTACGCAAAAGCTTTATCCTATGAAAAAACTTTTGCTTCATTCCTTTAAGCTTTTCCTCTGATTCTAGTCACTATAAATTGCTTAACTAACTTATGGAAAAATTTGCTAAATGTAATTATACTTTTTAGCTTTAAATACATTAAAGAGATTATAAAGCTTAGTAAAAAATCTAGGATTTTAAGACTAGATCGAACAATTAATTTCCTCACTATCCATACTTTTTTATACAAAGCGTAAAGTCCAATTTCTTATACTTATAATATCTCTACGTTTGAGTTAGAGCATTTAGATGTCTCTTATATATTTATATTATAAGAAAAGAAGGGAAATCATTTATATGATCTATCCTTAATGTAGGAGGAAATAAAATCTTTAAACCCTGGATTATAAAATTTGAGATCTTCTATGGAAAGTTTTTCTTGATGCCTTTAAGTGAATGTTGCATGTATTTTACTAAACTCTTTTACCTTTAATATTCGTTGTTTTCTCATGTATCAACCTCTCAAATATTAAATTAGTCTTCCACTCTCATTTTATATACTCTCTTGCTTATAAAATCTAAATCTTCTTTATTCACAACAAGGTGAAAAATAACCCTTTTGAACAATTTAATTTTAATACTCTTTTTGAGTGTCTAACTTAGATTTAATCCAATGAAATAGAAAAGAAGGATCAGATAACTTTTTGGCTTATACAATATTTAAATTCCAGTTTCATTTGAAACAGTTTGTAGCTGAAATTTATTATTAAAGAGAATCAAAGAATTAACAAAGAGGTATGGATAAAAGCATCTATGGCATTTATTTTGCTGATTTTTTAAGTCAAAGTTAGAAATTTTTAATTTAATTGGTAAATAAATCTTATCATATAAACCCCTTCTTTTTCCCTTTTGATTTAATATCTTAATAATATGAGAATATAATGAATAAATTTATAGACTCCTTGGTTTAAATAATTAATGTATAGCTTAAATAATTGAATAATTGTTTTAAAATTAAATGAAATTTATCAAGTTTCTCAATCGTCTTTTATATTATCCTTTGTATTGCAGGTATCACCGAAAGGACCTTTGGTTTTAAAATGAGTAAAATGTTGCTTTCTTTTCAGTTCTTTTAAGCACAAGAAACAGAAAAAGGTTCTCCTTTAACACTATAAACTTGTGCAGTTAAGAAAGTTGCAACCACTTTCTATGCAGACATATGCACTGCATTTGGGACATTAAACAATTCCTTATTCTTTAATAAATTTTTCATTTCTGTATTAAAATTTACTTTTAATCCTCTTCTTATTTCTTTTTCTATTCTTCCTTTTCCTTTTACCTCAATTTCTCTTAAACCTGTTCGCAAGTTTTATCCTAATGTGGTAATAAATTGCACTGAGGACAGCATTCTTTTTGGCATGATGGACATTTAAACGTTTTAGCTCTCTAGTCAATTATTGCACCTCCTTAGCAATCAGGTGCTGGACATTATTTAAATATTCCTTCCTCTATTTGTGTGATTTGAAGCTTTTTATCTAGATATTGTTAATAAATTTTAGTATTACAACAATATTCGATCATATATGGATTTATAACAGTTGGACATCTTTAAGTTGGGCATTTCATAAGCTCATCTGATACTTAAAAAGAGTTAACGAGCTCCTATATATGATTATCCATGCATCCTTAGCAAAACCTGTGATTACAATCTAGAGTTATGGATTGATTTACTTCATATGAACATGTACATATCTAGCATTCGAATTTTGGAATCTCTTTATCGATCTCATCTTTATTAAGGATTGTTTTAAGTAGCTCTTCTTCTGCCTCTATTTAGCAAAGAGTTAATTTTTTTTTCCCTCCAAAAGCAATTTCGATATACTTAATATCAATCTTCATTAGACACTGGCATTTAATATCTATAAATTGCAAAGATTAATTTGTTTCTTTATAGGTTTTTTCCTTTAAACACTTACTACATCACCAGCAGCCACATTAGATCTAGAAGCAATCGCATTCTCCACACAGTTTTTTGCAATTGACACAATTCTCTTCTTTTTCAAAACTTCCTCAACTTTCAACTTAAATGATATAACCTTTTTCTTCTAAGCATGAATTAAGCATTTTAAATAAGCTTTCAAGCTTTTAGTCACTAATATTTTCTAAAGGTTGGGTTTTATTGAGAGCACTTTTCAGGAACTCTGTCATAGTTTTAACATTTTCTGAATTAATAATTTATTTCAATCTCAGCTCTTATTTAGTTGAACAACAGCTTCCCATTTTAGTACTTTAATTAATTATGATCTAACTAAATAAATATTCAGTTATTTCAATAGAAACATTTTATATTCTAACACCTTTATTTTACCTTCTAACTTAAGCTAAGTAATTAGCTTATATATAAGTCTTAACTCTCAAGCTTAATTATAAGATAACTATACTTATTTCAAAAAGAGGCTTGCTAATACGCTTTTATTTGAGTTTAGAATTAAATACTTACTGAGATTTAGTTTGACTAATTGTATATAATAAGATAGCCATACTAAGTTAGTAATATGATAGAGATTTGTAATTAATTAAGTTTAACTTGAAGGCAAATATTTTAAGTAAACGAATATCATGAAATTAAATAACTGTATTAAAGAGCTAGATAGAAAGGCTTTTTTTATATTATTAAGCTGAGATGGAAACTAAACAGCTTCTAATTTCGTACTAAAATTATAGAGAAAAGCTGTTTAGTTTTATACTGAAATATTATTATAAAATAAAATATTGAAGTTTGCAAACTTTTTTATGATGATTAATAAATGCTGTTTATGATAAATTATAGCATTCAATTATGTTATAACCTAGATGATTTGCAATATAATATAAATTATTTCTTGATGGTTATTTTAATTATTTTACATTGTAAAAATTTTATTTGCTCATATATAATTTAATAAAAAACAGTTTAATCTACGAAATTAAATTTTTTTATTTAGTTCAAAAGATTTTTTTATGTGTAAAATAATGGAAAATTAAGGAAATTAACAAGGCTGAAAAAAGTTCACTTTTTGAAAATATTAAATTAGATAAAGCAGCTTTCAAGTATCTATGATGAAAATATATAATCCCGGAAAAAGGAGAAGGAAAATGATGAAAAAATGATAGAAAAAATGTTTAAAATTGTTATATCAAATACAAATACAAAATTAAATGTTTGTGAGTTCTTGGAAGTTTCAAACTCTAAATTGCTCTAGAGGCTTAATATAAAAATATGAAAATTTTGTCAATTCTTCTCCTTACCCTGCAAGTTGTTCTTTAATTCTTCTTTCACCTAGATATCTTTTTTCTTGTAAACTTCTCCAAATTTGTTACAATATAATTTTCTCTTCCTCTTGAAAGTTTTAGTTGCTATTGTCTCTTCTTTTTGTTCTCCAACCACTTCTACTATTTTCAATATTCTTAATTGAATTTTAGAAAATTTTAACACTTTTCTCACAGATGCATTTACAGTAATAGCGTCTTTTTGTTTATCGTTAAGGCTGAAATCTTGAATTATTTTCACCTTCAACTATGATTGAATCATTCCTAAATTCTTTCAGTTCTATTTATAGCTACATTTTGTACTGATTTTATTCTATTTTTTCTAAATTGTAGATCAGTTCTTTCTGCTTCACTTCCTAGTTTTGAGATTAATAGTTCTAGTCTTGTGAATCATTTTAAAATACGTTAAGGCCTTTTTCTTAGGTCATAAATCTGGATTCTATTTCCTCTGCAAGTTAAAGTTTTTCCATTAACTTCTTATCGTTTTTCTTCAACTTTCTGGCCTCTTCCTGGAAGTCCAGCACTTCTCTAATCAGCTAATCATAGCTTATTTATTACTATGTATTGGATTCTAGACTCCCAAGCATTTTATATTTTTAACCTAATTTCTAAGTTTTCCTTCAGAGTTATAAAACTCACCGTGATGAGTTGCCTTTTTGTTTTCCTTTTGTTTTCCTAGCCTTCTAGAATGTTGTTAACTCCTGTCATTTTGAAACTGTGAAGAATCCTTACACCTTTTTAATATAATCACTATAAAAGGTTTTATTTTAATTTTATATCCAAGAAAATAAAAAATTTAATACCTTTTTTTCTATTTTTTCGCTCTGAATTCAATTAATAAAATTTTTTCCAATTAGCTTTATTACAATTAATTAAACTACCATCTTACTAGATAAATTTTATATATTTGATCTAAATAAAAGATAGTAATTTCCTACTTTTATAATCGATTTTAAATACTAAAATGCTATCAAATTCCCATTTAATATTAGTTAGTTATATACTAAATAAGAAAAATTTAATCGAAACTAATAAAGCTAAGTTGATATGATAAAATAATTAAAAAGGCTATAAAAATTTTCCTAAGTAGCATAAGTGAAAAAGTTAAGATATCTTATTAAATAGAAAAACAAACAGAAAACTAAAAGAGTAAAATTAGATTAATCTAATTTAATTTTTGATGAGATAAAATTAAAAAAATAAAGGTTATTTGGAAAAATTTAGCATTTTAAAAATGAATTAATAAAAGTAATAAAAATAAATTAAATATGTCAAATAATTGAAAAGCATAGAAAATTAAAAATCAATTGTGAAAATAAATCAAAAAATAGGAAAAGCTAGTATTAAAAAAGTGAAATTTAATAGCATTTATAATAAAGTTTAGTAATGAAATACTAATTAATTTTATATATTCAATTAAAAATATAAGCATAACTAAAAATTAATTAGAAATATATATAAATAAATCTAAATTTTTAACCTATTTAATAAATAATTAGTGTTATAGATAAAAGATGTAGTAATATATTTTATTCAGATAAATTATAAATTTGCTTATAATCAAAATTATATGAAAAGCATCAAGTAAATAAATATTTATTAAAGTTAAAATCATAAAATTAATTTTATTTAAGGAAATGGATGCTAATAAAATATAAAACGTTTAGATAAAATTTTTATAAGTATAATATAGAAAAAAGTTATAAAAAATTAAGATTTAAATTTTTTAAGAAAATAAAATTAAAAAAATCAAAAGTTAAAAAAAAGTTAAATCTAATATTATTTAAATAATATTAGATAATGAAAAATAAAATATGAATTAATATTGACAAAAAACTATTAAAATTAAATAATATAAAATTTGAAAAAAAATGGAAAAAACTGTAAACATAACCTTTAATAGATAAAAAAAGAAAATATTATAATTATATAAAATTGTAATACTAAATTAAAAGAAAAGTAAATATAAAAATATAAGATAAATATAATTTAAATATTTAGAATCAAAAAGTGAGATTGTTTAGTGAGGAATATTAAAAAGGATTAAATAAGAGTAAAAAATAAATTCTTAAAGGAAAAATCGTTTTAAAATTTGATTATCATCTCCTATAGATAAGATTTAGAGAGGCATAAAATCAGTCATAATATTTAATTTATTAATTAGCTTGCTTAAATTTTAAACGATATTTTATAGATCTAACTAAAAATATTTATATTTAACACTATTAAATAAATATAAAATTGCCAATTCATTTTTTATTTCAAATTCTTTCTTGTCTCCCAGTGAAAATTTTACTTTGAGTAAAATAAAAAAGTCTGAAAATGAGATTTTTTAAAGTTCTGATACTCTTAAAATTATAATATTATCTTATTTATTCTCTAACTTTTATAAAGTAAAGATATAATCCCTCTCTTGTTATTCTGTCTATAATACTTTTTACGTAGTTTAAGATGGATTAGAAAAATAGAAAAGTTCATCATTTCTTGAAGTTACTCTAAAGATATGCTTTATCTTTTGCGCAAGCAGTTTTTATTATATTTTACAATGCTAAAATCTCTTTTCTAACATAAAAATTAAACCAATTTAAATCACGAAATGGAGTATTAAAGTAAACCTTTTTAAATATATCATCATAATTCTAATGAAATTATTTTAATAAATTCTATCTATTATTTAAGTAAATCTGTTTATGGTATTAAAGTTCTATTCACATGCTTTAATTACTCAAATAAGAAGAAATTAAAAAGATTTATCTAGTCGCTTTTGGAAAAAATTAGATAATTAGATGGTTTTATAGTAAAATAAAGTTTACATTTTTTCAATTTTTTGGTGTTTTTTTATTTTTTTTTCATATGCTTGTTTGGTTTAATTTCGGAAGAAACTTTTTTAAATCAACTTTAACTATATAACTCTCGAAGAAATCATTTTATTAACTAAATAAAATTTCAGAATTCGTCTTTTATTTGATATTTTGCAGAGTATTGAGAATAAATTTATAGTTTCTAGAATTTATACTATCCAGTGCAAAAAAGGACTTTTTCTTTTATCCTTAATAAATGATATCAAACAAAAGAAATGTATAATCTTCATATATTTAGGCTCACACAAAGCAACAAACATATATTTGCTTTTGAAGTTATTATTTTCTAATTTGTTACACTTAGCATAACTATGCAACATTTTTAGAATCCTAGAGTAGAGTAATATAATTAGACTCTAACTTCCTTAAGTTAAATATCTTATTTTATCCTTTTTATAGTCGCTCCATTTTATCTATCATGATTATTATAAAATAAATTTTTGTTTATCCATTAAAGTTTAACAATTCTAATATTTTTCCTTAGAAAGATTTAATTCAACTTAATCTACTTATTTAATACAACTATAGTTAAATCATATCCATTGAAAATTATTTTTAGTTCTTTATTATTCTAATTTAATCCTCTGAAGCTTAATAAATATTGTTATAATAAGCATCTTATAATTTTTAACGATGATGAGTTTTAAGAATTATCTGAAAAATAGAATTAAGAAGCTATAATTAAAATAGCACTCTTTTTATTAATAATTTTGACTAAAAATACGAGAAATCTCTTTTTCAGTTTATGAGTTTAACTGTTTATCCTTTCCATTTTTTTGCTTATTTTTTGCTTATTTTTTGTTTTTTTATCTTTTTTTTTAATTTTATAATGATGTTTAAAGATTGTACTTTATAATATAAAAATCGAAAAACTGTGAGTTTAAGAGTTTTAATCCTTATATAATAAAAAAGAATTCTAAGAAATTACAATGGAAAACTAAATGACCATTAAATGCTATTCATGCAACAGCGACTATGATGGATAAAGAAAAGCACCACTGATTCTATAATGTGGCCATTTAATTTGCTACGAATGCTTAACAAATCAATTCTTTAAATCATAATAGATCATATGCGCTTTGAACAGTTGCTAATCAATTGAAACAAAACACCCAACGGAGATAGAGAAAGACATTAATATAATAGAAACTATCAAGAACTAGAGATTTCTCCTGAACAATAGTATATAAGTCTTAGTATCTTTAGATAAAGAAATAAAATCAGAAATGCAAGAAATAACACAAATCTAAGCAATTGTAGTTAATAAATTCTTGTAGCATTTAAAAGATTAACTATTAAAAGAAACTTCAAGTGTCTAAAAAAACTTATAGAGGATGCTAGAATTAACGTAAAAAACGATTACTAAACTTAAGTAATTTTATAGTCAAGAGAAATTATTAAGCTCAGAATAAGATCTATCAAATCTGGAAAATACTCAAATGATTCAAGATATTTAGAACACAATATAGTAATCAAGACTAGAGTGCGATAAGTTGCTCTAATAAGAGTTAGGGGTTCATGAATATTAATCTTTCATTTCTTACCTATAAAAAAGTTTAAGCGGAGAAGTTAATTCAAATTAATAAAAAAATTCCATTAAGAAACCAACTCTTGATATTTAATCCACTTTAAAACAACAAGAAGATTGGCAAAGTTACTAAGTAAGTATACAAATATATAGCAAAGCTAAAATATCTAATTAACGATTAAAAGTGAGCCATAAATATAAATCTAGTTAACATAAGAATAAAAGAATTAAGAATAATATCTTGTACTAAGACAAATAGTGATAAAATCTCCAAATAATAAATAGATAGATTTAGAAGTATCAAAGAACGATAATATAGAATAAATTAAATAAAAAATACAAGATAAAACTTAAATATTCCGTAATACCATAAACCTAAAAAAGAACAACTAACGATAAATATTATAAGACAGACAAACATTATAATAATTAGGATATTAAAATAGACAAATAATGGAGATGGAATGAAGTAAGTTGATTTTTAGGCAATTAAACAAAATAATAGATGGTAACTAGATTTTAAGTATTTAGGAGGTAAGTTTATGAATAACATAACATTTCATGAAATAGGAAGTAAGTATGAAAATAAAACGGAAAATAAAACAGATTGTAAGTAAAGAATCAAATATTTAAGATGGTAAGTTTAAAAATAAATATAACAATATTATAAAGGGCCATGTAAATTTAAGAATAAATGGCAAATCGTACAGGAGGTAAGATTCAAATTGAAAATAAATAAATAGAATGTAAGTAGAAGAATATTAATAACAAATATTTAAGACAGTAAGTTTATGATAAATCTCAAATAGTTGGTAAGTTTAATAAAAGGACAAATATCAAAATAGGAGGTAAGAATAGGAATAAATCGGCAAAACTAAAAAAAGGAGGTAAGGATAAGAATAAAATGAACAACTTAAAAAGGTGGATGTAAACTAAAAAATAAAATTTCAAAATTTAAATAGGGGGTAAGTATAAGAAGACATAACACCTTTATATAGTTAGTAAGTAGAAGAAAATAAAAATAAAAAATAGAATGTAAATTTAAGAGTTAATATGATAACTTTAAAAATAGAAGGTAACTTTAAGCTTTATAATAATTAATTTTAAATTATATAGGAAGTAAGAATATTATTAGAACTATAGTCTGTAAGTAGAAGATTAATATGACAATTATAAAATATACAGCAAGTAAGAAGAAACTTTAAAAATTAAAAAATAAAGAAAGTAAGAATAATCTAATGATGTTAATAAAAATATTCAGGTTGTATATTATTACATATTTAGTATGTAAGTTTGAATAATAGATGTTAAAATAATATAGATCGTAAATAAGAGAATAAAGAAAAAATAAGGCGGTTAGATTAAATAATTTATTTATATAGAATGTAATCCAAGAAAATAAGAGCTCATAAAAAGGGGGTTTGATTAACTCAAGCAATGAGGTAATTGAATGAAGTAAAAGGATTCCGGATGTGTTATACAATGAGGAAGATAATAAAAATTTAACAGAAAAATAATTTTCATTCAATAATAATTTGTATTTTAAAATAAAGTAAAGGATGAATAGCAAGTAGGTTTTATAATGTAAATTTAAAAATTTGTATTAAATTTCAGAAAAAATTATATTTAATCAATATTTTTTTAAATTAAATATAAACAGAAAAATTAAAAACAACAAAAGAGAATATAATTTATAAAATAGTGGGAAGCTTCTTTAAGCTATTTTTATTTAAAGTAAAATATATATGAAAAAGTTAAGAGAAAATAGATGTTGAAGAAAAGAAGTGGGAATAAAATCTAAAATAGCATCTTCACTCTTATAATTTTTTTTAAATATCTTCATATGTTATAATTAAAAAGGAGGTGGGAGCTGAAATTTACCTTCTGGACTAAGCTTTCTGGCTTTATGGCTAGGAACAAGTTCCTTTCATGTCGCTGAAAAGTCCCTGATCGGTGTCATTCTCTGAAGAGAGCATTGTCTTTGAGATTATCCACTCTTGGTAAGGGGCTTGAAGCCTGGCTGCTCATAGCGATGGAGCTATCTGGCAGCTGTTATCTGGAACACAACAGAATATCCCCGTTATTCCTTAAAAAGAGAGCGTCGGTTCCCCTAAATGGAAAGGAGTTTCCGGTCCCCAAAACTCTTTTAGTTAAAATTAATTAATAAACTAATATCTTCATTTGAATTTTATAAAATTTATTAAATGAAGCATCTAATTTAATCCAGAAGATTCACAGAAAATCATTATACCTAAAATGAATTATTATTAATATTATCTTAATAAACCTCTTTTATAGAAAATTTTATTTTTTGATAGAAATTTAAAACTTCATAACTCTCTTTCCTTTCCTTTCCTTTCCTTTCCTTTACAATTCTATTCTATCTAATCTTCCTTAAACAAATTAGCATTATTCTTATTTATTCTATAGCCATTTCTTTATATCCTTTCTTTAAATGAACAAGGTAATTTTTTTACAATATAAATAACTTTTAATTCATAAAATGTAAATTTTAATTGTATTTTTATGAATTTTAACTATTTTACTTTATACAAAACTAAAGTAACTTTGGAGTATATATAGCAATCTTTAAGAGCTATTATGCTATTTATAAATATAGTAATCAATTTTGTTTTCATTTCAAAGCTTAATAAATAGAAGCTAATTTAATTTTACTATTAGAATTAAAAATTGAAGACAAAGATATATTTATAGATGATGGTAATAATAATCAAAAAGGGAAGAAAAACATTAATCGTGCAATTTGAGAACATAGAGTATATGTAGAAGATAGAGAAAGAATGGAGTAAATGATAACAACTCTACAGTATAGAAAAACATGATTTGATGAATATGTAGTAGGACCACCCAACTACCTGAGATACAATAAAAATAGAAAAGAAGAAATATGCTACATATTTAGAATAAGAACGAGATGTAATGGGAGCCAGGATTGCTTAAAAGAAAGACACCTAGTTGCGACAAGCAAATGCCCTTTCTGTAATGATGCAAGAGAAAACGAAAGGCATGTCATAGAAAAATGCTCAGAATACAAAGAAAGTAGATAAATATGTATTAGAAAGTTAAGAACAATAGGAGTAGAGAGACAAGGAATAGAACTATTTAATATAATATGAGGTACGGCAAAATTCTAAAAATTAATTAGAACCTAAGAAGAGTAAAAAAGAGCTAAAACTGACTTGATAATAAAAGATTATATCAAAAACATATTAGAAAAAAGATAAAAAGGATACTTAGAAAAGAAAATTGAATGAAAAAAAGAAATAGGAAAAGATTATTGAGCAGGAAAAGGATAATTTTTATGAGTTTATAAAAGCTTGATTAAGAAGAAAAGAATTAGAAACGAAAATTACCAAAGTATGTAAAAAAAAATAATGGACGCTTGTAACAAAGAATCAATAAAACGTAGATAGATAGAAGACAGAAGAACAAGAGATAATGAAGAAGAAAATGATGAAGATATAGAACTAATAAGAGAAGAATTTTTATTACCTGAGGGTTACTTGAAGAAATAGACATGTATTGAAACATTTATTAAAGAGCTGCGCACCAACGAGGTGCTACGCGCTCTATAATCAAATTTATTTATTTATATGAACGTTAATCTCTGAAACCCTTTCAAACTTTACCTTCTAGGGAATATGAAACAACATTTAACTTAGATATACATTTTCACGTAAATTGAAAAATTTGAAGGGTATTTGATCTTAAAGATATTAACTTTAACAGTAAGTCCAATAAAAAGTTATTTAAATTAGGTATTAACTATTTAAACCAAGAAAAGTTTGAAATTAAAGAAAATGCTTTTGCTTGATTTTATAGGAGAAGAATAACTAACTTTCTTATAGATAAACTAAATTTTATATTTTACTTGAAAGGTAGGGATATAAATCTGATGTCGTTTATATTCTTACACTTTAGATGTATATTTAGTCGGTAAGAAAGGAATATAAAATAATTTAGATATTTCACTTAGTAAATGCATAAGTTAATTTTAGTTTTACAGATTGTTTAATCATTTTAGTTAATGATGACTAGAACAAAATATATAGTAAACTATTAAGATATATAAATAAAAATGGAAGGACTCTAAAAGCGTTTTCTGGTTCTGAAGGGGAAAACGAGAAGAAGTAAGGAAGCATCTCATTTATTAACTCCTCTTTGGAAGCGAGAAAAAATGTCAATACTCTTCTGGATAGACCAAAGAAATAAATATTAAGAAATAAAAATATATAAACCCAAAAAATAAAACCGTTTAAAACTTAGAATGAAGACTATCGCCAAGTGAGTACAATGAAGATTGGAATGTCTCAAATGATGTAGAAGAACTACATAAGATAGTGGGTGCTCAAAAATACGAAAATGTGCAGCTAAGAACGAGTGGATTAAGCTTCTCAATAAAAACTTGAATTTCAAGATACGCAAGCGTAAATATACTACTTTAAAGAAAAACTGACAAAACTAAAAGGATCTAAAATTAAATTTCCAGGAGTAACAGCAAAATTCAAGCCTAAAATACCTGAAGTGGAAATGTTTTAGGAATCAAAATGTAGACATCCTGTTCATATTGCACAAAACCTAAAATAACTATAGCAAATATCAAATAAAAAAATGTTACTACTGAAGTTCTATTTATAAAATGGCTGGCTCCAAGAAGGATTTTTATATTACCTTCTCAGAACAGAAGAGAAAACCAGAAGCAAAAATTCTCACCACGTCTTCTTCAACTTAACGCTCCTCTTAATAAAAATAACCAGAACTATCTAATTGATTAGAAGAACTTATAAAAAATACTAAATCCTACAAATTAAAATAAAGCGGATCTCTTCCACCAAAGGACAAGTAAGAACTGAGATAAAAATTTAGAACAGAAAAGTTATTAGCTCTCAACACCTCCATTGAAAACTAAAAAAAGGGACCGCACAACTGAATCGATAAAAATAATAACGAAAAAATAAAAAATAAACAAAAAAGGTAAATCCTATTATCTTTGATTTAGACAGTACTGAAATAGAACAAATGAACTCTGAGTAGATGAAACAGCTAAATCATCAATTTAATAGAAACGTAAAAAACTCGAAGAGGAATTAAACTCCCAGAATGAAGAGATGTTTGTATTAAGTCAGGATTTGATAATTCATGAAGATGACGATGAAGTCCATATGGTAGACTGAAGAGCTTAAAGTCGGAGTTTATGAGCAAATTGCAAGTTTAGAGAATGATATTTGAATAATGCAAGAGAAAGATGAGAAAAACCGAGTGAAATTAGATTCAAGACTCAAATTAATAGAAGAAAACCTGTACAAGCCTTCATAAGAAACTTCAATGGAAATAGAGAAACAATAAAAGACATTTCCTAGAGCAAGAAAAAGATGCTACATTTGCAACAGCACTTGACATTTATGGTGGAATGTTCCCATTAGAAAAAAATAAGAATAAATATCTGGAAAATGTTAACTAATAGCAAATAAAGTAGCAAATGACGGAATTTTTCTCATCGGAAATGGGAAATTCAGAAAAAAAAATTAAATTCTCAACTCAGATTATTCAAAAGAGAGAAATCAATTCAAGGACTGAATATGTAGGAACGGAGATTTTATACATTTAAAAATTCAATTAAATCGGAAGACGAACAGTTATTTTAATGATTTGTGATTAATGTGTTTTTATTTTCAATAATATGCTTTACTTTAATTTTTAAACATATTTTTACTTTCTTTATAAATGAAAGTTTTAAAATAATTTTGATTTTTTGCTTTATAGATAAGTAAGATAATTTATTAAAGTGGTGTTACCTTTATTTGGTTTATTACTTAATCAAGTTTTAAAAAATAATAAATTTGTTCAAATCTTCTTCATCTCTCACTTCTTCTATTACATAACGACTTGTGCAGATCTAACCTTTCTTGATTACAGGAATCTTACCTCAATCTCATTTAGGTTCAAACGTATGTCTTTCTTCTTTTTTGAGCATTTATTATATCTAATAGTAACTAATCTCCACTGTATACCTTTTTCTTTTAAAGTCTTCCTTCTAGAGAGCAGTATAACTTAGTCATGTCATTTCATATCTTTTGACTTGTTCATTTCTATTTTCTCTGAAAATACCAACAGTTTTTTAAATTGTGTCAAAATTTTTATCTATAAAAACATCTTTTTGTGTATTTTTTAGAGATATGTCCCAATTTTTAGCATTTTTAGCATTTTCAACATTTTTTTAGTTTTTTCTTATAGTAAATATGTCCTTCTTGAGTCTATTGCTCTATATCCATTAGATCATTAAGTTATTATACTTGTTCTGGCTTAAAATTTCTAGAGTTTAGAATTTCCTATACTATATTTTCTGTTTTTTTAATTCTTCCTTAAATTTGCTGTATGACGGGAATAGAGTTAATTCCTGTCTTAATATTAAATTTTCCGATTTTAGTAATTCCATAGTGTTATTCAGGTCTTAAATTCTTTGGTAGAGTTCACTAATAGTCTTTATTAAATTTTGATTCTCCATCTAAAGAAGATAAATGTCTTTGACTATGTCCTTTTATTGATTTTGGATTTTGTTGGAGAAATCTAGTCTTTCTTATGCGCCTTTTTTTCAATATATATAATATTTTTATAATTTTAATATGTACATTAGAGTTTAAAATTAACCATTTTAGTTTTTTTTTAATATTTCCCTTTATTTAATTTTAAATTGAATTAAATTTAATATTTTATATATATATTTTTTTAAATCTCTTAGGAAACTTTTTATTTATAAGTTCTGTCTTTTGAAGCTATTAAAAAAAATGTATGTAAATTTAGTAAATATACTTTAACTTTTTAACATTAAAATTCTGTTTTTTATAATTAAATATTTTATAATAATTTTATTTTTTCCTACCTTTTTATATTTTTTTGTTATATCTCATTCTTTATTTTTACATTCATGACTTACAAACTTTTCTGAAATTGTTGTTATTGTGATTTTAATATTTGATTTAAAATTTTTAGGGTGATTTAAGCATCTTTAAGGTTTTTCTATTTTCTGCTTAAATATTTTTTAAGACTTAATTTTTAAAGCTTTTTCAAGTTGGAAATAATACTATACTCTTATATTTTTCCTTAAAATTATATCTATATCTTTTTTACTAAGTTTGTGATTTATAAAATTCATTCTATTTTTGCTTGCTTTATTCCTAAAACACTTCTGTAATAAAATATCATTTTTAATGGTTTAATTAATAATTAAAGTAACTATTTTACCCTTTACATTTTTTTAAATAGCATTCTTTACTTTAATTCTTAATAATTGGCTTTTTAATATATTAAATTAAAATTAAATATTTTCATCCAAAGGAAAATATCCTTTAATAAAATACCTTCTTCCTAATTATCGTTTAGGTTCCCAGATTCTCTAGTTATAAATGGTTCATTCTCGAGTTTTACTCATTTTAGAGATTGAGCTTCTTTTTCCATATCTTACCATCACTTTTGGATAGGAGATAGTTAAGTATTTTCATATTTTCCTGCGGATCTTCTAATTTTAGTTGCAATTCTTCCAGAAGCGTAATGCAATACTGTAGATGTAGCATTTCTTTCTAAAAGTTTTGCGTTTACTTTGTTATTCTAGATCACTTTATAGTTCCATTAAAATTCTGATTAATCTTAAAAATTTTTTGGACTTTTTTTAAATCCATTCCAAGAACTTTTTCTTTTGTTAGGTCACTCCAGTCGTCATTTTCGCAAATTTTCAATCACTGGTCCCTCCCTTCGTTATACCTGCTTTATCGGATTTATTTCCGTTTGTGTTATCGATAGGTTTTATTTTTTACCTGTCTATCCTGATAAAGTAGATTTGAATATATAATGGATATTATTTCTATTCTTCCTCTCTTCTTATGACAGCATGAACTCTTAGGTAATATTTCCATCTTTTTTTATATTTAATTAAAATCTATAAATAAAAATAACTTTTCTATCACTTGATATCATAAGTTTTATAATTATTAAGTCTTACTTTTTATAGTTGCTAATAACTTAAATATTTTAGTTTTAGGAAATAATAAATTGGCTCATATGCTAAATTCAACTAAAATACTAGGAAGAAAATTACTTAGATTTTTAGCAAAATTACTTATTTTTAATGATTGAGGATAGCTAAACTCTCACTAAGCTGCTTTCTTAGAACGTCCTTTTAAAGAAATATGAGGATACACTAGTGATCAGTTTTTATAAGCAGAGACTATTACGAGTATCGAATACACACTCTAAATCAAATGATTTAAGCTCCTTCTAAGGCTGGATAATTTTCATATGTATTTCCATTAAGATCAAGAATCCAATCAGTAAGCTCTATAAAGTTAGATATAAAATCAGACATTTACAAATCTTGCTCAGAATATTCTTTTGATTATCCTAAAACGAAGTTAAGTAAAACAAAAATTGTCACTGAGACTCAATTATAATAAAATCATAATAGCTTAAATATTGCTAAGTTACTAAGATAGAAGATTATAATATATGGATAATAAATAATTTTAAAATTAAACTTTAATCAATGCCTCTTTAAGCTAAAAGCATAGATTATTATTCTTAAATCTTTTAGAAATTAAAAAAAATTGCACACTAGAAAAAACTGGAAATGATTAAATGAA
The DNA here is from genome assembly GCA_946699065.1 of Loxodes magnus. NCBI lineage: Eukaryota > Ciliophora > Karyorelictea > Loxodida > Loxodidae > Loxodes > Loxodes magnus. The sequence continues at coordinate 83,053 of CAMPDV010000577.1, read as the reverse complement.
ATTTTACTAAATGAAGATATATAAATTGAATGAATCTTAGAATTTCACTTAAATTTAATCTTTATTAACAATTAATTTGGAACTAGGAATAGGAGGAAGCTGATGAATTGTTTGTTTAGATTTGAAAAAAATTATAGTCAAAAGTAGAAAAAATAGAAATTAAGTTAATCATTGCTATATTTAGCTTATTTCAAACTAAATACCAAGATTCATTAGGTTCTTTATAACTTTGGAACTAGCAAGCTTTCATATTACAAAAGAAGGATAATTAATAATTTTAAATTTCTAAATTAGGAAGGTTAAATAAATTTAAATTAACTGGACATAGAATGAAAGAACCTCATCTTTTGAAATAATTAGAATCAAAGGTATAAATTAAAAGTTTAAACCTTATAAGCATAAGGGTATGATTATTGTAGTAAAACGGTTGCTTTAAATTTAAATTTTAAACTAAAAGAGTTTTTGACATCTATAGTTCAAGAATTGGTTCTTTCAATTATAGACATTAGTAAATGATTTGAATGCTTTTTTAAATATAATCTTGATCTCATCGATTTTTAATTACTCTTGTTATAGTCACATCTTATATTTCTTCCTTTTTTGCTTTTTCCATTTCTAATAATTCTAGTCTTCTTGACATAAGTTTCTTGTGAAATATTTTTAATAGTTGCTTTAATGAAAGTTTATAATAATAAATCTTGATTGAAAATTTTAATTATGAAGTCTTTAAATCATTTCATAGGTTTAAAATGGAACCTAAGAATAAAGCTTTAAATTATACTGTAGAAGATATTTGAAAATTATTAAAAGAAAACAGAGCTTCAAAAGAAATCAACTCCCCATTAAGAATATGAGATTTTGAAGAGCTAATTCCAAATAGAAAATATATAAATCAACTTAAAAAAATCGGCTAAGGAATTTATTGATCAGTCTATATTATAAAAATTGAAGGAGTTGATTATGTAATCAAAATAATGACCTAAAAAAGAGATTTTTCTTAATAAGATCTTATCAACCATTTTTATACTGAATGCTAGTAGCTTTTATTAGTTAATCACCAAAGAATTTTAAGAATTGTTGGAGTAGTTATTGACACAAGTGAAGAAAATGACTATTGCTTTTGCTACTATACTAATTATTAAAAAAAAGGAACATTATCAAACTTAATTTAAAAGAAATAACTATTTCCAGGTGAAGAAAACGTAAATTAGCGATTTTATAAAAAGATATAACTACTTGACAAAATTGCTGAAGGAATATAGGCAATTCACAATGAAAATCTCATTCATAGAGATATAAAATCTCAAAACATATTAATAAATGAGAATGATGATCCAAAAATAGTTAATTTAGGCTTAGAAAGCGATAATTTAGTTTCTACAGCTTCCAAAATTAAAGGAACTATATCCTGAATGGCTCCTGAAGTGTTTTAGAATAAAATTTTTCCTGAAAGTGATATTTGATCACTTTCATGTGTAGCTATAGAAATTTTTAATGAAGATATTCCTTTTTCAAATATCGATAAAAAGAAAATATATAATCATGTGGTAATATAATAAAAAACACCAGAAATGGGAAAATAAATTAAACAAAGTAAGGAACTAATTTAGCTTCTAGAAAAATGTTTCAATTTTAATCCGAAAGAAAGACCAAATATTAATGAATTTAGAGATACAATAAAATAAATAAAATAAAAATACAAAAATTAAACTTAAGATCTATAGTAGCAAATTCCAAAACCTTTGTGAAGTATTAAATATTCTTGTTGTACATTTTTAAAGGATTCTAGTACTTTGTTATCTCTATAAGAAGCAATATTTCAAGAATAAAAAATATAAGATAGTTCCATTTTGATGGACCAAGAAACTTCTGTCTTTTACACTGAAAACTACATTTACGTTGCTGGAGGAAAATTTGATGGAAATTGTTCACAAAACTTCCAAATTATTGACAGAAATAGTTTCTAAGTTATTAAATCAAAGTAGATGCTTTTTCCTAGAAGTCGTCCTGGAATAATTCATAGAAATATTGAAAATAACGAGTCAATTTACATATTTTCAGGAAATAATCCGTCTAAGAAGGATAAAGCATGCGAATATTATAATAAAGAAGAAGATAAATTTGAAGCTTTTAAAGAAATAGTATTCAATGATAAAAACTTTGGAAGCATTTTGACAGATCAAAGTATTATAGTGTTGGGAGGAATTTACGTTTAAGAATAAGGATTAATGCTAAGCTAAAGATATAACTTTAAGTCAGGATTATGAGAAATAATAGGTGAGTCTTTTCCAATACTTTCTACGTTAAGCTTAGTGCAAGATGAGAATAATAAGATTTATATGTTTGGAGAATATATTGATGGAGTTTATAATTTAGAATGAAACCAAGAAGAAACAGAGTATATAAAGATAAGTGATTAGACTTATCCGGGAGAGCCCTGCATCTAGAATCCGATAATAGAAAAATAGAAAATATGAACATATGATGGAAAAAGAATATGTTGCTATGACATAGAAAAGAAGAGTTGGGAAATCATATATGAGGATAAAATGTAAAATACATATGAATAAATTCAAGAGTGGCTTAAAAATTGGAAAAAATAAATCAGATCGTAGAATATCGAAGAATAGAAGTAAAAGTAACCTTTTAACTTTGCTAAAGAAATTGTTATATAAATAATTATAAAAAATAAAATAAATAATTTTTTTAATTTTAATCTAAAAATACTTTTAGAATAAAATTATTGTTATAGTAGCCTTATTACTATCTAACTTTTAGCATTTTAATATAAAAGATTGAATATAATTTAAATTTTATAGCTTTTTATAATATTTTAGAGATTTCAAATATTTGAAAAAAAATTAAATTTTCTATAAATTTTTTTTTATTTTTTAAATAATATAATCAAATAAGAGTGAGCTATTATGCTAAATTTATATCTTTTTTTAATTATAAATCTTTCGATGTTATTTTTTCATTGTTATAACTTATTTATCTATTTTATTAAATCTAATATATTAAAGAGAGGATTTATTCTAGTTTTTATTTCATTATTTAATGTATTAGATGATCGAAAATATCTTGCTTGATATCCTTTTTCTCTTTAAACAGATTTTTCGTATCTAAATTAGATAAAATAAAGATAATTATTTTATTATCTCATTTTTTATTTCACTGTTTGCTTCTTCTTTTATTCAATCTTCACCATAAACTCATTCTTTATTTTAAGTGGATCTTACTATAATGGATTTTTATTTAATTTTCAGATAATTTTTACTCATTTGGTATGAATTGTTGTCTCTCTGAGCTAAATGTATTCCTTTGAATGAATATTTGTTCTTTATTATTTTATTGAAATCAGTTGATTCTTTGAAAATCATAATCACCTATATATAACAATTTTTATCTAAATTTCCTTCACGCTACTTTTATTTAATCATTTTTCTATCTAAATTTATTAATTTTTCCTAAGGATTTCGTTCCTATAAAGAAAATATTGAAATAAAGTACCTTAAAGGCAAAACTCAGGAAATTTATTCTTATTTAACAGTCTAATTTTCAAACAACCCCATAAACCGTATTTATACCTAAGATATAACTAAAAAAGCTTTTGATTTAAATTATAAACTTACTTTTCTTTCTCTTATTAAGCTTATTCGTTTTTTATTATCTATCCTATTTTATAGAAAGTAAGAAGAAACTTCAAAGCAAGCATCTAATTTCTGGTTTAATAGTATATGTATAAGTTTACTTTTGGTTATACTTATGTCTTTAATTTAGCGAAGCCTATTTATCATTTTAAAGTGGATTGACTAAATTATGGGGATATTGATCAAAAAATATTTATTATGCTCTATGCTTATAATTGTAGATAGGTACTCAGCTATTTATTTTTGAGGTATTAGTATGAAATTTTTTGGCCAAAAAGGTAGAAAATTTTTTTTGTTGATTATAGTTCGAGATTTAGTTAAACTTTGGCCCTTCTTCTCAAAGGTTAAAAATATAACAAAATTTTAAACTAAATCCTCAAATTTTTCGAATAAAAATAGGAAAAAAAAGTAAAATCATAAGTATCTTCTGAGGTATCAAAGAGATCGAGAGTTGATTTAACAAATGCCTATTTATTAGTAATGTAAATAAACTATTTTATTGAAGTGACAATCAAAGATTTAAAGCACTAAGAGATAACACAGAGGAAATTGAATGAAAATGCTTACTCTATAATTATTTTAGATTTATATATGAAAAGATTCAACTTAGTAATATAATAAAAATACCAGAAAGATAATTATCTTAAGTCAATCAATCAAGCAAATTTTATAAGTTGGCCTTTGAAATATTATATCATGAAAATATTAAAAAATCACTAGTGAGCAAAGCTTAAAAGGTAAGTTTATACTCATGTATTAAACACTAATTCTAAGGCATAAGAGGAAAATGAAAGTTTGGAAAGATCGAGAAAATTAAGAGTAATATGTCTTATAATCCATTAAATTCTAAGGAATATAAGATAGAGAAAGTAGATTAAGCATTATTTATTTATAAATAATAGCAAATAACTAGATGCTTATTCTTTAAGAAAGCAGGACATAAATTGAGAAATTCCGAAAAAAAGATTAAGAAGAAATAAAAAAAGAAATATCATAGCTAAATTTATTTTCCATTTAAAATTAAAAAAATTAAAAACAATAAAATAATAATAAATTTAATTTAACCACCTGAAGAAATAGTAACAAAAAGGAATGGAACAAACAGAAATAGTAAAATGAAATAAAGCAGAACAAATTAAAGAAAGTGAAATTTTTATTTTAAAGCAAATTTATTTGAAGATATTATATTTAATAAATTCAACCTTTAAACATTAATATATTGATTTAAGTGGTAAATATACAAATTTAAAAACCACTATATAAGCTTACCTCCTTCACCATTTTTATAAGATAATTATTCAAATTAAAAAACTAAATAATATAAAGTTTATTACTATTTCTATTCTTCAATTTCCAACAAACTACTTTCGTTTTTCCATTTCTATAGTTACTCTAAAATTTATTCATATGTTAAATGTATTTTATTCTCATATGCTACTTCCCAACTCTTCTTTTCTATGTCATAGCAACACACTCTTTTTCCATCGTATACATATATTTTCTATTTTTCTATTATCGGATTCTAGATGCAGGGCGCTCCCGGATAACTCTAATCACTTACCTTTATATACTCTGCTTCTTCTTAATTTAATTTGAAATTATAAACTCCATCAATATATTCTCCAAACATATAAATCTTATTATTCTCATCTTGCACTAAGCTTATTGGCGATCCATTTGGAATACAATTATCAATTATATCCCAAACTTCCAGATCAAAATAATATCTTTAGCCTATAACTTCATCTTAATTTTCATTATCAATCCCACCTACTATTATAATACTTTGATCTAATAAAATGCTACCAAAGTTTTTATAATTGAATATTATTTCATTAAAAGTTTCAAATTTATCTTCTTCTTTATTATAATATTCACATGCATTATTCTTTTAAGACGGATTATTTCCTGAAAATATGTAAATTAACTCGTTATTTTTCATATTTCTATGAATTATTCCAGGACGACTTCTAGGAAAAAGCATCTACTTTGATTTAATAACTTTAAAATTATTTCTATCAATAATCTGAAAGTTTTGGGAGTAGTTTCCTTCAAATTTTCCTCCAGCAACATAAATGAAATTTTGAGTATAATAAACAGAAGTTTCTTGGTCCATCAAAATGGAACTATCTTATATTTTTTATTCTTGAAATATTGCACCTCATAGAGATAGCAGTGTATTAGAATCCTTCAAAAAGGAAATGAAAGGAAAATTTATTTAAGTATAATTTTATAGAAACCTTTATTATTTGGTTATTTCTTAAGTATCATTTTCATTTATTTCTGATAAGAAGATACTCTAATCTAATTCTTTCTAAAATTCAAGATGAATTTAGAATGTAAATGGACTCTATTAAAAATTTTGGATGATTTCTTATATTTACTATCTGAACTCTAAAATATTTGGTCTCTCGGTATAGTTGTAACTAAAAGACTTAATAAGTAGTTCTTATAAGCCTTTCACGTATTTGATTTCATTTCCAAATTTTGGGATTTTCTTATAAATATATACATTTTACTTAATTTGTGAAAAGCTTTTCAGTTCTGGATATGGCAGAGTTTCATTAAATATTTCAACAGCAACACACGCTAACGCTCATATATCACTTTTCTGATGTATTTTATTATCAAATATCTCAGGAGCCATTCACTAGCTTGTTCCTTTTATTTAGGAAGTTATTGAACTGGTTTGATTTGCTCTTGCTAAGCCTAAATCAGCAATTTTTGAAGAGTCATTTTCACCTAATAGTATATTCTACGATTTGATATCTCTATGAATAAGCCCTGCATTATGAATGACTTATACTCCTTCTGCCATTTGTCCTATTAATTTTAACTTCTTTAAGAATCTATTTTACGATCCTTTTTATAACTCTGCAAATAGTTTGTTTTCCTTAATTAAATTGAACAAATTTCCTTAATTCTGATAATTCGTATAGTGGCAGAAGCAATAGTTGTCTTCTTCTGAAGTATCAATAGCCACTCCAATGATTCTCAAAATTAATGGATGATTTAAGGATAAAAGTTGCTTGCATTCATTGTAAAAGTTGTTAATTAAATCTTACTATGTCATTCCTCTAGCTTAAGTCATTATCTTTAAAGCATATTCAATCCCATCAATGTTTATCTTATAAACTTAACCAAATCCTCCTTTTCCTATTAATTATAAGGTATTGAGAAATTTAGGATTTGGGATTAATTCTTCATATCTCCAGATTCTAAAAGAAGCTCGTTGATCTGTACTAGCTCCTTATGATTTAAGTAACTATAAAATATCTTCTACAGTGATGCTTCTATTCTCATTATTATACTCCATTTTAAATATTTAATAGACTTTTTATTTCTTAAGTTATAGCCACTTTACATTTAAATTTGCAAAAGCCTTAAATTTAATCCTCTCTTTGTTCTATAATGCCTTCTAATCTAAATCTTATAAAGGAAGAAGGTTTAAACTCATAGTGTGTATTGATACTTAGATATTATAGAGAAGAAATTTGTTTTTGTCCATAAATTTTAAATTACTTGAGTGTTTATAGGCAGCCAATATTATTTCTCTAGCTGATTATCTTTAATTTTTTATCTTCTGATATCATTATAGAAAATACCTTCTGTTTACATCCTTTATTATGCCCATTTAAAAAAGTCTAATAATTATCCTCCTTATACTACTTAAATCTTTTTAGCCATCATATCGATAACTAAGTGGATACTAAAAATAGCGCTGAAGCAAATTTAAGTGAATAAAGAATTGTATTTAATATATTTTTAATACAGTCATATCTAAAGTCTAGCATTATGCTAATTGTTTATCTAAATTAATTAGCTTTTACTTAAAAACACTAAACTTATCATAACTTAAGCGACACTTTTTAATTAGTAGATTCATAGCATTTGATAAAGTTTCTTTGGAAGATCTAAGATACTTGAAAAATAAATTTTTTAATGAAAATTAGTTTTTTTTGTTTAAATAGATCTCTCTTTAGCTATATTCTTGCTTATATATCATAAGGCTATTTTCTTATATATTTAGGTGAAAATATTTTAGCTTAATTGAAGAAACCATCAAGTTACTAAATGAAAAAAGTAGTTTTCTTTACTATTTCTTTGACTATAAATACAAATAAAGAAATATTCAGATAATTAAGTTCCTAACTATTGAGTGTTGCTTCGATATTCTGATTAACTTAAAATTCATTTTTTCTAGTATTTTTACACAAAAACACGATTCCAAATTCTCTTAGAATAATCAAATAAAAAAGCGAAGAATTTTGCTTTTAAGCTAAATATTAATAGCTATTGATAGTATGAATGGTGATTGAATGTATTTATATATATAGCTTTCGCGTTTTTTAGTTGGAGTTTATAAGCGAAATTGTTTATTTCAGCTTTTAGCTAGTCAAAATTTAATCCCACTTCCTGTATTAATCTCAATAGATATTTCATAATCTTAATTTTTAGAACTGAGGAGAAGATGAGTAAGCAGTGTAAATTTAAGGATAGCTGTAAAAATATAGATGAGTATGCTATAAAGCAAATTAAATGCTTGAAAGGTAGAAATATCGGATTAAGAGAATGTAAATGATATCCTCAAGTAAGCAAATATATGATATATTTCTAATTTTCATATGATGATATCTATAGAGTAGGATAGAAAGATCGTTGAATATTCAAAACTGGTAAGTTACAAAATTATATAACTAAGATGAAAGTAAAAAGAGATAAGAGACTTTTTATATATTAATGAGATATTTAATATTTGCTAAGTAATAAAAGGAAGGAAATCTCAAATCTAAAGACATTATCAATTTTAGATTATTTATATACCCAATCAACTAAGAAAAAAATCCAGAGGAATCTGAAATAGAATTCCTTTAGATTGTTTTGTCATATTATAGAACTAAAAAGGTTTTTAATTTTATCGTCCAGAAAACTAAATAAACTTAAAAAGTTGAAATATAATACTCACTTTTATCAAATAAATCAACTAGAAAAAATACTAGAGGCTCATGATAAAAAATGAAAGCTGTGTAAGTTATGTAAAATAATATCTTTTTTATATTAGTTCCTAATTATTCCTCATGGATAGTAATAGCAGCTAGTTCTAGTCTGATACATTTACTATGTATAGTATAATAAGAATTGAAAAGAGAAATTTATTTTATTTTTCTATAAAATACATTAAATATGAGAAGCTTTGTCTATTATATGTGATATCAGTAATAATTTGCATATGCTTTATACCTATGTATAAATAAGAGCTTAGATATTGCTGTAAATATAATTAAGACAAATTAAAATATTCAATGGTTTAGATATTTAAATTACCTTAGTAGTAAAAAAAACAAAGATCATGCTCGCTCTTCAAAATCAAAGTTCTTTAATTTTTCGCTCTATGCAAATTCTTTCTATCGATTATGTTTTAAATCTTATGGAAATGCAAATTATATTGATTGCTTTTAACGAAGGAAGAAGCGTATACACGGATAATAACATTAATAACTAACTATTGAAAACTAATAATTTTATAATCTTAATATTATAAACTTTTATTCTTTATTCTTTATTTTTTATTTATAGCAAACTTCTCTTTAGCTATATCAATTAAAAAGCTTCTTAGAAACTACTAATACTTAGTTCTTCATTATAATTAGTTCAATTGATTGATTATATTTAAATTTCTTCTCAAAAATTTTTAATTTTTTAATTTTTTAATCTGTAATCTTGCAACTTTTCAATACCTTACTTTGTAAGATTAAAAATTAAAACTTAAAAGTTACCTAATTTGCTTTATATCAATATTGTATAAATTTAAATTTTTTTATAACTGAGCAAGCCTTTTCATAGTTCTAGTATAAGCGATAGCACTTCAGTCAAGCTTCTTTTATTTAATTGACTTAATTTTAACCAAGTAATCTTAAATAATTATGTTGATTTGTTACTTTTTATCTTGGTACTGGCTCTTAGAACTTAAATAATGCTCTAAAGATTCAATTTTGAATATTAGAATAATTCATAATATTTTTATTGTTTATCATGGCTCTAATGTTAATTAAATTCTAATTATTTCTAATACTCAATATGCTTAATAATCATATCTATTTACTTTAATCCTCTAATTAAGCTAATCTTGTTTTAAATCTTGTTCTATAGACTTGGATAAAGTAAGCAATCTATCAAAGGATCTTAATTTTTTAACTTCAATTATCTGCAATGTCCCTATCATCTTTACTTCATCTAGATTTCTTCTAAAATTACTAAAGTTTGCTTATCAATTTAAGGCTAAAATTATTCTGCTCTATATTGTAGTGTGCATATCTTATTATTATTAAGGTTTATAATACTGAATCAGCATTCAAATAATCTTGATTTTACTATCTTATAATTTTCCAGTTGAAACTAATACCAAAAAGAAGTATTTTCTTAACTTTAATTATAGTTATCTTTTTAAAGTAATCATTTTAGGTTTCTTTCTACTCTTTTTCTATTTAATTTAAATTATTAATTCTATAAGATTAAGCTACTTTAAATGATTTATTATTGTTCTAAAATGAGTTCTATCTTTTTCACTCTGTTGACTAAATTTGATATGAGAAGATTGCAAAGTTTGCTATTTCTTAGCTTGCATTTAAAATTAGTTGTAGCAGTAACTTGGTTTGATGAAGACTTAATCTTTAAATTAAATTTCCTATTCTTGGGTTTGATTGTTAATACATTGATCAAATGATACATGCAATTAGGGTTATTCCATTTAATTAATCTTTCTATAAGAATATCTTCTTTTTATCATTTTGATAGTGAATAACTAATCCATTACTTATTTATAGATTTACTGGAACCATTTTATACTTTGATAGGCTTATAAAACTAACATTTTTCTACTAAATTATCATATTAGCAAACTATTTAAATTATTAAGAGACTCTTTACTGCTTTTAACTTAATTATTAGTTATAGTGATATCAGAATTAGGTCTTTCAAATTGTTTTTAAGCTTTTCTATTTTGCAAGCATTTGTTACTAAGAGCTTATAATTATAATAATACTTACCTTATAAATTTCCATTTATTTATTTATAGATATTATAAAAACCATCTAGCGAATTGCTTTTAGCCCAACTTTGCAAATGTTTAATCTTTGGAAAGTAATGAATATTTTGCTATTAGAATTAGCTAGAATAACTAGATGCTTCACTACCAATATTTTATATTTATCTCTCTATTAATATTTTCCTATATGGAATATAATGTTTGACTAGTATTATTTCAAATCTCTTCTGTATAGCAATTTATCCCTTGAATCTAAAAGTCTTACTTGCTGCTTTCTGATTATTGTTTAGTAGCTTTTATTATAAAAATATCTAAGTTTAACTTTTGGCTTTAGGCTAAGAGTGAAAATGATTTTACTTCTTATCCTTGAGATACTCAATTAACACAACTCTGCAGCAGTTACTAAATTTGCTATTAGAAGCTAGAGATGTTCAGAAACTGAAGTCATCAATACTTATAATCAACTAATAAGAAAGGAATTTTAGCCTATTGAGCTTAAATAATAAGTATATCCAATCACTTAATAAGCTTCAAATGATTGTATATCTACTGTCTTTTAGCTTTAATCTAACTCTACTTTCTATTAAATACTTGGAAGCTAAATCTCTCCTTTCCTTCCTTTTACTTTACTTTTATATTAAAGTTTATATATTTTACCTAAGCAGAATCTCTATTCTTGAAATACAAAATCAAAAGTTCTCTTTTTAGCTCTAAGTCTACAATATCTACTAAGCCTTTCAATTTGCTTTTGCATTTCTAATAGTTTCTCTAGTTAAATCTGAATCTAGTTAGTTATTTCTTTTGGCTCTTAATTAATGTATAGCCTTTAATTCCCTAGCATTTTATTATAGATTTAAAGACTAATTAGGCAATTAGCTATCTATAAGCTTAAGTACTTTAAGAAATACATAATAAAAAGTCTTAGATCTGCTACTTTATAACCTATTTATTTTCCCTTTACTACTAACTAAATTATTATCCCTCAGTTCCTTCAATCTTTATTCTTCTCTTAATCCTTTTTTCAATTTTATTTGTAATATAATAATCTACCTAAAGCTAAAAAAGAAGGAGATAGATTTAAGGTTATTTTGATTAAAGCTGCTTAGAGCTAGAAGCTTCAATATAAGAAGTTAAAGCTATACTTGCTAGTATGATAGATAATGCTACTATTTGCTTCTCTTATTTAGGCTTAATTGAATCACAAGAATGATAGCATTAAATAAAAAAGAAATACCTAAGCTTTAGATATTGTAGGATTTATTTTAATAGCCATTGTTTATAATCTTAGAAGCTTTTAAGTGTAAAGCAGTAAAGCAAAGTTAGTTAACTAGACATCCAAATTAAAGTATAAAGGCTATCTATCTAGAGTAATAAAAACCTAGTTTAAGTCATTTTTATAATCAAATCAATTCTCTTTCCTCTTAATATCTAAGCTATAGCAATAAAGAAATTAGGCATTATCTTATACTATCTAGTTAAATAGAAATAGCAAGCTTAATACCAAATATTCTTCTAGTTAGTATTAGCACCTTAAGCTTAATAATATATACCTAGTTATATAATCTATTATTATTAGATGCTTAAAGGCTATTCTAGTTTATATATATCTTCCTTACTAGTTTAGAAAGCTATTATCTTTACTCAAAGCCAACTAACTAGTCTTTTTAAACCAAAGATAGAAATAGTAAGATGAGTTAAAGTTTCGTAGATGATAAAGAGAAGACAGATCTTGGTCTATCATATTTTAAATGGTTTGACTCTTTTTTTCTGCATGTTATTACTTGCTTATTTATAATGCTCAGTATTATAATCAAAATAGCATTTACTATTTCAAAATTCAAGAAGCATATAGGATAGCTTGAGATATACCTAATATTATCTAGATTAGCTTCTACAATATTTTAGCTTCTTCTACTTAAGTTTATTTGCATTTATATCCAAGTCAAATATACATCATTAAATTTCTCTTGATAAGACATCAACAAAGAAGTCAATCAAACTCCAATAAAAAGAGAGATTATCTATTTCCTCTTTAAAATATCTGTAATATGATTATCCTTAGCAAGCATCATTTCGGGAATAAAACTAGCTTAGTAGGATTTAAGATAAAGAAGTACTTATCAACAGCATTTTCAGTAACTTTATATAGTTGATTTAATTAGCTTGGTTATTAAGCTAAAAGAATAGATATTAAGGATTATTTTAAAGGATTATATTACTGAAGCAGAACTATTTATTTAGGTAATTGAGACAATAGCATCACTTTTATCAATCTCATTTAGAAAAAATTAATAATTAAAGCTTAACAAGAAACTGGCTAAAATAGTCTTTTGAGAATTGACATAAAATCTATAAAAAGGCGAAGCCAGAAAAGAATTAGATTTTCTTAATTTATCTAGAGATTAAATAAGCAAAATGTATAGCAATCTAATTTCTCAAGTACACTTAAACATCTAGAATCAATAATAAAATTTAAATAGCTCTTAGTATAAAAACCTTTGAAATAAGTTAATAATAATCAAGTTCAATCAAATAAATAATTTATAAATAAACTGTGTAGTCTATTCATAATACCTTAGTATCGATAACTACTATTTTAATTAATAAAGAGAAGGCTTTAATACTTATTGAGCTGATAATTCTATTAAATAAGCTATCTATATCAATTAATAATAATATAGGGTTTTTAAAGTTTTAATGTATCAAGTATATATAACTAAAATCAAGCAGAAAAGAGTATATAATAGATCTGCTTATTTAAATAGAATATAATACTTTATGCTAAATAGATTTAACTTGTTTATTTTTTGATGATCTTCTGATTTCCACTCTTAATGAAGTATCTATTTCTAAATAATTTGCAAGGCTTACGGATAGCAAATTCTTTTATCATAAGATATTACTGTAAGTTTAGAATCTTGGAAGAGTCTTAAAATAATCAACTATATATTTATATAAAAATCACTCTAACAAAGACTTTTAATTTTCCTTTTACTATTATATCTTGATATTTATTAGAATCTTCATTATCATAGCAACGCTTTAACTAATTTAGCTAGTATAATACCTTAGTCGTAAATCTCAAAGTTAGGAATTTATTTATACACTGGAATTTTTATTTTCCCTTGATTATTCTTTTTTATATCACTATTCTTTTATTGTAGTAAGAGAGTAAGATTAACTAGAAAGAAGTGCCAATATAAGAGAAAGAGTCTACTGTTTATCTATTATAGTATAAAGTGCTTCTATTAGCTTATTTAAGCTTCTCTTTTGCATCTTTTTCAAATAGTCAGTTTCTCTTCCTTTATTCAACACTTTCATCTCATATAGCAATGACTATAAAGGGATAAAGAAAAGTTTCTAAGTAAATAATTAAAAAGAGAAAGACAGATTGAACGAAATGAGTCGATTAGTTAATAGACTAAAATAGTAGCTATCAGGATAGTTATACTCACTTAATAAAAAAACTAGTGAAGATTGGATAGCAAGAGTTGTAGAAATTAAGTCTAAGCCATTTAATTAAATAAACTAAATGAATAATCATGCTAAAAATAGAAAACCAAACACTCTTCACATTAAATTGAGTAATCTAATTGAGATTTAGTAAGCAAAGTTATATTCTTAAGCTTATTTTGGCAGATTAAAATTTTTCTTAATACTCTTCTATTTCTTTAGTTGTAGGTATAGTGCTCATATTTATAAAAATCGTTGATAATATTGATTAAGCTATCCTAAGATGAATATCAAGTTATTTACTAAGTAGAGTGAACATAATAGTAATTCATTGGTATCTTATTAAAAAATTAAGTGATAACCTAGATAGAAAGAACTCCTTACATAAAGTAACAAATTTAAACCTAAGGACGAATAATTAAATATATTTGACTTAGTTAAGAGACTTGCTACTAGACCTCAATTAAGATATAATGAAGCAAAGCTTTCATAAATAATCTATTTTAAATTGAATTTAAAAAGTAAAAGCTACCTATTATTTAAAGCTTTCATATAAGGAGTTTAAATCAAGAATATAGCCTTTTTATTGGACTATCATTTTAAAGAATCTTCTTAAAAATAATTCTTCATAATTAACATCACTTTCTTATAGATTACATAAAAAGAACTAAAGTAAGTGTAGTAAAGCTCTAGCAAATTGCAGTCTCTTTTTCTAGTTGAAGGAATTGTTGATTTATAACTACCTTCTGAAAAAAGCTAAGCTAGGTATATTAAATCAAAAATTCTAGAATTAAGCTAATATAATTTATACAATCAAGCTTTAATTAAACTAGTTAAATGTTTGCTTAAAGTTGTACAACTGTCAAACTTATTTTTTAAGAACTACTTTATTATTTACAATCTATGTCTCTAACCCTTTATCGCTTTTGTTCTTTGATTAGATAAAACTTTTCATGACTATATACTCCGGATAATTTCAAGAGTTGATTGAGAATAATTTAGAGCATGTCTTTAAGTGAAGCAAGCTATTTGATTTATTTTCTAAATTGTTGAATTTAAATTCCTAATTTGAACTTAAATAAAAATGTTACTTATCATTCTGCTTTTTTAGATAAGTTATTCGACAATCCTTATCTATGAAAATTTTGAAAATGGACTTAGTAATTGAACGAGAAAAAATTCGAACAGCTGAGCAGTAATTGTTACTGATGATAAAATTAGTGGAAATAAATGTCTTTCTTTTACAAAAGTAACTACCAGTGGAGACATTTATTCGCAATATTTCTATCATCCATCAAATATGTATATCCTTTGCTTTAAGTTCAGAACGCTAACAGGATTAAGCAGTAGTTATCCAGGAGGATTTATTGGATATAAAAATTATGATTTAAGCTTAGAAGAATGACTTGCTGGTACTGCCATTTATAATGATAAACAAGGATAAATAACTTTGATTCCATTTAAAGATGAGTGATAAAGTATGTGCATATCTTTTAATTTCTTCAAGAAAACTGGAGATAATTTAAGGATTGAAGTAGAAGACTGGGCAGGATAAAATGATGTAGCAAATAATGTGTTTTTCGATGACATATACGTGATAGGACTCGATTGCACAACCAGTTTCGAAGAGCAACTAAAAGATTTCGCTACAGTAATCAAATTGTTTGAAGAAGACTTTGAAAATGGATTTGAGAAATGAGAGATTTATTAAAATAGCTAGATAGTCTAGGACTAAGCAAATACATCAAACAAATGCGTTACTTTTAACTAAACAACAGCAAGTATAAATTTGAAATCGAAACTAATATACAATGCTTATAATTAATATATTGTCACATTTAATTATAGAACTGATAAAAGCACAACAACTGACTCAGGAGGAACTTTTGGGTATTTTTCAAAAAATAATCATTACATCCAAGCATCAACTAAATCAAATTATAATTGAACTGAAAATGCAAATGTATAACCTATTTTAGAAAATCAAAATTGACAAAAAACTTGTTATACGTTTTCAGATGCTTAGAAAAATGGAAATATTTAAATAACATTTGCAGATTGAAACTACAATGACAATATAGCGAGCAATGCGTTTTTTGACAACATAGTTTTGTACGGATTAAATTGTGAAGAGGAAACATAAAAATGCTACTTTTGCGGAAATGGATACTTTTATAATCTAAGGGCAAATGTCTGTAAAAAATGCACAATGTAAAATTGTTAAAAATGTGATGAATATTCATGTCGCTAGTGCCAATTTCCTTTAAAACTTACACACAACACTTGCTAAATTTTATGCTCAGTCGGCGAATAAGACAAGGATAAAGATGGAATATGCAAGCCTTGCAATGAAACTCTGACTGGCTGCAACTAATGCTCTCAAGAAGGTACTTCTTGCTCCTCTTGTGATTCTGGATTTCAACTTAAAAATAATGCGTGTTAGAAATGTTCGGAACTTACGACTGATTGCATACTTTGTGATTTAGACATATGTAAAAATTGTAGCTCTACAAAAAAGTTGACACACAACACTTGCTAAAGTTTATGCTCAGCTGACGAATAAGACAAGGATTCAGATGGAATATGTGAGCCTTGCAATGAAACTCTGACTGGTTGCCTTACTTGTAGTTAAGACGGTATCTCTTGCTACTCTTGTGATTCTGGGTTTCAACTTAAAAATTTCTCATGTTAGAAATGTTCGGAACTTACGACTGATTGCATACTTTGTGACTTAGACATATGTAAAAATTGTAGCTCTACAAAAAAGTTGACACACAACACTTGCTAAAGTTTATGCTCAGCTGACGAATAAGACAAGGATTCAGATGGAATATGTGAGCCTTGCAATGAAACTCTGACTGGTTGCCTTACTTGTAGTTAAGACGGTATCTCTTGCTACTCTTGTGATTCTGGTTTCAACTTAAAAATTTCTCATGTTAGAAATGTTCGGAACTTACGACTGATTGCATACTTTGTGACTTAGACATATGTAAAAATTGTAGCTCTACAAAAAAGTTGACACACAACACTTGCTAAAGTTTATGCTCAGCTGACGAATAAGACAAGGATTCAGATGGAATATGTGAGCCTTGCAATGAAACTCTGACTGGCTGCAACTAATGCTCTCAAGAAGGTACTTCTTGCTCCTCTTGTGATTCTGGATTTCAACTTAAAAATTTCTCATGTTAGAAATGTTCGGAACTTACGATTGATTGCATACTTTGTGACTTAGACATATGTAAAAATTGTAGCTCTACAAAAAAGTTGACACACAACACTTGCTAAAGTTTATGCTCAGCTGACGAATAAGACAAGGATTCAGATGGAATATGTGAGCCTTGCAATGAAACTCTGACTGGTTGCCTTACTTGTAGTTAAGACGGTATCTCTTGCTACTCTTGTGATTCTGAGATTTCAACTTAAAAATTTCTCATGTTAGAAATGTTCGGAACTTACGACTGATTGCATACTTTGTGACTTAGACATATGTAAAAATTGTAGCTCTACAAAAAAGTTGACACACAACTCTTGCTAAAGTTTATGCTCAGCTGACGAATAAGACAAGGATAAAGATGGAATATGTGAGCCTTGCAATGAAACTCTGACTGGCTGCAACTAATGCTCTCAAGAAGGTACTTCTTGCTCCTCTTGTGATTCTGGATTTCAACTTAAAAATTTCTCATGTTAGAAATGTTCGGAACTTACGATTGATTGCATACTTTGTGACTTAGACATATGTAAAAATTGTAGCTCTACAAAAAAGTTGACACACAACACTTGCTAAAGTTTATGCTCAGTCGGCGAATAAGACAAGGATTCAGATGGAATATGTGAGCCTTGCAATGAAACTCTGACTGGCTGCAACTAATGCTCTCAAGAAGGTACTTCTTGCTCCTCTTGTGATTCTGGATTTCAACTTAAAAATTTCTCATGTTAGAAATGTTCGGAACTTACGATTGATTGCATACTTTGTGACTTAGACATATGTAAAAATTGTAGCTCTACAAAAAAGTTGACACACAACACTTGCTAAAGTTTATGCTCAGCTGACGAATAAGACAAGGATTCAGATGGAATATGTGAGCCTTGCAATGAAACTCTGACTGGCTGCAACTAATGCTCTCAAGAAGGTACTTCTTGCTCCTCTTGTGATTCTGGATTTCAATTTAAAAATAATGCGTGTTAGAAATGTTCGGAACTTACGATTGATTGCATACTTTGTGATTTAGACATATGTAAAAATTGTAGCTCTACAAAAAAGTTGACACACAACACTTGCTAAAGTTTATGCTCAGTCGGCGAATAAGACAAGAATTCAGATGGAATATGCAAGCCTTGCAATAAAACTCTGACTGGTTGCCTTACTTGTAGTTCTGATGGGAGTTTGTGTTTTTCTTGTGCATAGAATTATTTTATTTAAGCAAATGTTTGTATTTCTTGCTTAGATCATTTCAATTTTTGTTTAGCTTGCAGTTCTTATTCCTGCTTATAATGTTTACCAGGCAAAAAATTAACACATGGATTTTGCTTAGATTCTTGCTTTTAAGATTAACAAGATCATAATAATGATGGCCTCTGTAACCAATGCTCTGATATTATTTCCTTTTGTTAGAGCTGTGATTAGCAAGGTTAAATTTGTTTAAATTGCTCTTTTCCTTATTTTTTATCAGGAAACTCTTGCCAGTTACAATGCGAGGATTATCAATAAGATTATGATTAAGATTTTTTATGTTCAAACTGTTCAATATTTTTTGATGGTTGCTTGAACTGTAGTAAATAAAATTAGACTTGCTTGGAATGCCCTTAAGGTTATTTTTTCAATGGTTTAAGTTAAAATTGTATTCTTTGTTCCCAAACCCTAGAAGACTGCACCTCTTGCTCTCTTAACGGTGAAAAATGTTTTCAATGCAAAAACTTAAAATTATCTTAGGATGTATGTGTACAACATTGCCCTGTTGGAGAATATGATTTTGATAATGATAGCTTTTGCGAAATCTGTTCATCAAAATGACAAAATTGCGTTGAGTGTAATGAGACTAGCTGCTTATAATGTTAGGATTCCTTTTATCTTATCAATGGATTTTGCTATGAATGCAGTAAAGGTTGCAAAATATGTTCAGCTCTAAGTTGCATTTAGTGTTTTTCACCCCAGGTTTTAAGTAAAAACTTATGCAAAGAATAGTGTGAAGATACTGAAGCTTTAGACTAAAGTACTTGCATACCTTGCAATGACTTATTTCCAAATTGTTATTCCTGTAACTTAACTCTTTGTAGTCAATGCTAAGCTACTTTTATATACAGCTACTTAAATTAATGCACTTGTTTGGAAACTTAATTTTTGAATGTTAATTCAAACTAATGCGAAAACTGTTCAGTCTGGATATAAAACTGTAAGAGATGTGGATCGAACTAGTACTGTGATGAATGTGATGAAGGATATTTTGTAAATGATACAGGAAAATGCTAAAAGTGTGAAATAAATAATTGCCAGTAATGTGAAGATTAACTTAACTGTAAGATTTGTGATTTTTCTTACTACTTAGATTAAACCAATCGATGCTTACCTTGCAGCGCTATACCACATTGTACTCAATGCTTAAACTCAAGTATTTGTACTTTATGCTCTTAAAACCATTTCAGTTTTAATGATTAATGCTTTCTGAGTTGTTGAAGCCAGACTTTTAATAAATCAGATGAAGTTTTCTGTGACTTATGTGACAGTAAAAGGTGCATTTCTTGTGATACAGATAAAAAGGAATGCTAAATATGTATATCTTAAGACTCATTAAGATATTTCAAATGCTAAGAGGAGAATTAAAATTAGCTGACTTAATAGGAAAAAGATACTATTTACTCAATCTCTCTTATCACATAACTCTCTCTTTATGCCTCATATGCGACTTTTGCAATCGCTTCAATTTTAACTCTCTCAACTTGAGGAGGAGCTTTGCAAAGAGTGTTTCAACTAGTAGTCGCTTTACAGCTTATTAAATTAAATGGATTGATAAATTGTGAAAAGCCTGCTACTCTCAATACATATTACCATAAGCTTTCTAAAAGTGACTCATGATTTGTTTCATTTATTAACTCTTTCTTAGACTTAAATCCAGAAGAATCCCAAGTAGCAAACAAACAGTTTCAAGTTTAAAATTATAAGAATTACTTGTTCCTCAGTAACGCAGCCGTACACTTATAATACATCATTTTAGTAGCTTTGATGTATTTAATAATCCCTAGATTTTATTTCATACCTTGACTGGGTCCAAAAATTAAGAACTTTTTCCAGAGTTTCGTAAGACATAAACTCTTAATATCTTTAATTCTAGCTAAGTTAGCAGACTTATCATTAGCAGCTTTCTTATAGTTACAGTTCACTTTATGAGACTCTTTTTTCAACATCTTTAACAACATTCTAGCAATCATTTGTCTGGTAACTTTTTTATTATAGATATGCTTAATTTTTTTCCTCGCTTATGTTACCTTAAAATCACTATACTTTTACAGGATTTTCGATCCATAAAAAGATTATTAGTTAGTGAATAAAAAATCGAAGGTAGGACAATACTATTAAACCTATGGCTGCTTGTTAGAAGAGATATCTAAAAAGGACTTTTATGAGCCTTATTTATATTACAGCCTATTTGTAGTTAGAAGACTGTTAATTACTCTGATTTTAGTCTTTCTTAGTAGTTTGGTTTTCTTCCAAATCCTTCTCTTCTTATTTACCTGCTTTTTCAATATTTGGTATATTATAAAATGTTCAGTCTTTGGAAGAAAAAGCGCTATGTTCATGCATATTTTTACAGAGATATTTATTTCACTTCTAGCAATCTCAAACTTCGCTTTTCTAGCTAGATAGGATATCAAGATAGAAATGGGTAAAAACTGGTAAAACTTTGGATTAGCTATTGTTCTTATATGCTGCGGATTCACACTACTGAGTTTTTTATTTCAGTTATATTTGATAATAGCAGATATCATTAAAGAGTATCAGTTAGCTAAGAAGCTTAAACAAGTGCAAAACGAAATGCCATAATAAAATGTTTCAGTAGCGAATCCTAATATAACAAGTGAAGATATTTAGGCTTCAACTAATAGAAATAATCCTAGATAGCCTGATCATTAGTAAAAAGATACGAATGTTAGCAAGAAAAAAGCGCCTAATTATAAGTTAAATAGAAGCATCTAGATATAAACTTTAGATGAAGAAACTTGGGCTTAAAAGTCTCAAATTCCTTAAAAAATAATCAGAATTAAAAAAGAACTTGTACTGCAAGATGTTGAGGAAGAATTCCAAGTTTCAAATCCTGCTGGATAAATTCCTAGAGGCAATAAAAAATTTAAGCTATGAGATAGTAAAAGTAAAACTGGCTTTAACTCACTTTATTCCCTCTTATATTTTAATTTTAACTAACTAAGAATATTAATGGTCTATAAATCTGAGTAAACTAATTACTCAAACACTTTTCATTCTATGTCACGAATCCTTCAAAATTAGAAGCTAAACATAAAGATAGTTATTACAAACCTATCAAATTCTAATTATTTATCAACTATATATAAATTTCAGAAACCATATCAACAAAAATGATAATGCAGAACAATTGGGAATAAAAAGAGCAAGCTATGGTCTTAAATTCTGTTCTCTCTTTGTGAATAAAAATCTAGATTTAGTAGGTTTGATGTCTTTTCTTATTAAACACTTTTAATTAAATAATAAAGTTAATCTATAACTCAATATTCTTAATAGAGCAGGAATCTGGCGTGAAAGGTTTGCTATTATCTATGCCTATTGAGAAAACTTAATTAAAGTAATTTTTCATAGAATCAAGGAGATAAATGATGGTGTTTAATGCTAGAAGATTTGTAGGAGAGAAGTGATTTCTGTAGAAGGCTTCAAAGTGATTCTATTAAAGGGTTATGTGAAAAAATGACTTCGGAGAAGCATGAAAAATGTTTATTTCATGTATATCGAACAAAAGATACCATCAAAGAATCTTGATAAGGTTCTTTTATTTCCTAACTTTAATTCCATTTCATAATGTGGAAAGCACTTTATTTGAGAAAACTTAGAGAGAGTAAGAGATACAATTACACAAATTTATCTATTTTAATCTTCGAAAAACATTTAAAGAAAGAGAAATGCAATTACCATAAAGCCATCATAATCAAAAATACATAAGAACGATGAAAAATACTCTAATCATATAGTCATAAAACATAATACCAAATACTTCCCAAAGTAGTCACAATTATGTAAAGCTTGCTTGTATATAAATAAAAGTTTGTGATAAAAATTAAGAAAATTAAATGCCAGAGAAGTGGAAATAGTTTAGGGATAATAAAAGCAACTTGAATCTTACTAGTTCATAGCTTAAATCATCCTGTACTAAATAGTAGCTTTATTATTTTAATTACGTTACTAAGTTTTGTTATGAAAGTAAATAAACAGCTTGTTAGATATAACAATCTGATAGTGGCAAGGTAAAATTATCGGTAGTTAACTTCTTTACATTTCTAGTATGAAAGAGGCTTCGAAATAGATTGGTAAAAAAATCAAGGTAATTTGATATAATTTAATTTTTTCTTTCAAACCCAAAAGATAAAAGAGAGCTACAAATTTATTGAGGCTAAATATTCAAAATAGAAAGGGTTTAGCTGAGTGCCTATATAAAATAAAGGTATTTAAGGAAAATAAAGGTGTTTGATTTAAATTATTAAGCTTTTGACTTTTATTAACTTGATTGCTAAGTTAAATAACACTAATTTTTAAAATAAGCCAAACTTTAATTAATTACTAGAATCATCTAATATGATACCTAATCACTTAATGACTAAAAGCTTTCTTTTTTTCTTATTACCTTTATATAACTTCAGCTTACAACTTGATGCAATCAAGCTCCTTTTATGAAGAAACATCACATTAGCACAGTTAAATATACTCTCCTATTGTAATTTCCTTCTTTACCAGCAAGAAGCTTTTGATCGCTATCGCTATTATCTATTTTTTATGCTGGTACATCTAAAGAATATATCACACTGTAATTACCTTCTCATTTGAAATCTTTAGATTATCTAGGATCTAAATTTTAATTTGAAGAGAAAAATAACCTTTTGATTTAAAAGCCTGATCAATCTCTATAAAATAGACTATGCTTGCTAAAAGTAAAGATTATATAAATGTAAATGTATTTGTATAAGAACTCTTATTATTGCCCTGCTATATTTCAGATTTATCTACAAAGGTTTCCTCAACTAGAGAGTAACCAAGTCATATTATATAAAGGAAGGCTTTACTTTATTATCTAACTCTTATTGAACAGATTTGCTTGTATAGCATGCAGATAGAAACTCATCTTGCTATTTGTTTCTATCGATCATTTAGTTCTTCTGTTCTCTTTTTCCCTTCCCATCTAGTTTATTAAATTCCTTTAGTCTTTAATCTTCAACCTAATATAACCATAACTTAGACTAATAAAAGTTAACTAACTAAAGACTTAATCTTGAACTCCCTTTTAAAGTAACGGCTTTCTATTATCTTTCTCTCACACTTTATTCCATATTTCTTAACTAGCCATTCTACACGCTCAGTCCTTTCCACTCACCTAGCAATTTTTTAAGTATCTCACAGTCATGAACTAATAATAATCCTTAGTTTAATAATTTAGCTTCTATATAGAAGTGGATAAGGCATTGAAAATAGAGTAAGTCATATTTAAAGTAAATAGGGAGTCTAAAGAGAGACTAAGAAAATAAAAGTTTAAAAGTTTTGGAAAGGATTATTTTATATTATAAAATGGGGAACTAGCCAGCATCTAATAAAGCTACTAAACAAGCTGTTTAGCGCTAAATTGTAAGATCATAGGAATAAAATCCTGCCAATAAAACTAATGCTCTCTATATAGTGCAACCTCCTTAAAATGCATAGATATAGGGGTAATAACCTGGAGAAATTTAATAACCTAAATCATTAATGGACGTCACAGAGGATATGATAAGATCATGCTTTAAGTCTAGCTGCATTAATGGGTCTTTAAATAAAGAAAAATTTAATGAAAGCTTGTCAATTTGTGAGGAAATAGGATTGAAAAGAATGAAGGATACTCCTTTAGGACTAAGGCTCTTCAACATCTTCGATTTAGCAAAAGATGGCACTGTGAATGAAGAAGAGTTTGTAGTGGGGTTAAGAGGATTAATGAAAGAAAAACAAAAAAGAGAAGAGTATACATTTAAAGCATATGATACTGATTAAGATGGATAAATTAATAAGGAGGAGCTATTATACATAATGAGCTAATCATGGCTAAGTGCTTTTAGAATACTAGCTGACAAGTTTTAAACCAAAGCTAAAACTTCATAATTTCCATTTGAAATTCCTTCCAGGGCTTAAATTGAACAATTTGCTTAGTCTAGATTACCAGATTTTAGGCAAGCAGTACTGAAAGATTTCAATAAATATGATGTGCAAAAAAGAGGTTATCTAGATTAGTCGGCTTTCAGAAACTGGATTTAAGAAGATAAAACAATTGTAGTTGAATTAGCCGGAATAAATGTATAGGTTGCCGTTAGCTTTCTTCATATCGAAGCTCCGCCTTTATATCCAAAGATTTGATTTAATGAATGACTTGACTTTTATCCATTAATCTCAAATATATTTTATACCTTTTTTCTGAGATTCAAAATTAAGAAGCTATATTTCAAAATACTTTCTCCTTTCTTTCCTTTTACTTTAATAGATTAATTATCATTTATTAGTAAAATCCTCATATCTTAGTAACTCTCTTTCCATCAGTTTTATCATATATTACAAGCTAGAATTAGTCTGAATACCTAAGATGGAAATTTGTATCCAATAATGTATTTTATTACCTTCATGTCCCTAGAAAGCACCAAATTTATCTTTAGTATCTAAGTAATTTAAGAAAGATGCCTCTTAACTAATAGTCTTCATTTTATTCACCTTACCATCTTCAACATACATCAAGCTATTTAAGAGTCTTTTAATAGCATAGAAAGCATCAGATAATATACTCATACAGTTATAATAAATATAGTTCCTTTCTTAAGTTGCTTAAAAAAGATAACTAGTTAGATGGTTATTGAAGTATAGCATTTAGACTCTAAATTAAATTACTGAGGGTATTAGTTAGATAGAAGTTAGCTAGCCTTTATTTTTAAAACTTAGATATGCTGATGAAAATACTAGAAGAAGCAAGGCTGGTATATCTAGTTAAAATTTACAGACATAAGGTTTTTTATTTTGGTATATTTAAATAAAAGATCACCTACGATGTAACTAAGTCATTGTGGCTTTCTGGTGTATATAATAGAGCGAAAAGCTTATACTTGTTCATCCGAAGGATATCTTTATATAAATCAATGCAAATTCAAATACCATTAAAGCTAAAATTAGTTGAAGCATCTCTTAGTTTCTTATCGATCTGACCCTTTCAAATTTTTTTTTGTTCTAGCTATGTTTTATAAACTTAAGACTGAAAACTATTTTAGCAAGTCTAAATATAGACGCATCCTTTTATAAGATACAAGGTTAATTATCAAATAGAAAAGATTATTTTAGTTGCTGTTTCTCCTTTTTAACTGAATAAGGGCATAATGATTTGCTGAAATGTTACAAGGTAGTGAAATTAACTGGAGTTAAAGTTTTGATAGAATCTAGAGATAAAATTGGTAATTTCAGCGCTAATAGTACCTTTAATTTATAAGTCTCTTTTTTAATATTTCCTACTAATGTGGCAATCTTAACTACTATATTTACTTATATGCTTAATAAAAATGCATGGATATTTTCATAGTATGGTTTTAAGAAAAATAACCAACTAAATCAGATCTTCAATCTTAGCTCTTTACATTCTACTTATAGTTGAGCTGAGAGAATTATCACTCTTTATATCTCTTTTGGAATACTTATTTCTATAAGGTTCTGGAGCTTACCCATATACTTAACTTAAGGTTCTTTTCACTACTAACTTATTTCTATTCAGTTAGAAAGTTTTTTAGTTTAAGCAGAGTTGTGGCTTCTTTTATATTTCTAGATGCTTAAATAGAATCCTGTAAAATGAGCTATATAATAGTATAGATTAGAGACTGGAAGTAAGGATTGAGCCTTTAAGATA
This sequence comes from Loxodes magnus, assembly GCA_946699065.1. Taxonomy (NCBI): domain Eukaryota; phylum Ciliophora; class Karyorelictea; order Loxodida; family Loxodidae; genus Loxodes; species Loxodes magnus. The sequence continues at coordinate 56,771 of CAMPDV010000577.1, read as the reverse complement.
AAACTAAAGCCTAATCATTTCTTTAGCAGACTTAGCCTTCTTAAGTTGAGCTGGTTATTATATCTAAGCTATATCTAATAATAACTCTAGGTATATAACTTTACTCTCCTAGCCAAGCTTTATATCTTAGCTCTAGTTTAAAGCAGTTAGCTTGCTTTTTACTATAAGCTGATTTATAGCTAGATGATAGAAACTTTTGAAAACACTACTGCTAGATTTATTTAGATCTGAACTTAATGAGATTAATAAAAATGTTGGATTGGTATGTTTAAGAGTGATATAAGCGCCAATGAGTCTTTATAGTTAGACTTCTTGAAACGAAAAGGTTCTAACTGATCAAAAAAGGATTGAATAGGATTACAACTCTTAGTTATTAGACTTAACAGACTTGTTCCTGTTTTTATTGCTCAGTGTACAAACTATACTATAACCGTTAAAGCTAGCAGAATGATATTAAATCTACAAGTTCCTAGCTTAAAAAAACGTAACTAATGTATTAAAATCGCTTAAAATGCTCATCTAAAACACCGGTAGAGCTAATTATTTTAGTTCTAACTAGCTACAGCAATTCTACTACCCTCAAATATCTTCCTCCTTACTAAGTTTAAACTAGAATCTTGCATCTGCTTGAAGATTTTATCCTTATAACTAGTAGAAATTCATTTGCTATCTAGACTTATTTATCATTTACTATTACCCATAAGATTCTCCTACTCTAGAAGGATCTTATTAGTTCAGTTGACAACTAATTTTAATTTAATAGGTAGCTAGTAGATTTAGCTGATTGATAGACATATTCTCTTCAGCTTAGGTATAAGCTTACTGTTGCTGAGAGGATTAATTTATTTGAAAAAATAGCTTAGTAAAGAGATAATTAACTAGATGATAAATACTAGATACCAGCTTTCTCTCTACTTGTCTAATTATAAATTTCCTCTTTATAATCGTTATAGCATGTCCTATGGTGTAATGGTACCACTTTGGACTCTGAATCCAACAATCAGAGTTCAAGTTTTGGTGGGACCATTTTTTTAAGATTTCTTTTCCTTCTTTACGTTATTAAATTTTTGACTATCCTCTATTTACAATTTAAGATAATTAAAATCGAGTTAACCGAAAACAATTTTCAAGTTTTCCTTTTTCCTAATTTTGATACTTTATCACCCTAACGCTCTTTAATTTCTCTTAGTCTTACTTAGAAGCACCTATACAGCCATATGAAGCTCTCTTCGCTCTACTCCATTTTGTTTATTGCAGTTCTCAAATTTAATTCCTTTATACTTCCAACTTTACCTTTAATTAGCTTCTAAAGACTCTTATACATATTCTTTTGCACCCTTTCTCTTACAATATCTGATTTTAATTAAAGGCAAAGATGGTAAAAGGTTAATAGGAGACAGGTATTTCATTCCATATTCAGCTATAATATATAGCTACTATACCCTTATTGCTTGATTATCTACTTTCTTTACTAGTTCAAACTATAAAAGCTGCGCTACCTTTTTCAATGCTAATTACATTCTTATGTCCTGAATATTTTTAGGAATACCTGAAATTATCAGGAGATCAAGGAATATAAGAGTTAAAAAGCTAATTTCATACCAAGAGTAGCTAACTGGGTAACACTGAAGAGGAGAGTAGCTAAGTTAAATTTAGGCTTAAGTAGCATAACCAGGGTTAGTAAGCATTTTAGAGTTTGCAATATTAAACTACATGTTGAGTGACTATAGCAGTGAGGGTATTTAGATAAAGCTTGAAATTAGAATGCTTCTATATTTATTTTTTCAAGCAATAGAGTTATTTTAAATAGAGGTACTAAGTAACCTATATTAAATAGGACTTGCTAGCTAAAATTATATCTCGTTAATAATAAAAAGTTATAGATACTAAGCTTGGATAAATATCATGGAGTAATACCAACTAATGCCATGAGATATTTATAAGAGTAAGCTTAGAATCCATTAGCGAGGATGATTTTTAATAATATCAGAAGTTATTAATTTAATGCTTTCTAGGTGCTTTATGAATAAGCTAGATGCTTAACTAATTTATAATAAAGTCAAACTATGATAAAGAAAGGAAGGCTTTACTAATGATATCCTGATTTAGCTTAGTAAGATGTTAACTGCGTCAACTTTTTCAGCTGCATTTATCAAAATCCACTACCAAAATCTTAAGAATTATCCAAGGAACAAGTTTTGACTACTGAGGGACATTTTATCTTCACTTGGTATTTATTAAAGCTAATATAAAACTATTAGCGTCACCTTGAGCTTTGTAAGATAGTATATTTCAACCATATGCTCAAAAGGCCCATTTTCACTTCTTAAAATGCTTTTCTAATAATATCCTCGCTTAATTTGTTTTCCTGCTCTCTTTTTTTCTGACAAATTAACGAAATTTACTTATGCTTATGTAAATAGATATTTAATAATGTAAGAGAAGCAGGCAAAAGAAGCTAGCCAGCATATTGATTTGGATTGACTGGATTTAGTTAGCTAAAAGTTAAGCTTAATTATGATTAAGAGATATAAACTATTTTCAGCTATAGAACTTCTTAATCTCTTCCAAAATTGTTTCACTGTTTGAAGGCTTGAATAAAACTTTATTCATTCCAGCATGCAAGCAACGTTAGACATCTTAATCATGTGCATATGCAGTATACCCAATAATTGGTGCTTGATAACCCAGTTGTCTTATCTTTAATGTTGCTTTTCATCCGTCTAGAATAGGCATTTCACAATCCATTATTATAACCAAAAATTCATTACAACACACATTTCTCATTCTTTATTTGACCAAAGTAAGGGCCTATTAGCCATTGTTTGCTTATAAATAAGTATAATAATTACTAGCCAAAATTTCTGAAAGAATCATTCTTATTATTTCAGAGTCGTCAACTATTAAAATTTTCTCGCATTCGCATTCTTTTTTTTCTATCCCCTTATATTCATATAAGTTATCTTCCAGACTATCAAATCCCTAAAATTATGAAAAACTTTGATCTAAAAACTCTGAGGAAGAGGACTACAATGCCTGTTTGATGCTCTTTTTATACTTTTTCCTAATGTTGATATTGATTTATCTCTGCTTTAGTATTTATTCATACATCACTTTAGTTATATTTTTCGACTTAACTATAAAGGAAAATTTGGTAAACTTATTCATTTAAGACTTGATAGTAATCTTATTTTCTCCTAGTAGTAAAGCTATCTTTTAAGCTATTTACAAGCTCATTCCACTTCCTTAAGGCTTTTCTAAGTTTATTTCCTACCGATCAAACAACTGTTCGAATATGATTTTCTACTTCTAGGGACTTATTCCTATTCCACTGTCTTTCACCCATATTGTGTAATTCATATATTCATCCTCATTTTTGCTCTCCAGGTACTGCTTATTTTTCTTGATACCAAGATAAATAGATCCTTAGCTTGTATACTTCAAAGCATTAGTTAAGAAAATTTACAAAATGAACAGAATTTTTTATTTATCAGTCGATATCTGATTGGGAACTCCAGGTCCCATTATTTATAAAAACTTAATATCCTTACTTTGCTTATGGTGCTTTATGATTTTAAACGCTTCTTTGAATAACTTCTAAACTTCTATTATATCATATTATAGATTAGGCTGCTCGTCTTACAAAAACTGAGTCAGTGATAGAGTAGTGTTTAACAGGTTTTAAGCTTCTTATTCTATTATCTCTATTTTCTAACTGCAGTAATTAGATATCGTTTAACAGATTTCATACGCTTTATCCTACTTCACTTCTGTTTACGAAAACGCTTTTTAAATTTTCTATCTTTTGCTTTGATTGCTATTTAAATCAATCACCGGGCTTTCATAGTCTAAATCAAGCTCTTCTTCTTAGCTTTCCTCTATTCGTTATGGGAATGCTAAATTATTGCTAGAGTCTTCGTTTTCTTCAGCCTCTTTACTTTTATCCTTCTCTTGAAACTCTTATACCTGTTTTTTAATTTAAGAAGCAACATTTTATATAAGAGTGAGTGGATGTCTTACATTGTGGTTAAACTCTCTTAAAAATAGAGTTTTATACCTGTTTGATAAGCTTTTCCTCCAATCTCTATACGAATCAGTTAAATTGCTAATACTCAAAACTACTGCCTCTTCATCATTTCACCTGACATTCTTAGCACTAACTTAGAAGTACATCAATTCATTCTTACTATCCTTATCTCAAAAGCCCTTAACCTACAATACAAAAATCTAGGATTGCTGCAAATCCCCTGAGTTCATATACTAATCTAGTACTTCTTTGAACTTAATCAGTTTACTTTGATTAAGCTAAGCTTAGTCAAGAAATTCATAGAAGCATGAAATTTTCATCATGCTTTCCATGCCCTTATTGTAGTGAAAGATTTGGTTTTTGCTAAATACGATTAAGCCTGTTACTGTACTTTCTACCAGTGTTGTGTTATTTATATTCTCCTCGCTCATCCTAGTACACTTTTCTATACCCTCCTATGTGAAGCTAAAGCTGTCTATTAGACCATAGCTCAGTCCAAATGATAGTAATATTACTATTTAAGTTTCTGAGTTAAGCATATGAAAGTATCCGTTGTAGGAAGAAAGTAAAAGGCTTCCAAAGACTTGAATTATGATAAGGTTCTTAGCTACTTTTTCGCTTCCTGGGTATAAACTGCTGAACAGAGGAGAGAGGTGAACTAGAAAATACAAAATCCAGGTATTGTTAATGTCTTGCAAGGCGTATATAACTTGACTAAGCGTTAAATAGAGAACTAGCAGCATGAAAGTAAACTTATTTTCCCTTAAGCCCCTATAAAGTTCTAGTAAAAAAACTCTTAAAGCAGCCTTAACAATCAAATCATAGTCCATTCCAGCAAATAAGCTTTAAATAAAGGAAAACAGTATAAAAGGACCAATCGACCAATAAACAAGTTAGTGCTGCTTCATAACAACTTGGCGCATAAATTAGTTATATAATTCCTTTTTATTAAGCTCCATTTATTTTAAATTATATTCATTAGCTTTAGTTATTGCACTGATATTTGATTTAAAGCTCTTTAAGGAAATGAAAAATATATTAATTAATTACTTGTAGGTTCAAACTAGGAAGTAAGTAATGGGAATTTTAAAGACTCAATTTAATATATATTGGCAAAGCTATAATATTGATTTGCTCTGTGTATTTTGGGTCTTCTTATTGTTATAAAAGTAAACTTACCTTTTTACCCTTTCCTGCTCATTCAAAGGCTTTTGGTTCATCTTACCTCTCCTGATTTTTTGTTCTTAATTTTTATTACAAAAGATAGATTTCCTTCCATATTCTCTCCTAGTATCAAGCTTGGGGTTATACCTTTACATATTAAGTTTAGTGATATATTAATGAAAAAGGTAAAGCCATTAACAAGCCAATACTCCTTAAAGATAGCTTTCCTATAAACCCAATCTATGAAATCTAAGCTTATTCATTCCTCAGAATATCTCAGACTCTACTATCTCTTCTTACTACTTTTATAGTTACAAGGTACAATGATCTGCTTTTCCCTTTAGAGTAAAAATGTATTTTATTAATAGCAAACTAGAGATATTTTACTTATGTTTTACTATGTCTTCAGTTTCTATTTTAACTTGCTGTTCATTATAAAACCAAAAAATTTGCTTTATGATCTTATTAGGAAATGTGATTATGTAAGGATGAATGGAATCGCTGTTTGAAGGTATGGTATGAAGCGTTATGAGATGTAAAGTAGTATGAAGGCTTAATGATATAGAAGGATAGAGAAGAACTTTAAGGCTTGAAGATTAGGTTAAGATAAGAGGAAGCGTTTTTTTATAGTTACTGTTGAGGTAATTATTTGATAGTTTTCTCTTAATGTATACACTCCCCTATATCCTGATTACCTATCTCATTATTAAGCAATTTATTTAGATATTTAAAGGAATAGCCAGCATTTGAATTATTTGAATTTAGAGATTAAAAGTCAAAATAAGCTTATCTTATTTAAAATTTTAGCCTTTGGCTTATTTATTTAAATATTAGCTCAATTATGACTAAACCTAATAAACCCAGCTATTCTTACTATATATGACTAGGTCCCTTTAAAACTAGTCTTGAGTGAGTTTTTTTCTACATCTTCATGTCTTACTCACATCTTTCAATATTTCTCTATTTTTTACATCCTAAAAGTTTGATTAGTTGGTTCTTTCTAATATATATAAGAAAGGGCTAAACTTACTAAAATATAGGTATTAAATAAACGAACTTAGAGACTTTTCTTTAGCTAATTTCTATATTAGATAATGCTATTCTTTGATTCGCCTTTTTACTCTTTTCCTTCTTATCTTGCATGATATCTTAATAGCTTAGGACTAGACTCCTATACTTCTTGCTTTTAGTAAGCAAACTAATATAGTTGCTTCTACCCCTTGATTTAGTCTTATCCTATACTACTATAACTACCACTGAGCTAGACCTATCTTATATTTTATGAACTTATGAACTAAATGGCTTTTATTATGCTAATAAGCTGCTTAAAGGCAATTAAAAAAAGGAAATATTAAAAGCTTTCTAAAGCTCAGAATATCCATAGTAATTATCATACTCTACTATACTTAGAAACTGTAACCTCTATAGCACCAAAAGGAGATAAGGATAGGAAAAAGGAGAAGGGATGAGGTAAGTATAGCTAAGAGTCTAGGAAAAGATGCTTTCGGGCATATTACTCTAATATAATATTCAATAACTAGCTAGTAAAGTGATAGATAGGCATATCTAGCTATCTATATTTAGACAGTAAGCTATTGTACTGTAATAGTTATAAGTTATTAAAATTATCTTGCCATTGAAGTTTAAATTATTAATGTCGAAATCTTGGAAGGAAAACCTTAGAAGACATTTTTCGTTTTTGACTATCTAGAGAACTAAATCGAAATTGGACCGAGTAACTTCTAGAAAATTGTTGAAGTCTAACTTTGATCAAGAGATGACTAGCTAAAGCTGATTAAGTAGTTAGTTTACTTCCTAATCTAGATCGCTTAGTACACTAGACTTGTAGAATAACTAGAGTCTTGAAATAAAGTAAGAATTGAATGAGACTTCATTAGTTAAATTTGATAGTGGTATAAGTAGTCAATCACCTAACTATTTTGTAAGGATGATTATCAATAAATGGAAGAAGAATAATATCGAAGTGGTTAGAGTGAAAGATAAGAATTAACCTATGAAAGGAGATCTCAGTGTTCACCATATATCTAAGTCATCATCTTTCAAGATAAATTCCTAAACCCAACTGGATTAATCAAGCTCATCGAACAATAACTTAGAAAATACTAATTCGGATATGAGTCTTACAAGTGCAACCAATAGCTTCTTAAGTCTAAAATAGAAGAGCATAGAAGTACTTAAGGTTAAGTAAAAGAATAATACTAAGTGCTTACCTACCTTATAAGCAAAAATCCCTAATTTCAATAAAAGTGGCTCTACTATACTTGCTAAAAGGAGAAAGAGCAGAAATGTAATGAATTTGGAAATAATGCAGGTTTAAGATTCATCGCTTTAACTATAATCAGAATAAGAAGACGATCGGAAAAAAGAGGGTAGATCAAAGTTTATTGGGTTTCAAACTAGTAGCACTCTTTAATTAAAGTAAATTGAGACATAGTCAGATCTATCAGAACTAGAAGTAAAGTAGTATGAAGAGTATGAACTATAAGATCTAGAAAAGAACTCAAAGTGCTAGTTAAGTAGCAATTTAATTCCACAGGACCAACAATTATATCAATGCTTAGCAAAGTAAGACAAGATGAAGTTAGCTCATATAAGAAGGAAAAGAGAGAGTTAGACTATAAGAAAGCATCCTTTTAGTTTTTATTAAGAGTGACGATGAAAATTAAGACTCACTTAGTTTTATTGCTATTTTAATTTAAAGCTAACTGTTGATATAAAATCTACTGTCTCTTTCTTTTATAATAGAAACATTTCTTGAAACAATAAAATCAAACAAGAAAGGAAGCTTTTAAAAGCTAGCTCAGATTAATAATCCATATAGCTTTTGAAAATTTAAGGTCGGAGCATTTATACCAATTTTTTCCAAGAACTAGAACCCACAAGAATAGCCAATAAATATCTCCTCACATGATAGTGGGAAATATAAAAAAGTAAATATTTTATGATTCTAGAAAGCGAAAAAAAACAAGTAAATACAATGAGTTTTTATTCCTTACAAGCTTATACATTAATGAACTGCATATTATATGATAATTAATATACTCATTTAAACGCTTAATTGAAGATTTATCGTATCGGTATACTAAACTACAATCGTTGTTTCACATGATATTATGAAGCTTATTTTTTAAACCTGAAAGATCAAGCAAAGTAGTAATTAAAATGCTTGATATATTTTTTCGTGCTTATGAGCTATAAAGTACAATTGATAAATGGCTAGCTTTTAATGAAAGTCCATATGATTCTTATTTATATAATATCATTTGATATTAGGTAGCTAGCTTGTTCTTACTTTCCTTACTATTTCGTTTCCTTCTTATGTTCATTTTTAAATATAAGATTGCTTGAAGTTTTTAATTTATCTACCAGTTTGTTTAATATCTTACTTCATAGAATTAAAGGGGAAATATTGAAAGCAAACAGACTTAGAAGCAAAGCTAGTTTTCTATAGAAACTGATAGAGAAAAATAGGGAGACGATATGGCAGCGTGAAGTATTATATCATACTCATAAAAACCAAATAGCTCAAGTTCATTTTCAGTGCATGAAGCCTATTCTTCTCTCCTTGAGAAAGATAGATATTAATTAAGAAGTTCAAAATCATTTTCTACTGAAGACTAAAAGGAGTTTTATTAAGGATAAAAGAGGAAAATTAAATGACTAACTTTCTAAAATGAAGCCTCTGGTTTTAAACATTTTTGATTTTTGGTATATATAAATATGAACTTAGATAGGTATATATCTGGTTTAATATGTCTAAGATATAAATTTCAAGGGTTCATTTTCTAGTTATTTTATAAGATTAATTAACGAAATTTAAATTGAAAGAGAAATAACAACTGAGAAAATAATTTCCTAAGCTCTTAGAGTCAAATTAATATAAAACCTCATTTTATACTCTATTTTTACATTGAAATACTCTGTTATGATCACTTAGCTTTATATGAGTATGCTATTCTAAAGATGTGCTAAGCACTAATCTTTATAAAAGGAACGATATGGCTATTATAGAGTAAATAAGGCTGATTTGTATTAGCCTTATTCCATTTCCTTTATCTAATTAATAAAGATATGCCTTTGTATATAGTATAGTCAGAGTGTTATAGATAGGCTAATCACTTATCGATTAACTACTTATCTACTGCTTAAACCTGGAAAGAAGTAATTGATATTTCTTTTATGTTCAAATAGCTTTTAAGTTACTTTAGAGCTTTAACTTGAAGAAGCTAAAGAGTTATCTGCTCACTACTCAATAAGTTCGGGTAATAATAGCAACCCATTGCAATCCAGAAGGAAATGCTTACCAAAGTACTCATCTAGTTAGTCTGTTCAAAACTACGAACCAAAAAGCCTTACCAGCATTTCCCTCTATCCTTAAGCACATAAGTTAAGAAGCATATCCTAACATAAGTTAAAATACCAATACCAAGGATTAATTAAAGAAGGTTAACCATTAACTAAGTTGAATATATTAGTGCTTTAGGCATTTAAATTAGTAATGAAAGCTTTAAAATTAACCTAAGATCTGTTTGCTAGATTCACTTAAGTCAAATTAGTAGTTTCGATTATATAGAAGAAAAGGAAAACTGAAGAACAGTAGAAAATTCTCTGCAGCTTTCTAGAAAAACATGCAAAAGCTTTTGCATGCTTCTTGAAAAATCAGCTAGAAGTGAAAGATCTAATCCCTGCTTTGAATTATAAGCAGGCACTAGCAAATGAAGTACTTTTCTAAAAGGGAACTCTAGCTAGTTAGTTCTATTTTGTTATTTCTGGAAGTGTTAAGAATTCTCATAATGCTGAAGTTTATGAATTTGGGTAAGGGTTTGGCTAAGAAGCGCTTGAACATGGAGTAAGGAGTTTCTAGGCAAAATGTATTAATAATTGTGAGCTGCTAACACTACATATAGAGGATTATGAGGATCTTTTAAAACCTGGAATAAAGGAGTGAAACTAGAAAAAATTGGACTATATACACAAGTATTTGCCTATCTTTGCTAGTGTTAATAAAAAGGTCTTTCAAAAGCTAGTCAATCTTTTTGAGCTGATAACATATAAGAAAAAGTAGGTAGTGGAAATAAAAGACCGTATATAATGAATAGTCGAAGGAGAGTGTCTTGCAGTAAGAAACCAGTAAATAATAAGCATCTTTGGCAAAGGAACGCTGCTGACATAAGAAAATAGCTTGATTAAAGTTAGTTCAGATGATTGCTATCTATTAATGGTATTTATAAAGCATCTAGAAGCAATGCCAGAGGAACTAAATTAAGCTATAACTAATTAATTAAAAATGCAAAACAACTTCAAGGAAACAAAGCCTCAGCCTTTCTCATACCGGCAACCAACTTCCGATTACAAGAATAATATAATATAAAAGAGTGAAATTTCTACTAAGGTAAAGCTAAGAAAAATTAGAAATTAAGTATTTCTACCTCAAATCAAAAAAATCAATAAGCATAAGCCTAAGATTATGTCACCTTAGTAAATATAAGTGTTTGGGTAATAACAAATTAACTTACCTTAAAAAATTAAAGTTCAAGAGCTGAGTATCGAAAAACCAAAAACGCTCCTTAAATCTAGAAGTTTTGAAACTTTTGTGCCATAATCACAGCCAGCAAAAAAGACTTTCAGCTTTGCCTTCTAGATAAGAGAAAAGAGTAGAGTAGATGTAACATATGTACCAATTTCAAGAACTTCTTATTCCAGTTTGTCATTTAATTGAGTTTATTTAATCAAATATTATGTTAAAAACAATCTCAATAAACAGCTTAGAATCGTTAAAATAGCAATCAAGTATAAACTTAGAATAAACTAATAAGTCACTAAGTTAAGCTCATAACTGAGTATAATACTTAATCATATCTGAATCTAAGTATCAACATAAACGGATAAATAGCCCATCTAACTTATTTTATAATCCCTACTCTATAAACTAACTAACTCTCCAGGCTTATAAATTTATAACCACAAGTATAGGTTAAAATCAGTCATTAGGTTCTATCGTATAAGGATTATCTATTTAAAGGAGACTTTTAGTAATGTTGTTCCTTATAATATCTTAAGTTCTTAGCAGCTCTAGGATTGAAAAGCTATTAGATAGACTTAAACCTAAAAGGATTAAATGCTTTATTCTACAACAATAGCCTGACTATAACAAACTATTACTATCATTGGTATATCTAAGTCTCAGTGAGAAAACAAATCCTTAGCTTCAGAGACTGGATTATAATAACCTAGCATCATAGTTCCTTATAGTAGATTAAACCTATAAATAGGCAATAAAACTAAGCTTGATACATAGTAGGAATTTAAGAGAGATAGATAAGTTTAAAGGCTTAAGATTAAAAGTGTTTCTATTGAAATAATTGTATAGTTTAAAAAGTTAAAGCATAATTATATTATATAAAATGGGATTAAGTAGTTCAACTGAGTCAGAGGAAAAACTAGAAAGAATCTATAACGAAGAAAATATTAAGTCTATGATAGAGTTTATGAAAAAAGCTATAAATCAAACTGAATCATTATATGATATTAAAGATGAATATCTCATTAATTTTTTTAAAAAGCTTAATCAGCGCTTAGCTTAAGATAGAAGTGTAATTTAAGTGGAGAAAGTCCAAAAATTAAGGAAATGTTCGGGATGTAGAAAGGAATAGTGATAAGTAAATGCAATTTAGATATAAGAGTGTGGATGCTGGTGATGCTATTAATGCTTAAAGGATAAAACTTACTAAGATACTATTAATTCGTTGTAAAGTCTAGATATTAAATGCTTATGTCAAGTGTAGATTAATTTAAGATATATTGAACTGGCTTTTGGGGGGAAATAATAGCTCAAACTTTGTCGCGAAAAGGCGGAGGTAGAATCACTTAAAGAACTACTCAATCAAGAAGAAATCGATAAAGAGATTCCTAAATTCGAGTGTCAGATTTGTGCATGTTCATATGAAGTGGGTTAATCTATAACATTAGATTGTAATCACAGATTTTGTAAAGGATGTATGGGTAATCATATAAATGAGCTAGTTAGTTCTTCTCAAGTATCAGATGAACTAATGAAATGCCCAATGCAAGCATGTAAAATTATTATAAACCCATATATGATTGAATATTGTAGTAGCAAATAAATTTACTCATAATATCTAGATAAAAAACTTCAAATCACATAGATAAACGATGGAGTAATCAAATACTGTCCAGCTCCTGATTGTAAAGGAGGTGCAATAATTGATTTGAGAGCTAACATTTTTAAATGTCCAGCGTGTAATAAAGAATGCTGTCCTCAGTGCCATTATCTACCACATTAGGGTAAAACTTGTGAATAAATATAGGAGGAAATAAGAAGAAGGTAAAACGAAGAATAAAGGAGAAAATAGGATACTGAAGTTGAGTAAGTTATAATACAGATTTTAAAAATATACCTAAGAATAAGGCATTATTTAATGTCCTAAATGTGGTGTATACGCTGTTAAGGAAAGTGGATGCAATTTTCTTACATGCTTCAGTCTATAATGTCAGAAGAAAATCTATTTCTGCTATTTATGCAGAAAGTAACTCGAAAGAAAGCATCATTTTTCTCATTATAAAACTAAAGGACCTTTTGGTGATACTTGTAATGCAAGAGACGGTATAAAAGATGATTGAGATACTTTATAAATTTTACTTAAGCATTAAAATACTTCCATAGCTATTAAACTCATTTCTTTACCTCTAATAACATTTTTTCTTGAGGCAATAGAATTTAATTACTACACCTAGAAATATTAATTAAGAAGCTAGAGTAGTGAAGTGTTATTCAAGCTTCTTGTCGTATTATCTTCTTTTAATTTTGGGGGTCGATCTTAAAGAGATACTTTGCTGATATAAGCTTTATAACTAAAAAAGGGCTTTTGATGTCTTATTAAACCAACTATTTGTAGACATCTAATCCGTCTTTTTTAAATAGCTCTAAACTTAGTTCCAAACTTAGGTATAAAAAAGGATTCGTTTATAGAGACTCTTAATTCCCTCAATCCTAACTAGCTAGCATTTAAATCTAATTAGCAGGAGAAGAGACGAGAAAGTTAGATTAAAGAAGAGACGAAGTCTCTATAATTTGCATCTGCTCAATAAATAGCAGCAGCATTTTCAAGCTTAGCAATAGTCACCAAAAAGAATAATAAGTAAAAGCTTTACTTATAAGCTAGAGATGCTTTAACTAAGACTCAGTTAATAATCTAGCTTAAATAAATTAAATGCATTAACTATTGGTATAACCTAACTGAAGAAAGAGGAAGATATAACTATTTTTAAATTAAGATAAAGTGGCTTTAGAGTATAAATTAAGCCTTTGATAGAACTGTAATTAATAGTATAGCCTAAAGATTATAAGTGTATAGTTAAATTTATAGTGTAGTAGTTACGAAAAGATTAGGAGTATAACTAAAAAAGAATGCTTTATCAGTAAATTAGAAATTAGGTTTGGAATGGTAAAAGCAAGTTAAAAGATTCTAGTTAGGGATATGTAGCATAAGCTTCATAGTCTAAGGACTTTATTTAGATCATTCTTTTCCTCTATTGATTTAGAAGTATTTATAAGCTGAATAAATATAAAGTCAAATGACATTAAACTTAGGTATACAAATATTGATATAGTTGGACTTTAGTAAATCCTAATAAACAAATAAATTCTAAACAGGCATAGATGCTATTAATAGGAAATGATTTGATTATAAAGTAACATTTAGAAGGTTTATTTAAATAGGCTTCACTTATTGTATACTTAATAAATGAAATATTATATCAAGACGAGTGAAGCAAATAGCAAAGGAAGCGAATTATAAATTAACAAGTATCTCAAATATTAGCTTTATCAAAGTTTTTCCTTCGTATCTATTAGCTTTTCTTTATTATACTAATACTTTGCAAAATGTTTATATTAATAGAGTATTTAACTACCTAACACCAGGTAATCATTTTACTAAAAGTTATTTAGCTTATTAAACCAATAGCTACTCTTCTTTAGTACAGAAACTAGACTAGAAATAGTTTTATTGCTAATAAATCTAAAATTACTGATACTTAATTTTTTATTAGCCTAGCTTTTGTTATCATTTATACCTTGCTATCTATTTATTTAAACCTTTTGACACTCCAAAGCTTAGATAGTTCATTAGCTTATTTATCTTTCATTATATTATAAAGCTATCGCTATTATTTTCTGCTCACTATATATACATTTGGATGGTAGAAACTAAGCTCTTTATTCAAATACCATTCTACTTCTTAATCACTTGATAGTCTAATCTATAATGGCCTATTAATCTTTATATTAAGCTGATTAGATATCTTTGATCTTAACTAAGGAAAAGACTTAAAATCCTCTGTAGATGTATATAAATCTTGAAGGTATATAAACTAAAAGAGCTAATTATATATTCCTAGTTAGTAACTAGTTCTAGAAAGTTAGATCATACTAAGCATGCTAATAAATATAGCTTTATACTCCTTTTTCTATCATGTGGCGTGAAATACCTATGCTAGGTGTTAAGAGGGGTATTATATTAAACTTGATCTCCTTTATTTTGGTTATAACTCACAAGTTAAGTTCAAGGAAGGTGAAAATAGTGCTAGCTAATAGGTATAGAAAAAGGGAATGTAGAACAGAATGAAATATCTTGCTCAGTTTAAGTGTTTAGACTTATTGACTATATGGCATTTTAAATGAGGATGTTAGATACTGTTATCTTTAAGGCTTATATGAGAACTAAAGGGTAAATAAACTATGGCATCAACTGCTATTTAAAGTGAAGAAGAAAAGAAAGAGTTTTTCGATACAGAAGAGGAGTTAGAATAAAAAGTAACATAGTTAGCTGAGCTGATAAAGGAGAGTAGACATTTTATTGTCTTCACTGGAGCTGGAATAAGTACATCTACTGGTATTCCTGATTTTAGAAGCGGGTATAATACAGTGCTACCAACAGGTCCTGGGGCATGGGAAGTTTTAGCGAAAGAAAAGAAAGGCCCAAAAATAGATCATAAAGCAAAAGCTCTTTAAGCAATTCCATCTAAAACTCATATGTCGTTTGTTAAATTGCATTAAGAAGGATTATTGAAATATGTTGTTAGTCAGAATACAGATGGTTTACACAGAAAATCAGGAATTCATCCTAACTCAATTTCGGAACTTCATGGAAATACAAATTTGGAAAGATGCATTAAGTGTGGAAGGGAGTTTATGAGAGATTTTAAAACAAGAGTAAGTTAAAATGCCCATAAGCATGAAACAGGTAGATTATGTGATGATGCAACATGTAAAGGAGTACTTTTAGACTCTATAATTAACTTTGGGGAAAGCTTAAATTAAGAAGTACTAGAAAATGCTTATAATTAAGCTCGAAAATCTGATCTATGCTTGGCTATGGGAAGTTCGTTAAGAGTATAACCTGCTGCTGAAATTCCTTATCAAGTAACCTAAAGGAATGGCAAACTTGTAATAGTAAATCTATAAAAAACTCCACTTGACTCATTAGCTGAAATTAGAATATTTGCAATGTGTGATAAAGTAATTCAAATGCTGATGAATAAATTGAATTATGAAATTCCAAAATTCAAGCTATAACGAAGATTGAAAGTTTAGAAAGTACAAAAAGAAAGCGGAGATTAGAGAATTACATTCACTGGAGTTGACATCGATTTAAAAGTATTCACTTTATTTCCCAAGATAAAAGTTAAATTAAATCCTTAGAATGTATAAACAGAACTAAACAAAGAGCCATTTTAAATAGACGTTGAAAGTATATCAACTTCATGTGAACTAACTCTTTTCTTTTAAGGACACTATGGAGAGCCCCAACTTAGCCTTTCGATTGATTTTGACTGCTTCACTAATTATAGAGTTTATTTATTTGAATTTAACATAGAAGATCATATATGGGATAAGGTTGTGGTTGAAAGTGAAGGGTGATCAGAATAATTATCTTTGAATACCTAAACTTTAAAATTTATTTTAACATGCACATTAAATTGGCCTAATCTAATAAATCAAAGCCACTTATTTTAATACCCTTTTCTTATTAACTAGAGACGCTGTTAAGGTGGATATAGATAAGTAAATTTATTCTTCTAATGAGTCTCAAATAAATCATTTAATGGTTTAACTAAAATATTCCATATAGTTATATGACTGTCAAAAAGCGTTCATATACCTCTTATCTTTGAATGCTATTACTATCTTTATATAAGTGATATATTCAAAAAGTGGGACCACAAGAGTAGGACATGTTTATATTATTAATGTTTTAAGACTCCATCAAGACAGGATAAGTCTTATATGTAGTTAATCTATCTAACTGCAACATTATCTGATTATATCCTGATTAAAAAGTTTGATTTCTTTAAGAATCTTTTAATAATTGATATTCAGTTAAAGCATACTCAGATTTTATTTAAGCAAGATCAATCAATTTAAATGAAAGCTATTTTATCTTACACTCAAGTTAAAGATTTTAAGTAAAATGGCATTCTATCATTCTATTTACTACCACAAACTAAAATAATCTACCAACTTCAATCTAATAAAAATTCAAATTTCTATGAGCTATTAATACCATGAATCTATTCCTATGCTAAGGATTAAGTTTGAATTATTAATAGTTAGTAGATAGCTTAATAGCGTAAAATAAGATAAATAAAGTTATAAATATCCTTAGAATGTCTAGGAATCTTTTAGTACTTTTAATACTAAGTCTTTACTACTTGTCCTGGATACTTGTGACCTTACTATTTAAATAACAATTAGGCTAGAAAATTTCATCTATCAGGAAATTTCCAGAACGCTTTTATATCAAAAATGACTTAAAACTTAACTTGCTAAAATTGACGAAAATCATGTAACTTCATCTTAGATACTTTGCTATCATATTTATATTCCTTAGAATCATTGCATATATTAACCAAAATACTTTTAACCAAAATTATTTAAAGCTAGATTTCTAAGCCAATCTTCCTAATGAGCCTCTCAATCTTGATCTTTATATAAATATTGAAACATTATGAAATATACCTTGTCTAAATAATTGAATATATCCCTTATTATTATTAAGATACATTTATAAAAATTAATGCTTGTATTAGTTATTTAATTTAAGTTGTTAAGACAATATTTAAATTAAAAACTTATTATACTTGCTTTAGATTTTGAAGGTTTCACTCTCTTCGCTCAATCATGTCTTAGTCCCTTGATCTATACCACTCGTCTGGATTTCAATCGCCTATATGTTTATGATATAGATCTCTTAAATAAATGGCATGACTTATTACTTATATCTATTCTAGTGCTTGTTATCTAATATTCATATTATAGTATTATACATATTTAGATGGTTGTAGTCAAGTATTAGCATTTGGTATATATCATATTATAAGCATATTGTTGTATCTGATGAAGTAACCTTAGGATATATTTCAAAGCTTTAGTATAGAAGCTAGAAATTATTTAGTTGATCCAGGACCAAAAAACCAACTAAATCCAACATTTCAGCTTTTATACTAAACACCTTCTTACATCTGTCATTGTTAATATCATTAGTCGAGATATTAATCAATGACCTAAAAACGAAATATCATACTGATGCTAAATATAAGGTAAATTACAGATATTCGTATGATAATAGCTATTAGCTAGTCTCTGTAAGAAATGCTTTATAAGTCAAATGTCTTCTTTATATGAGATAAAGAAGAAACCATTTGATCTGTCTGCATCTAAAATAAATACAAGTTACTCTTTATGAAGAAGCTAAGTCTTTTAAATCTCTTTTAGACAACTTTTTTTTGAGGAAAACGTGGCATAACCAAAGCTCATCTTGAATTCTGGATTCAAGATCTTGGCAGTTAGTTTTATTATTAATAGCATCGTAAGGCTATTAAATAAAGGATACTTAGCGTTTATTATTTAAACTTGGATACTTTAGATACAATATTTGAGGATTTAAACTACTGGTATACGAACTAAAGTATCTTTTAGATCATTTAAAGAAATTAAGTTAAACTTTATATCAAAAGCTAATTCAAAAACCACTTTAAACTAAGTTAGGCTTTAACTAAGAATTTGTAAAGTTAGCAACGGAACTGAGGATTAGAATTTATTAGTAGGGGAATGAAAAAGGAGAGTATATAGAGTTAAGTTGGATATCATAATACATCACTTAGTATATTACAGGGTAAGTGTATAGAAAATACTGTGGATGAAGTTCGCTAGAAAGCTTAAAAAAAATTGAAAAATGAATGAATCAAAGGAATAAATAAATATATGTAAAGAGATAAAGAAGCAATGTTAGTTCCTATATATGTATAAATGATATCACAATAGAATATATATCTTTATAAGTGTCTTAATATTTAAAAATTTAAGATAGTAGCACTGACGTTTGAAGAGTCTATTTAATTAAGTCTATTACTTTAAGGTACAAATAAAATAGGTAACATTAGAATCCATAATATCTTCTACGGATTAATAACTCTAATATAGTAACGATGTGGATTAATATACATTTTTCAAAGTACATATATCTGGGCATTTTAAAGAGATACTGAGCAAACAATTAAATTTAAAAGAAAAAACATTTTTTTTAGAGAAAGCGTTTGAAGAAAATAAGCAAAGATATATAAAAAATTAAACTATTAATATTGTAAAAATTAATAATGCTAAATGACTTCTATTCATATCTATTTTATTCTATATACTTCAATAAACAAATTAAAATTAAATAACCATTTAGATTTTTAAAGATTTAAGCTTCTAAAACCTTAAAAATGATACATAATCCATTTATAGCTTTAATTTATTAAGTTTATCTTTGCTTTTTTGCAAGTAAAGTCTAGGGATATGATTTTAGATTATGATGAAGGTGTCTATAGATAGTGATTATGCTTCTTTAAGCTTATATCTAACAAAGCTTATCATACAAAAAATTAGCTCTCTATCAGAAATTCTGCAAATTTAGTTATTAAATCCTGTTGTGATTCCTACTTTGCAAAAATAATTATTAGCTTAGTTTTTTTTTAACTTTATTATACTCAAAGTAATGCTACTTTTCATATTCACATTAAATAACCTAAAGTTAATACCTTTTAACATTTAGACTGGATTAATTTTCTTTTTATTTTTCTAAAGAAAATGAGAAATTTATTAAAGATTTGAATCTGATTTTAATTTCATCTTCTTAACGAAATCTAATAGAAGCATTATCCTTTTTCATAAGAAGGAACTGATGATTACATTTTAATCATATTTTTTATCCTTAATCACTTTCTCTATATCGCAACCAGTTTAATCCTCAGGATTTTTATATTACTAAAAATTAACTTTATATAGTTCAAATCTTATTTCTTATTGACTACGTTTTTCCAATAACTTGCTCTAAAATTTGCGTCTTTTAAAGTTGGAGATTTTTAGACAGCTTTATAACCATTATCAGCCAATAAAAAATTAACAAAGTATTGAACTTCTTTTTACTACTTCTAACACTACCTTTAATGCTTCTAAAAGTATACTTACTTACTAATAACTTTGATTCTTATAATCCTCTTAATCTAATAAAATCTGATCTTCTCATTTTTCTCTAGTACTGAAATTAAAAGATGCTTAAGTGAAAGTATTTAAGCAAGGAATGGTGTATATAACTTTCCAACTTATAAAATGTGATTTTTTACCATTAGATTTAATTTAAACTAGAGGATGCATTTTTATTAGTATATCGTTATATTGATTTCTTGCATTTTCAATGATCTTATAAGGTTCGTAAAAAATGACTTGGACTCTTACCATCTATCACCTCACACTCCTTTACAATCATTTACAGTTCAATCCTACTTTTAGCAGTAAAATTAGATGAAGATTGACTAACTCAATCCGCTAGAGTATATCATTTAACGTTCTGCTTCCTGTTTTTAGATAACCTCTTTACGTTTATTTATTTCCTTTGAGAGAAAAAATTAGAATTTAATAAATTAAAAGTTAAAATTGACTTAAGTTATTGCACAAAACCATAATTTTAATATCCAACTAGCATTAAAATGTAAATCTACTAATACATTTTTATAGCTTATCATATAATTTTAGTTGGGGATCACTAAGAAAGCTTTCTCTCATCATTGCAGAAGCTTTTATTTCCTCTTAGATTTTTCGTTTTAAATTTAAATAATTTTGAAGAGCATAAAAATACTAATCAGAATATGATAAAATCCTACATGTTTTCTCTACAGATAGTGGTTTATTTAACTATTGTTATAATAACTATATTATATATAGTTCATATCGTAAAGATTTAAAGGTATTATGATTTAAAAATTAAGAAGCCTTTAATTGATGAGTGAAGAAAAGGATCACTTCATCAGAGGTTGGAAAATTAAGTATCCATAATCTACTACTGATTTCTTTTGCTTTGGCCAATTCTCGGGACTTGGAACGGAATCATCTTCGATTCTAGCGTTTATTTTTCTTGGATTTGACTAAAAGGGACATATAAGCACTGTTTTGGTAGTCCTAAGCTCGTCAGCCTTTTTGACTCCATTTTTCAAGATGCCTCCTATTTATTAGTTTTGATCAGTTAAAATCGTGGTTAACTAATAATGGTAGAGTCACTTTAATCAACTATTATTACTATTACTATCTTACTTTCGAAAATGATGGGAAAATATTATCATTTTATATAATAATCTTTTTATCTCTATAAACTGATCGATGTTCTTAGTAACGGAATTTTTGGAGAAAACACTTTTAATAATTTTCTATTTAGCATTTTCCGTTAACTAGTTGTCATTAATATGTTTCTTTACATTTTTCTTTAATAAAATCTATTTTATTTTTGCTATACCTAACTATTTGGTACTTTGATATTTTAGGTATGTCTAATATCAAATAATATTAATTAATGCATCCAAGTATATATTTTCAATTGGAAATATACAACTAGTCTAACATTCTTAAGATAAGAAGGATTCTCAGTATAGATTATTGAAATACTCTAAAATACTTAACAAGGAAACTTAAAAATATCAGTACATATACACTCACTTAAAGAGCAAATTTAATACCTGATAATTAGCATGATTATGCTAAAACTAGAAAATAGCAACCTCAAATCTAAAATTAGCGACTATTTTCAGTTCTAAGAGCTCAATTTGCGAATTTCGTAGCAAGAGGAAAAATTAAATCATAGCTGAGATTATTGAAAGCCTGTTTTTTATGTTTTTCTCATAACGATTCTAAGGATGCAGAGCCAGTAATTCAACAAGCAATAGTAAATGGAGAAAAGAGAAGGACTATGTGCTTGTTCTCTAAAACGTGTGGACACTTCATAAGAAATTCCTGGAGTATATGAAGTATACAAAAGGCTGAGAATAAGATATTATAAAAAGAATGGAATAAACAAAGCAAACTGTATATAATTGAGAGGGTAACATTTAAAGATTTAATATAATGAAAAAAAAAGATTATCGGAAGAAATACGAAGAAATTAAAAAACTCAAATTCTAATAAAAATTTGACAATTAGTTGGATTTTAGTAAAATATCTATAATAAGACCAGGAGAAAAGAATAATAGCCGATATGTTATTATGCAGCATAGGACAGAGAAAAATTATAAAGATTCTGCCAGGGTACTTTAATTCAATATTTGCAAACTTTAATAATGATGAACTTGCTTGAAGGTGGTATCACTATTATTCATTATTATTATATTAAAATACCTCAAACTTTAGATTGGATCCTAACTACTTCAAGATAATGAAGAAAGTATATACTAATGATTATTCTACCTTTGTAAGAGTTTGAGATCTACTATTATCAAATATACATTCATTCTACATGATAGTTCCTGTTTACAAAAAAAGGTAATATATAATATATTATACCCATTATATCCTTTAAGAGGCCGTTGGGAAAAAGCAGATGTGCTAATCTAAGTTGTTCTAATGCATAAAAGTTAATCATTAATCGTTAAAACCAAAAAAATTTGTTTTTTTTTCTCTTTTTTTTAATTATTTAATAAGCTTAAACAATATGCAATTAGAAGCCCTTATATTTATACATTATCTTTTAATTATTTTTTATTTGAATAATCAAACTAAAGCAAAATTTTTCAAAACCTTTATTTCTACTTATCTATTTAAGTTGTTTAATATGAAAATTTCTTATTTCCCACTTCTTTTTTTACTCTCTATAGTTATCAATCTATATATGTTTAAAAAATTGATTTTAGGTATAGATTATTTAATTCTAGAGTCTCTTTAATTTAAAAAAGATTAAATGATTATAATCCTTTTTTTATAAATGGGGCTAGTTAATATCCTTGTTGCTAAATGAATATTAAAGAGATACTATATGCTTAATACCTTTAGTGTAAAAATGCTTCATTTTAAGTGAATAAATCTAGAAACGACTAGAACCTGCCTAGTTATAAAAATTAATAATTGCTTTTAGGAAAAAGCTAAGTAACTGGAAATAAGCCAGACTAATGATATTGCTATATTTAGAAGAAGAAGAAACACTCTTATTTCATTAATTCCATTACTGAATATCCATATATCTTATAAAGCTTCCCTTATTATGTATATTCTACAGCTATTTCAAGTGATAATAAGTTAATTGTATCAGGAAGTTATGATATGACTGTAAAGATAGAGAATTTTGCAATTAAATGGTGTATGGTAACATTAAAAGGACATTAGAGAGAAAGGATAAATTTGATAACTAGTAGATAATATAAGGAGGAAATAAAGAAATAAGGAGATGAAATGTTTAAAGATTATTATATGATAAAATTATTAATAAAATGGCACCTAGGAAATAATAAACCTCTATTAGCTAATATTTTTAAAAATAGGAATAACTACCTTATTTAATCGAATAATCATCTTAATAAGACTAAGAATAACAATCTTAGGTATCCTTTGCATAATCAGTGTAGCAAAGGATATCAAATATATAATACGAGCTAAAATAGCAAAGATTAAGAGTAGAAAAATTAGAAAAAATGTTAGATAAATTGATTTAATAATTAGATGAATAATTTCCAGCCATATAAGAAACTCTTGATAAGCTTTAAAAGTAAATAGTAGCTAAATTAGAAGATATTGACAAATAATTCTATGAAGTTCCTCAATTATTTTAATTCCAATTCTCTAGATTCTAATATGAAATTAAAGAACTTTAAGTAAAGTAAGAATAATAACAGCTAGCAGTTTAAAAATTTAAGATTAGTGATCAAGCATTACAATGGAAAACGAACCTGAATAATAATAAGAGACAAATTAGATAAGATACTATTGTAGAAAGATCAGATGCTATATATGTCAGAATAACCACTGCTGAAGATAGTGCGGAAAGAAAAATGAAATTGAAAGAAATAAATATTAGACAAACTTTTCTGCATTTGACCAACGAGAACAGGATAAATATATAGGAAAAATTGTTAAACTCAAGATTTCAAGAATAAAACAACAAGTGAAATAGAAATTAGAAGAGTAAATAGTTTTTGGGTGGGAGATAAGGATGGTGGACTAACGAAGTCCTACGCCATCCTTTAGTTTGGTAGAGAGCGGAATCAAGTTAGTTGTGAAGTTCTCTTCTAAGAATATAAACTTAATTTTAGCTTTTTTTATGTGAATGTTAAAAATTTATAGTTTATCAAAAATATAGAGTGAGAGAATATACTTTGTTCAAATCAAAGTTATATAACAATTATGTATGAAAAAAGTGAGATAATTAGAATGAAAAAATAACTCAAAATTTAAGATAAAGAAAGAGCAAAAACGAAAAAGAAAAAGTAAGTATGTAAGAAGAGATTTCATAAGTTGTGAAATGAGAGAAGATCAAATTCGTTAGAAATGTAGAAAATGTTGAAATAAATAAACCTAAAAGATAAAAGATAAAGAATTAATAAAAAATATAATAAAGTTAAGCTAAAATAAAAAAATATTAATAAATAAATAAAAATTTTTATCAGATTTTAACTATATAAGATATTATATATAGATAAAACTATAAGGAAAATATTTTAATTATTGCTCTTAATTAATTAAAGACTCTGAAAAAGATGTTAAAAATATTTGTATAAAAATGATTTATCTGAAAAAATAATTTTTAATATATCATTTTTATTCATTTATATATAGCATGAGGGATAGTCTCTGATGGATAAAAGATTTAAAAGAAAAATATTTTCTTTAAATCATTTTATATCTTTACACAATTCAAGAATAGTTTGCCTGGATTAAAAATTTTAAATAAATTCCTTTTAAAACTAAGGTGTTAAATAAAAAGTGAATCTTAATTTCTTTGAATATTTTCATTAATGCGATGCTATAATAGATTTTTTATGATCATTATGCTATAAAAAATTACTAAGCTTTTCCTTTACACTTATATGCTCATCCATTTTCAAATTTCTTTACCTTTAAATTATTCCGTTTTTTATTTTTCCCTTTTATTCCATTTTAAATTCACTTAGCAAGAACAAGAAATTTTAAATATTATTCTACTCTTTAAGTAAAAAACGAACTAAATATTTAATTTATTATAAATCATTTTCATTATAAATGGTTTATGACGATAAAAGGGATTTAATGCTAAAAGATACAAAAGAGATATGATCTGATTTATTCTCGTTAAGCAAAACTTAAAATTTTTAGGAAAAAGTAAAAGAAAATAAAACAAGTACAAAATAAAAATCTCAGTGCAAATTTTTATTTACCGAATACCAAAAATTTAGAAAAGAAAAAAGATTATTAACTGAATATAGTAACTATAATGTATGATATAATAGAAATAATTTTTCATTAAAAGTAGACTTTTTAATTTTAATTTTAACTACAAGGGTTAGGGTTACTTTAATTAGAGGAAAAGCTTCCTAAAATTAAAGACAATAAAAGTTTTTATATTCATCACTCAACTGTACATGTCTTCATCTGAATCAATTTCAAACTGAGATAACTCTTCTTTCTCTTCTATAAGTTAATAGAATTGTTCTTCCATCTTTTGTAATTTTTCTCCAGGTTCTATAAATAAATTCTAAGGTCATCATTGCTCTTTTGAAGTTGTTTATTTTGTTACTATTAATTACCAAGATCCTGTTGAGTAAAATCATACTTGAGTCTAATAATAACCTGCTTCTTTCTATAAATACCTCCAAAGCAATTTCAATATAGTCTCCTTGATGTTCCAAATTCTTTTCAGTGCTGCTCAAGTACTCTTTTTCATTTTAGATATTATCTCCATTAATGTCCAGTCTTTTGATAACATTAACAACGTTTAACTTTATCCATGATGACTTTTAAATACCTACGAATACAATTTTTTTAACTAGGTCTTTTATATTCCTTTTTAAACTTATGTTCTTATATATTTTCTGAATAAGTTAGCTTTACTTAGTTTAAGCTTTATTAACTTTAGTGCTATTCTTTAATTATAAAAAAGATGGCTGAATCTAATAGGTGCAGCTTATGCTCTTGCCTTTTAGATATTTAAAAAGGAATTTCCGTTACTCTTTCTTGTGGACATCAAGTTTGCAAAAAATGTTCCCAGGAAAAAAGGTTGAAGAATGGATCTAAAAAGTGTCTATAAAGCTAGTGCAAGAAAGTTTACTAAATGTATTCAAAAAGTTTGAACTACAAAGAAATGTAATGAAGTAAAAGCTAAAAAGAGAAAGAATAACTTCAACTAGAAGAGAATAAAAATGAGATACTTTAATAACAAAAACCATAGCAAAAGACTTAATTGATAAAAGTTAAGTTATTAACCGAAAATGAGGAAGAAATAAACTTAATTGTATAAGAAGGAGATACTATTGAATAATTGAAGCGAGAAATAGGAAAAAAAGAAAGGATTAATCCTGATTTTTATGATCTTTACAAGGGATTTGATAGATTAGAAATTTAATAAAGCATATTTAAATCTGAGGGTTAAGATGAAATTTAACTAGATCTTAAAATGAAATAGTGTAAGTAGCAATACCCTTAGGAGGTGAGAAAATAGAAAATTTGTAGACTGTAAAAGATAAAATTAGAAAGTAATAAATAAAAATTAAGTTTTTGAGAATATAAGTCAATAATATGGTAATAAAGTAATTATAGAACGTAAAATAATAATAACAATAAGAAACTAATAAATTAGCAAATAAAGAAGAGAGTAAAATAGCTAAAGCAGATAAGAATGAATTTGAAAAATGTAAAGATTAATATGAAGGAGGTAACTTTTAAAAAAGTATGTAACGTATTAAAAAGAAGTGAGTAATAACTAAAAATGAAGAAAGTAATACATTTAAATTTGAGATTGTAATAAAATAAAAATAGATTGTAAGATTATAATTTAATAGGAAGTAAGAAGTAAAATAAGAATGTAAAAAATAAAAAAGATTGTAAATCATACTAGTATAGATGGTAATTTAGTTATATAAGAAAGTAAGATATAAAATACTTTAGCAAGTAAAAATTTTTACTTAGGAGGTAAAATATAAAAAAGAGGGTGAGTATTAAGAATGTAGAATGTAAGATGGATAAATTTGTATAGGGGGCAAGATATTTAAAATATCTGTAGTGGGTAAAAAATTCAAAACTTATAGAAAGTAATATTCTTAAAGTACTCACAGAAAGTTGGATATTTTAAATATACAGAGGGTAAGATATTTTATATTTATAGAATGCATGATATTTTTAAATAAATAGAGGGTAAGATTATTTTACTATTCAAAGACTGTAAGATAACTCAAATATTTATAGATAGTAGCAATTTTTAAAGTCAATAGCGAGTAAGATATATAAATCTTAAAAAGTGGGTAAAACAATTAATATTAAAAGTGGGTAAATTTTAATTTTATAGGAAGTAAGTCATTTTATTTATTAAAGCAAGTAAGAATTTTTAGAGATTTAAGATAGTTACAAAGTTTAAATACTTACAGAGAGTAAAGCCATTTTAATATGGAAAGATAGTAAAGCATTTAAAGCTTTTGTAGTGAGTAGATTCTTTTAAATATTTATAGTGGGTAAAGTGTTCTAAATACTTACAGGTTGTAAGATGTTTAATTTTAAGACTGTAAGATGATATAATTTTTGTAGTGAGTAAGATATTTTAAATATATAAAGGAGGTGATACCTTAAATATTTACAGTGGGTAATAAATTTATTCAAAGATTGTAAAATGGTAAAACTTTATAGGGGGTAAAAGCATCTTAAATAATTAAGCGGGTAACTTATTAAATGATTAAGACTGTAAGATATTTTGCTTATTAAAAGACAGTAAGCTGTTTAAATAAAATAGTGGGTAGGAAATTTAAATATTTATAGGTTGTATAATCTTTAAACAATTTATAGACTTTAAGATATTTTAAATATTTATAGATAGTAAAAGATTAAAACTTTATAGGTAGTAAGATATTTTAATTTTATAGAAAGTAGGATATTTTAATATATAAAGAGAGTAAGTAATCTAATTAATTATAGATAGTAGGATATTTTAATAAAATAGCGAGTAATTGATAATGATTGAAGAATGTAGATTCTTTAAATTTTTAAAGTCAGTAAAGTGTTTGAATTAATTATAGCGAGTATGATTTTAGAGACTTATAGGTAGTAAGAGTATTCAAATTTTGAAAGAATGTAGCAAATTAAATATTTATAGGGAGTAGAGTTTTTCAAATGATTGTAGAAGGCACAATTATTTTACTTATAGTCAGTAAAAGAATAATTTTTATAGATAGTATCTTTACCAATGCTAGATGGTAATAAATAACTTTAGGAGGTGTTTTCTAACTTTAGGCAGGACTTAATTTTAGAATGTAAGATTTAATTATAAGATGGTAATTTATAATTTGAGCTTGTATTTATTCATTTGAGCTTGTACTCTTTAAATTAGTTAGTAAACATATTATGTAGAATGTATTTACTAAATTATAGGGGGTAATTTATTTATATTAAGAAAGTAAGTTACTAACTTAAGGTAATTGTCAATGTGAAGAGAGTTTTTGTATTAATTAACTCTCAGGATGTAAAATATTTAAAAGTAAGATCTTACTAGTTTTTAAAAAACAGTCAGGAAAAGATTAACATTTAACGATTATTTATCTCTTATTTTATTTGTCTTCTTGATGTTTTAACCTATTAGCTATAAAGTGTTTTTAATTATCTTATAATAGCTTTTATACTACATGCTTCTTTATTTCCTAATTTAATCAATTATTTTCTATTTTTCATACTTCTTTTACTTCTAAAATTCTTTACTTTTAATCAAATTTTTTATCTAAAGCTATTTGATTAAGATCTTTATCTTTGAGGTAAAAAAAGGAAAATATAGAAGGATTATGTAAAGGTTTTTTTTGCTTCTAAATCATAAGAGTAAGAAGAATTTTTGTTCCCTATATAAGAAAAAACTGATAAGAAGGTTGTCTATTAAATCGAAACTACAACCTCTGAAGAGAAGGAAAAGAAATAGGCAAAAATATGTAACGATTATAAGTCTTTGATTTAACATCTTAGCAGTAAATAAGCTATTAATAACTGATTAAAATTGTGATGGATCTCTAAAAGATGGCAAGAAGTTAAAAAGTAATAAAACGCTTATGGAAAAACTTGAAAAACAGAAACCATAGAATCAAGAGTTATGACCTAAAAAAGAGGCTAGAACACCTTTTGAAGCATGTCTAAAGATTACAACAGTCAACTATGACTTAATAGTAGAAGCAGACAGAACTTATAAGCAGATTTGAATAAAACAAATAAAATTTAAATTTATATTCTAAAATACACAACAAGAAGAAAAGGAAATCAGAGATAAAATGAAATATAAAAAGATATTGCTTTTATGAACTCAAAGACATTAAATAAGCCAAATATGAAGAAATAATATTGTTGTTTTAGTGAAAAACATTTACGAGATATTGTTAAATATTTCAAAGGTAAAAAATATTACATAAGAGAGATACTGACATAAAAGAAAGAAGATATAATAATTAAAAATATATATATTTTACCTTTCAAGGAAATATAAGTAAAAATAAGATATAATCAAGAATAGCAGAGAAGAGTGGTCTTGACACTAAAGAGAAATCAGCAGATCCGAAATGGATTGAAATACCCAGAAAAAAGCAAATAATTTAAGTATTAAATTTAATTCTATAATAATAATCTTTATCTTTTGATTTATTATCTTAATTATTTCAAAAGAAATAATAACTTTATCATCATTTTAGTAAAAAAGATATAAATCTATAGCGTTTTAAGCATTCTTAAATATTAAGAATATAATAGATAAAAACATTTATTTATTAAACAAATACCATAAATTCTATATTCTCATAATTATAAGTTCAGTTAAGTTTTAAATTAATAACTTAGAACTAAAATATACTAAATATTATTTAAATTAGTTTTATTATAAAAATTATTAAAAAAATAACTTCTAAGAAATAACAGAACTTTGAACAAAAGATTTAAACAGGAAAATTCTCTAAAAATAAAAAAGTGAAATAATTATGTGAGTGAAAGTGAGAAGTATGATTGATGTGATGAATATTAACCACTTGGAAATCCAGAATTAAAAAACTTCCGACACAAACTCAAATAGAAATATTATCTAAGTCATTAAAAGAGTTTATCTTCAAAAATAGATACCTCACTGATAAAGTAGAAAAATTAGAAAAATATATAACATCTTTGCTTGAGAAACAATATTAATCATCATAAGAAATAGAAAAAAAACTGGAACAAAGAATTCTTTTAATTTAATAATAAATTCAGGTAATGCCATTTTCGTCTTAACAGAGCCAATCAGATTCTATGGAAATAGAAAATGAAGCCTCAAATTAAAATAAACAGTAAACATTAATTTAAAATAATTAGTAAATTTAAATTAAATAAGAGCTACAGGAATAATAGTCTAAAAGAAGAATAAAATGTTACGTGTGCAATAAATAACAACAATGAAAATACTGTTACTAACTAAGCGAAATTTAAAGAAAGAATAAATAAGATAATTTTAAAAAATTATTTAGAATATATCCAACATAAAACGGAAAAATTTATAGAATCTTTTTTAAAATTCAAGTCTTAATCATTGGAAAAATAATTAGGAACGTGTCATGCAAGATAAGAACTATTCAGAATATTAAAGGATGGTGCACTAATGAAGTGCTACACCGCCTAACTAAGCCTAACAGGAATTTGTGAAAAACTAATTGAGACAAGCTGATAGAATAGGTCAGATGGCTGACTACTAAGACTTTAACAAAGCTTTTTAACTTTAACTTTTAATTTTTATGACAATTTTTAGTTTTATAATTCTTTTTCTCGTTTAAATTCAATTTAATTTATCTTTTCTTTTCTTTCTCTAATGTTTATTTACTAATTATCTTTACTGAATTACTTTTAATTTTCTTCCGTAAACGCTTTATTGTAATCTTTTTCATTTTTAAAATAAAAAGCTGTCATTCTCTTGCATACTACAATTTTTAACAAGTTTTAAAAAGTTATATTTATTAAACACTAAAATAATGGTGTAGAATTAACTTAATAATCTAGATATTTGATGAACTAAATTATTTATTCAAATAAATTTAGACAATCATTATAATTTATCTTAATTAAAATAAATTTTAAGTGATTACAAAAAATTTTTCTTTTTTTCTTTTTTCTTTAATTTTTTTAAATTAAATTTGAATAGTAGAAATTACAAATCGCTTGCTATAATAATTCCTAAAAATATAATTTGATTTAATTAATAAATATATAAATGGATTGTATATGTATGAAGTTAAAATATTCAAAAAGGTGTAAAAATTTGCTTTAGTTTGCCTTTTTATTTTTATGATTTTTTTAAGGAATTGCTATTTAAAAAGCCTGATTTAAATCCTAAATTTTATCTTTCTAACTTTTTAATTATTATACTATATAAGGAAATGCTAGTTATTTATATTGGGCATATTAATCAGGCGAAGATTAAATTTAAATTTAAAATCATTTTATAGCTTTTTAATTGATTAATCATGAGCTACTACATTATGTCTATAATTTATTATTCTATTCATTTTAAAATATTTTAGCATTCTTTTTTATTCTTAATTTTTACTTTGATTCTTAAAAAAGAAAAATTGTTATAAATACAAAAAATTTGCAAGAAGCAGCAGCTGTGCGAGAGTTTGCGATGCCACAGTTCCAGGAAGAACAGGCATAAATTTTAGTCGCATTCGCTGACCTGAAGGAGGAAGTAAAGAGGCTACGATTAGAGAATAGAGCTCTAAAAATTCAAGTTACTGAGCTCAAGGAATGGAAAGAAACTTTCTGGGAAGTCTACGATCGAGAGCAAAACACTTTCTTCAGGGAAATGGGATTGCTGCAGCAGAGAACAACTGTGCTTGAAGAGAACAGCAAGTAGAAACAGTAGTAGGAATTCAAAGTTAGGACAATTCAAGATTCAATTGACATAGAAGGAGCTACTAATTTACCGAGGAGTCCAGACAAGAAATGAATTAGGAATAAACCAAGATGATTTGTATGCAAACAAACTGGACATAAATATAGACAATGTTAGAAATTGAAATCAATTAAATAATAGTACTGGGATAGAAAATAATAAGAAAAATAATAGTACTAATATTAGGATAAGACGAGAAGTCTGTAACTAATTTTATCCGTCAGGAGGTCAAATCTAAAAACCGAAGTGGTACACAATCCAAGGCGACTGAAGAAAGAGTTCTGAAGGGAGTTGTCTCCAGCCAGGTTATCAAACTGGTCCTGTGAACGCGAGGTTGAAAGTTCTCCAAATTCACTAAACTCCAATTTAAACTTTTTAATTTAATTTAGTATATAAAAAAATTTATTAATCATAAAAGAAAGTAATTTTATAAAGGGGAAATTAAGTTAGTAAAGTGAAAAATTAAAGCAGAATTATGTAAATTAATCAATGAGGAAAGTAAATTTTATATCAAAATCAATCTTACCAAAAAAAAGACTTTAATGATATTAAATTTTAATTAATTTTTAAAAGCTTTAATTTATAATTAAATAAGATTAAAGAGCTCCGAGCACTTCAATGTCTAGCAGGTCTTTAGAAAATATTTTTTAAGTAAAAAAATTATTTTTTTAAGACTTCCACAGTGCTAGCATCCTTTCAAAATATCATATTCTATAGGGCGTGATTGAAATGCTTCATAAGAGATCTTAGTATTTGGTACCTTTCATTAATACATTTAATTTAATGAAAATATGGTAAAAGAACAACCATTATTAAATAAATTATAAAATGAATGTCGGTCGCGGCCATGAGAACTAGTAGGTATTCTAATGTAATGTATATTACCTTGCAGTAATCTCGTATTAGATGCTACCCAGAGGAAGGTGGTGAACAAGCTCAGAAGAGGCAAGCATAACTTGCCCGATGGTTCTCGCTATCTGTATGAATGTTTGACTGACGGGTCTACTAATGGCTAAAGACTAATTCTTATTTAGATCTTATTCAAGAAGACTGAGCATTTTATTAAAACCTCAAGAATAATTTAATAAGAAATTCTCCTTTGGAGAAGCTGAGCAACTCATTGGACGAATAGAACGACAATAAGAAGTATGAGCGCATTTTTTCTTAGTATTAGATATTAATATTGAAAGAGCTGCGCGTCAACGAGGAGCTGCACGCTCTATAATCATATTTATAAATTACTTATTAATTTAAAGCTTCCTAATATAAATATTTTATTTAATACTTATTTCTATTCTTTTATTTAATAATTGAACCATTTTAACTTTTCAAATTTTCATAATTTTTATAAAATAATTAGTTTCATTAACATTTAATGGACTTATAAAGTATTTAATAAAAATTTAGATTTTTCATACTTTATTACTTTTTCTAAGAAATTAAAATCAAAATATCATTTTTAATTTTTTTTATTAATAATAGAAAATAAATATGATCATTGACAGTTTCATTAATTTTTTTAATCATATTTGATTTATTTAAAAATAAAGAAAAAATTTAATTTTCATTTAATTTATAATATTTTACTATAAAATAAATAAATAGAAACTAAAAAAATATTAAATTAGCTATATTCAGCGTTTAATTGGATAAATAAGTTACTTAAGAAGAAAGAAAGATTTTTTAATTTTCTATATATTTAAATTCTTTTTAAATAAATAAATTTGATTATAGAGCGCGTGGCACT
Organism: Loxodes magnus; assembly: GCA_946699065.1. Taxonomy (NCBI): domain Eukaryota; phylum Ciliophora; class Karyorelictea; order Loxodida; family Loxodidae; genus Loxodes; species Loxodes magnus. Next base: position 23,374 of record CAMPDV010000577.1, on the reverse strand, counting down.
CTCGTTGGTGCGCAGCTCTTTAAAAAAAAATGTTTCATACTGACAAGAATGTTTGTTACTGATAAAATTATCAGATACTGATAAACCTTGTTCAATACTGGTATAATTATTCAGTACTGATAAAAATGTTCAATACTGATATAATTTTAGAATACTCGTAATTTTATAAAATCATTTATTTATTTACGTAAATTTTGTCTTTAAAATAAATTAAAATTTTATCAATTTATTTTTTTAATTTTAATTAGAATAATTTATATTCTAAATCTAATAAATTATTTATAGATATAATATCAAACATAAATATCTATTTGAGTGTAATATATTTAGATGCATTTTTTAAAAAGTTTATAAATTATTTATTGTTAATTACAATCTGTGCTTTTGGCGTTGTTTCTAAAAATATATTATTTATTTGTTTGATATAATAAAAAAACATAAAAGAAAAATAGGTTTCGTTAAGTGATGTTTTTTATCTTCTTTTATCGTTTTTATCATTTTATCATGATTGGTAAAATTTACATTTTATTTTTCACTACTTTTAATACTAACTTATGTCATTAGTTTTTTCAAGAAAGATCAGATCCTAATTTGACCTAATCTTTCAAGAAAATTTAAATAGATTAAAACTTTATGAAACAGAAATAATTATACTAGTAGTTTCGTTTTTTTAATAAATAGAATACTAAAAAAATGTTATACTTGAAAGAAAATGTGAAATAAGACCTATCAATCAATTCTGGACTGATTTATAAGATTAAACAACATAAAGGCTTTTAAAAGTTAGTAATCAAATATGATTTAACTATTCTTATAAAGGAAGTAAAATTTAGCTAATGCTTATATATTTGTTAGTAATAAAATATTAATTAAGTAAATTAAATATAAAAATTTGAACTATTTATATTTTATAATATAAATTAGAAACATAAAATAATCAAACTAATAATATTTAGAAACAAAAGTAAAGTAATATTTGCATGTTTATTTGATATAGATATCAAATAAATAATTTAAATAAAAGTTAAGATTAAAAAACTTAAAAAATATAAGTTAATGGAAAAATTTAAAAGAAACAAACGTATATATTTTTGAATAAGTTCTATAAAAAATAAAGAAAATTTAAGTGAAAATAAAAATTTAAATCTCATAATTAATATGAAAATATCCTTTTTGCTTAGTTTTAAGAGATTTAAAATATAAGATATAATTACTGGCTTAAGATATTTAATTTCTGAAATTTATTAACATATTTCTATATAAATTGAAAACAATTCTTACTATTCATATTCAAATTTATAATTAGAAATAAAAGTCTATGGATGTATAATTAAAAATTCAATAGAAAAATCTGATTGGAAAATTTTAAATACTTTTTTTTTCAATTTGACCTAATGATTCTTTTTCCTATTATTAAAATTAATATCTAACTAATTTTCTATCACTTCTTTTTTTAATTTAAATAAAATGTGAAGATAAAATTGTATTATTATAAAAATTGCTGATTTAAAAAAAAATTAATATAAAGCTTTATAATAATAGGATAAATTAAGTTTAGCAATTTTCGAGGATTTTCACCTCTTCATGCTGGACACCAGATTGCTCCAGTGTTAAAAATAAAGTTTTAGATGTCTCTACTCCTCTCTCCTCCCATTACTCTTGTCCTTTCCGGACCTAGTCTTATTTCTAATTAAATTTTCTCTTGTAAATGTATCCTTATTCATTTAAGTATAATCTTTCTCTTATTTGTCTCTACTACATTTGCTTTTTCTTCCTCTACTGTGCTTGTATGGTTCTTTATTTATTCCAGTACTACGTCTTGAAATTTTGGAATTCCTTGCAACGTCTTCATAAGTGTTCTGTCGAATTGCAGTAGAAACATTTCTTCACTACTTTTTGGAGTTTAAACTTAGTCTTCCTATTGGTCTTTTCAATCATCATTGGATCTCCCTTTGTTCATCTAATTTCTTTTCTAGTATTTCCAGTCTAATACTCATATCAGATTGTTTCTGAAGCTAATTTGAGGATTACCTACTCTGGTCTTAAGATATGTTTCAGAAAGTACTTAGTTCTCTTTCTTAGGACATATATAAAGCTTTATTTATTAGAAATTATAAGAATGAAATAACTCAAAATTACCGTAATAAAGATTTTCATGCTTAGTATATTACTATTTTTTGATAACAGATGTATGATACAGTTTTCAATTTCTTTGAAATTATAAGAAATGATCCATTTAATGCTTTATTTACTATCATTTCTATTAAAAACCTTTTTTAATGTACTTTTTTATATGTGATGAGATAGTTAAAAATAAATTTTACTAAAATAGACATTTTTATTTAGTAAAATCAAAATAAAATTAAATTAAAATTATGCATTTACTTCAAAACTAAAAGAATGTTAGATTAATCTTAAGTTGAAGACTTCATTTTCTAGAGATAAATATTAAACTAGAAAAAATAATTTTATTATTGTTTCAATCTCATAAATGTCAGTTTCTAGGAATAATCGTATAATTTCATCTTTCTATACTCTTAATATTCAAATTTTTCTTATGAGTGTCTAAGATTTATATTTCGACTTACAAATAAGGCTATACATAAGAACATTTGCTACAATTTTGGGAACAAGTCTCATCTTATCGTATAATGTATTTATACTTATGAAGAGTGATATCTTATTTAAGTTTTATCCATAATTTCCCTTTTATTTAGTTATTTTTATAGATAAAGTAGATTTTTTTGTCATTATCTTCTTCATAATACTCTCTTCAAAATTACTATTTAGATTGAATACAATCTAGAAAATAAGGAAATTTATATCTCAAATATAAGTAAATTTATTCAACATTGGTGACTGAAGCTTGCTGTGTAATAAAAAGATCTTTATAACAACCTTAACTCTTAGTTTTTACCTAATTCTAGTATGAATTTCTTTTGACTTATTCGAAATAATCTATACTATAAATGAATCTTACTAAACAAAAGACTCAATTTCATGGTTCATGCTATAAAAAATAAAAAATTAGAATACATTTCAATGATTAAGTAAGATTGAGCAATAAAGAGTAGATATAAGAAAAATATAGAATGATTTTTGAAATTTCTGGATAATTAAATAAACTTTAAAAAAAGGAAAAATTAATTTTTTCTTTCCTTTATTTAACTACGTTTTGAAAAAGTATCTGAAAATCATATCCACAATCCTCAAATTTTTTTTAAATGTAGCCATTTTAAAATATTTAAACATGAAGATTTAATAAAAACATTAAAAGAAAAGCTAAAAATATCTATATCCAAAATTTTAAATAAATCTTAAAAACGATAAAAACTTTTTTAAGAGTTGATATAAAGTTAAAATAACTTTGATTAAAATTAAGCAAAAAGGGAAAATAAGAGCAATGTTCAAATAGAAATCGATGATAGTAAAGGTAGTAATCGATTTTATTTATATATAAAAATATAGTATTATATAGTAATCGACTTTTAAGAAAAGAAACTAATCAGAATTCAATAAATTAATTTTCTCAAAACTATCATAATAAATAGATATAGAATTTAAATTAAGATATAGAAGTATAGTGTTAATAACTAAAAAATTAATACAATCTAGAATGATAGAAGATTAAACAAAATAAAGCTTTGCAAATTTTTGATAGAGATGAGTAAACAAAGTAATTTTAACTAATTTTAGAAAAGAAACTCAAAAAATAATGAAAAAATGGGGAAAAATTATTTCTTAATTTCAACTATTTCTGAAAGTTATTTTTATGCAATTTATTACTTTTGGATGGTAAAATATAATTCTTAAAAAATAAGATAAAACAATCATCAAAATTTTTAATTTATTTAATGATTTATAAAAATTACGCTGAGGAAACAATAATTTAAAAATTGCTTATCGTTTTAAATACTAATAGATATTATTTAGCAGTTAATTTAGATACTAAGCTTCTTCAGATTGATTAAATGTCATTAAATATAAATTTTAATATTATGATATAGATTGTTATTACAATTAAATTTTATTTATAATTTATCAAATTAATATTTCAACTAAAGTTAGCATTAAAATTGTTAGAAATATAAAATTTCTAAAATCCTTCTAGTTACGATCTGTTATTGAAGTTATTAACTTATTTTGTGTTTCCTTGATAAATAAAAATGTTAATAGTTGACGAAGAATTTTCAAAAAGATAAGAAAATTAATTTAAAGTTAATGGAGCAGAACTAGAAAATTTTGCTTAAAAAAATAGCTGATGAACAATTAACTATGCTGAGGAATATCTTATATATCTTTGCTAAATTTTTATTTTTGCTATATTTACGATCTATTTTAAAAAATTAAGATTATAATTATTATAGCTAAAATTTCAATATATGATTAAGATAATAATAATATCAAAAATATACCTAAAAGCTAAAGTTATTGCTTCCAAAGGCCTTTCAACCAGATATATACTGCCATTTTTTTACGTGGATGAATATCACGACCTTTTTTTTATATTTGGTAGGTTACTACTTATAATTATCTTAAATTATTGATATAATTTACTATTTAAAAACTCCTATTTCAGCTATTTAGAGTTTATTAATCATCTTTCATTTTCTTTATTCTTCTTTTGACTTTAGTTATTTTAAGACTCGGCATTGTTTTAAAATATAGTAAATTAAATGGCTGTATCAGCAATTGTTGATCAATTTTTTCGGGATTAGTTTCTAAAATACTTTTTTCCAATTTCTCAATTATTTTTTTATAAATTACTATCTTTTTTTCTTATATAGTTTTTCTTAATCAATTAGTTGGTTAAATCTTTTTCTATATCCATATTTTTTTATTGAATAACTATCGATTATGACTTCTCATTAAGTTGCAATTCTGTTATTAAGTTATTTTATATTTACTGTAGATTAATATTAATAAATCACGATTTTAGTCGTCAATATTTTTCATTGATTCACTGATCTTTTTCCCTTAATTGGAAATTGTTTTTTAATATTTTTAGATTATTATTTGCATTTTGTCTAGTTTATTTATGAGTTTTGGTCAATTTTATTTTAACGTTTTCCTTTTTCTACAGTTCTGAAAAAAGAATTTGGTTATTCATGTTTCTATTAATTTCTCTATTTCTTTTACCGCTTTTCTCCTTAAGTTTTTAAGCTAATTCTTTGAAGATGAACAGATTATTCCATTTTTTATATGATTAAATATTTCTCTATTTTAACTGCTTAAGATTCTTCCTAAATGAGATCTCTCAACTTTATAAATGTGCATTTTCTTTAAAGTTTGAATAAAATACTCTTATACTTCATTTTTTGTCACCTTCTTCAAATTTAAAAAGAAAAAATCCCTTGCTAAGATTAAAAAAAAGAGAGTAAGAAGGTTTTTTTGGCAACTTAGCGCAGATGATTCTCTTATTTTAAGAAATTTTATAAAATAAGTTTGCTTATATTTATAGATAATAAGATCTTCAAAAATTACTCGAAGATTTCAATATTTTATTGCAAAAAAGAAAAAAAGATTTTTGTAAAATGGCATATTAAATATTTTCAGTGTAAAAAATTTTACATTTAGATAGAAAATTTAAATGAACTTTGAATATTTACTATTAAAATAAGAAATTCTAAAATATTTTATTTATACATTAAATTTGAATTATTTAAACTAAGCGTAAAATAAATTTGATTAAATCTGATTTTTTAAATATAAGTTAAAAATCAAGAGTACTTGAAGAATTCGAATTTACGATTATGATTATTTAATTCTTAACTAAAATTAAAGTGAATAATTATAATTTATTTTTAAATTTTTTATTTCTAACTATTATTTTAAATGCATCGCATCTCAAGATAAACTGATTTTCTTTAGATAATCCTAATTCAATTAAAGTAAGAGTTAAATTTCTATCTTATACTATATTTCTATGATATTTGATCTATTTTTTTTCAGATATAGCCATGAATAAAAAAGAAAGATATTTAAATCCTTAAAATATAATTGAATTGTTACTTATAATAATTAGATAAAAATGCTTTTTTATTTTATTTTGGTGACAAATTTTCATTTGAAATAGATTCAAAAATTTTTATTTTTAATCTTAAATTTTAGATTATTAAATAAATATAAAAAAATGATTAATTTTTTCTAATAGTTCATCAGAATTCAATTTAAATAATTATGATTATCTACTATATCTCCTAATTTACTTACTTAAGAAAAATAGTTTGCTCTTAATACAAAAATGTAAATTTTGTGAATCTGATTTAGTATTTAATTTAATTTAAATAGAAAATTCCAATATTATAGCATTATTTGCTATTGGATCTTTAATCATATTCATATAAATTTGCTAGCATTGGAAATAAAAAATAAAGAAATAGTTAATTGAGTATAGTAAATGCTATAAGAAACGATACTATTTATGAACAAAATCTATATTTTAAGAATTAAAAATTTAGATAAATTTTTCAATATTAGAAATAATCATTAGAATGAGATATCATCACTAAAATAAAAAATGCAAATTTAATAAATTTATTTCAAGTTTCTAGCTCTTAATTCTGTAAATTACTATTTATTTTAATATATATGAAAAAAATAAATATACGTCAGTTTTAATGAGATGAGTAAATAAAAGCTTTAAAAGAAATTTTATCTACTTTTATAATTAAAAAATTTAGGTCCAATAAAAAATGTTTAAGATTACAAAACTTTACATTTAAACTAATGTTTTTCTGAAAATTTTATAAAAAGCAAATAAATATTCTTTTATATATGAAGTCTTACTAATCATGAATCTAAATAATTATACTAGAAGCAACAGAAAAGTTTGATAAAAAATAGTATAGAGTAACGAGAAAGAAAAATAATTATCATAAAAAAGAATATTTAGAATTGGTAAATTTGGTAGAATATTAATCTGAAAAGATAAAATTATTGTTATTTTGAGAAAGAATTTAAAATAATAACATCAAAGTGAGTAAAATTAATAGAAATATAAAAACATTGCTTCAAATTAAAATTTTAAAAATTCATTTTTTTATTTATTATTGATCTATAAATTAATTCATTTCTCATAATTTATAATTTATGATAATAAAGCAATATGTTATTAATATAAAAGTCAAAAAACTATGTGACTGAACTCAATATAAAGTAAAATATCTAATCAAAAGATATTAGAATAAGTTTACTTTATTAAGTAATGCATTTAAATTCAAATAAATCTAAGCATTTTTTCACTCTATTGAGACATTATATATTTTGTTATCTAGTTCTTCTACCTTGTTTCATATTTTTCTTTAGAGCTATAGCAGAGTGCGTGCATATTTCTAAATCTGACATGAACTTCAATTCATGTTATATTTGAATGCCCTTTGATATCTAGGAAGTTGTAGATCTTAAGAAGATTTAGCTATTTGAAGCTAAGACGTGGTAAGACGATATATTCTGATTTTCTCTTATATTTTGAGGAGATGGTGTAAAAATCCTTCTTGAAGCAATGAATTGTTTATAATATCTTAAAATAATAAAAGCTTTGGTAGATATTTAATTAAAATATATTGAACTATAATAAAAATTAATTACAAGCAAAATAAATATATCTTTATCTAAATAAAAATATTATGCTATTTTAAAGTAATAAACTAAACTATAATATTCTATTTATTTAATCGCTAAGAAAAAAATTGGTATCAAATATTAAAAAATAATCTTTATTTTAAAGTAAAATTATTTAAATTATTGTAATTTTCTAAAAATGTTCTATATAGGTTTAAAACTTTGCTTAAAGCAATTTTTTCATTTTTTTTCTAAAATTAAATATTCAAGATTTTATATTACTTTTTACTGATTAGTAATTATAAGTTTCTAATATATAAATTGATAAACTTATGTAGTATGAAGTTTAAGACTTATTTTTCTTTCTAAATTATCTTAAATATGTTAAAATAATATTACTACACATTTATTATATATTTTTTAATTATAATTTTATATATTAACTAAGTAAAATTCAACTTAAAATATATGGATAAGCCAAAAGATTTGTATTTCAGTTTTTTTTAATGAGTTTATTATGGTTAGATGGATCCTTTAAATTATAGACCAATCTCCTTATTTAAGCATTCACTAAAAGTTATAGATACTTTGATTTTGTAAAAAAGTAAGGTTATATTCACAGATTTGAAAGTGAGCACTAATGCGGATGCAAGAAAGGTAAATCTTGCGCGCTATAAATTTTTAGATTAAGAACAGTATAAGAATGATAATAAGAAACAATAAGGTGACTTACGTAATATTCGTTAATATTCAGAAAGCATATAATTCAGTCTAGAGAAAAGATATATGATTAATTTTAAATTAGCTACAAGTACCGAGATAACTGATTAATTACTAACTAATTTCCATGAATAAGAAGAGATTAAAATAAAAATAAATTATATAATAACAGAAGCTTTCCAGGCAAATAATGGTGTAAAACAGGGCAGCATCACATCACCAAGATTGTTTAACTTGATAATAGCAAATCTTCTGCATAGACTAGAAGAACAAAAGTTAGGTATCACAATAGGATATAGAAATGGGGAAGGATTCTGATGAGACGTATACGCAGGCTGTTTCGCTTAGAAGGATGATCTAGCACTAATAAGTGAAAGAGAGCAATTGGAAGAATTCATCTAAGAACTGACATAACGAGCGGATAAATCTAAACTGTATATTGCAGACAAAAATAAATGAATATAACCGCTCTCTTCAAAAGCATAGGCTTTTGCATGCTTTTCTTATAAATAACAATATGCTTTCTACATTTCTGTTGCTTTAGTTCTATAAAAGTGAAGCTATTAATTTGATAAAGGTGAACATAAGAGGAATAGCTTAATAAATTAAATCCAATATTCTTTCTTAAAAATTTAAATTTTAAATAAAATATTTAAAGCTGTAGTAATTAAAATTTTATACATTTTTATTAGTTAAGCTTCAAGTAATTACTATCAAAGATTATCCTTACAATTAAAAGTTTTAGATATTTTGTTTCATATTATTGCAGCTAAATTAGATAATTTTGATCGTAATTTACGATAGTAATTTTACTTTTAACTATAAAATCTTTTTTTGGATGAAAATTATTTCCTTTGGTTTCAATCATACTTTTATCTTCAAACTATAATTAAAAAAATTTATATTTCAGTTTCTAGTCTCAAGTTAATACTGCATATTCTAATCAAAAAGCATTAAATCTTTTTTAATGTAAATTATGTTTATATAACTTATATATTTAGTTTCTTTTTTTATTTAATTTATAAGAATTAAAATAAATGTTTTTCTAGTCATTATTTAACTTGTTAGCATATCAATTTTTAGTTATGTATCATTATTTTAAGTTTATAAGTTATTTATATATTAGTTTAATTACTTTCATTTCTGATCGTAATTATCTATATATGCTTGTAAATACATTTCCTAGCTATAGATATTATGTATATAATATATTTAAAATTAAAGTAAATTTATTTACTTAATTTAAATTAAAAATGTGAAAATAAATAAAAATGTAGAAATAATAAAAATAATAATGCTTTTTTATGAATTAATTAGATTTAAATATTATAAAGATAGATTTTAAGCAACATTATTTTGAGAATAATAATAATAAAGCATTTCAAATATTAAGAATAGGGACTAAAAAATGTATATAATACATAGAAAATTTAAATTTATAAAATGATAAATTAAAATAATAGCATTAAGAAGAAATAATAATAACTAGAGAAAGATGAAAATTTAGCTAAGATAAATTTGATTAAATATTAATAAATAAACTAAATATGAATCGTTATTAACTTATTATTATAAATTATAAACTATAAGTTTATTAACTGCTAACTTTCCTTGGAATTTCAACCAATTTCTGCTATCATTTTTTGTTGAAGCTGGATTCCTCGACAGTTTCTTTTAATGTAGATGTCTATCATTTCACCTCAGTCTTATTAAAGTTTATTCTATATCCATTATTTTTTTAAATCATTGTTATTTATAAAGAGTCTTACTAATTCTCTTCAGTTCCTTTAGTCCTCTTTACTTTCAAGTTTTTGGAAGTCAGAGCAGTTTTTTATTAAATGCTGGGAAGAATTACAATATCAGCACCGCTTTTTCTTCGATTTCCGTTTCTTTTTCGGAAGAATAAAGTTCTCAAGTTTTCCTATTTTTTTACTATCTCAGTTCTTTAAATTTTTATTTAAACATTCTATTAATTAGTCACAATATTAGTCTTAGTTTTTTCAGTAGCTATTGGAATTTCCTCTATTTAATTATCTTAAGATTAAAGTCAAAGCTATTCTTCTGTTAAGACTTTATTTTGAACAATTACTTCCTTAAGTATATAGTTTTTTAAATTCGGTTATTCAATTTCTATCATTAGTTCTCTTATTCTCTCTGAAAGACTGTAAATGACCTCATCCTACTTGATAAGTATTTTTCTTTTTGTCATTTTTCTTATATACGGATTTATTTTATTTTTCGATTAATGAGATGTTATCTTGTTTATCTTGTATTTTTTTGTCTTGATTTGATAAAGAAGATTTCGGCGATTTCCGCTTTTTCTCTTCTAGTCTTGCTTATCTTCTAGTCTTGCTTATCTTCTAGTCTTTCTTTACGAAGTTTTATAAATTTTGTTTTTTTTCCGAGTTTTTTTAATTTTCGAGACTAATTTATTACTATATTTGAATTTATCTAATATTATTTCTAATAGTGTAACGTCTTAATATTATATTCCTTATAAACTATTAGGCGTTTATTATTTTATAAATTAATTTTTTTATATAAGAAAAATTCTTTAAAAAATAATGAATTTTCGATTAACAAAATTCTTATTATATTATGTAAAAAAATATATAATTTTAATGATATAAATTGTGGGATTTTTTATTTTATTATTTTGTTATTTTTATTATATCTAAACATTTTCATCATTCTATATAAAGTAAATTTTTCATATAACTATAAATTAGAAAAGCTTCTTGATTTATTTCATAAATAATATATTTAAATTAAATTTAAATTACCTTTTTTTACTAATAGGATTTAATTTTCCTTTTATTATTTTCAAATTATTTAGTTAATGCTTTTTTATTCACTCTAAAATTTATATCAATAATTAAAATCTATTCAAATTTCACTCCTCTTTTCATTTTAAGATAAATTTGATTTTTTGCTGGAAATAATTTCTAATTTTATTTATTTACTTTTTAAAGACCTAATTTTTTCTCAAAAATTAAATAAAATTCATAATGATATCTTAAACTTGAGTCATATCAATTTAACTTTATTAATCCTTTGGAAAAATTTAAAGTTTTTGTTTTTAATTAATTTCCTTTTGGTTTTTTAATATCTCTTACTAAATTATTTTTTCTTATTATAAACTTTTTCCAATACTTTTCAAATTTAATTAACGAAAGGATTGCATGAGGTTCTGGATTCTTAAATCTTAAAAATTTAATTTAATTTAAATTAAATTATGAAATGTTTATTTTGCTAAAAAGCTTAAAAAAAAGCTTATTTTAATCTACTCAAATATTTTTTGTTTCATTAATGGTTATTTCTTCTTTTATTCATTACTTTCATGTTTAGGTTATTTCATGCATTTTTCGTTATCTTATCTATTTCTTTTTCAGATTTTTATTTTTGCTTGTTTATTTTTCTTATTTTTATTTAATTGTATTCTAATATTTCTCTTAATGAAGTTTTATAATAATAGTTTTGTTTTTAAAATTTTTAAAAGTTTATTTTTATTGTCTTTATAATTTAGTTATAATAATTGAATATATACGTGATTAATTTTTTCAATTTTCCTCATTAAAATTAGTCTTTTTTTATTCTTTATATATTTCTTGTAAATCTTATTTAAATAATAATAATTATGCTCGAAATTTTTATTATTATTTTATTTTCTTTATTTTACTATTTTATATAAAATATGTTATTTTTGGAAAGATTTCTTCTGTGCTTAATTATTTTTAAATGATTCTTGTAGTTATCATGTTTTGTTTTATTTCATATCTATTACATTTTTTAATTAATGTTTTCCATTGCTTATTAGAGAGATTACTTTTGTATAGAATCATCGTTATATTACATTAAATTATTGTCATTTAGATCATTGAATTTGTTTAAGTCAATTTTATAGTATGAGCTAAATTTCTTTAAGTTCTGCTTATATCTAAGATTTTTTTTCCGTTGAATATTTCAAACAATTATATGAATTTAATTTTTTATGATATAATCTTGTCTTTTACTTATAAGCCAATCTCTAAAATTTAAATTTTAAGTTCTTATTAGAATATCATTAGAACATATTCTGAGCTTATTGATTTGGCTGTATTATTTTAATTTTATAATTTTTTTATGTTTATTATCTTAAGGTAACTCTTTTCTTTAATTAATAGAGACTTAACTTTATTAGTTTGAATGTCATTTATTTCTATTGATTAATGATCACTTAATTATTTTTTTACATTCTTATTTATTAATTAAATTAAATAATGATGTTTTTCCGAAAGTTAACCTTTGTTCCGCAAATTAGATCTATTTCAGAAGAAAAATTTTAAATATTTTCTAATTTCTTGTTCTTATGATTGATTAGTTATTGTCCATTAATTGCTCTAATTTGTTTCTAATTGTATTACTTAATTTTAAAATAGTTTATAAGTTTTTTAAGATTATTTTGCTATTACAAGTCATTAAGTTATTTTAAAGCTTTAATCTTTTTAAATCCAGATACTTTAATCTATCGCTGTTCTGTGATAACTTAAGCGCAGGAAAAGAACTAAACTTTTAAGGTTGCATTTATTTTCATAAAAAAACTTACTTAAAAATAAATAATTTTATTATATCTTTATTGTGCTAGTTAAAGTTTCTTAAAAAAGAATTATGGTTAAAATAGTTTGCTTATAGTATAATTCCTGCTTTTACTTACACTTTAATTTATTTTAATTTAAGTTAATTTTCTTAGCTATTGTTTAAAGAAAATAAAGAAAAGCTTGCTAAATTATAAACTTTATTTAGTTATTTGTATTCTATAAATTCTTAATAATTAAATACTCTGATTGGAATTCTACTTGCTTTTTTGTCACATTCTGAGTTTTATTGTATAATTATATTTCATACCTTCTAATATTAATTAGGCTCAAGAAATATAATAAGATGAAATTCTAACTTATTTTACAAAAGAGAATAGAATAATAAAATATTAACTAAGAAAAATTAAAGAAAAATTAGACTTAAAGCTGCTAATATTATAAATCAATTAACCAAATTTTACAATAAAACTTAATTTGAAAAAATCCAGATAAGAGAGCATGAAGGATGTTAAATAAACTCTGAATAACTGAAACTGGAGTATATAAATAAAAATTTATTCAAAAACTGAAGATAATCATTATTGATGACCTTAAACATAAAAGAGTGTCGTGTTATTCATCCATGTAAGCAAAATATAGCAGATATCTAAGCGGAAATTAAAGGAAAGAAAGCCCTTTAAATCTTAAGTATATTATTATTATTATACTTAATCTCTGTTGAATTTGATATTTTCGCTATCTTTCTCAATATATGCTTTTGTTAATCTGTTTCACTATTTGGTTTTATTCAAATAATGTGAAGCTAAATTTAAATATTGTTTAAAGTATAGATTTACTATTACTAATAGGTATTTTAAACTTATTTTTATTACTTAATTTAAAAATATCTATTACTTTTTAATATCCATTAAAATATTTAGTTCTTTAATAGATATTTTCCTTTAATCACATAACTATTTAAAAGATATTTTCACAATCTAAATAATACTGAGAAGGTAAATCAATAATTTTGTCTAAAAATGCATTTCTATTACTTTAAAGTTTTTCTATTAATTACTAATTATAGAGAAAATTTTATATATTTTAAGGAATAATAAGGAATATGTTTATTAATAATTAATTATATTTTGTTAATTTATTTTTTAACTATTTTATATTTTCTTTAACCTTTTTTGATTAAACTTTTTCTAAATTTATTCCTTTAAAGTAATTGTTACCCTTCTATGCTAATCTTTTAGATAGAATATTCAATATTTTTAATTAAAGAAAAACTACTAAGAATAAATGCTTGGAATTTATTTTTTTATATATTTTATTTTCTAATTTAACATAAAAAAATTATTTTTTAATCGTAAATTGTTAACTTTATTTTCGAAGTTATAAAGTCAGAAAAAAAAAATTAATTTTATGAAGCAAATAAATAAAAAAAATTATAATGATCAATTATATTTAGTTTTTGCTATAAAATATAAAATAATAATAACTTTTTTTTAATCTATTTCTATATATTTTTACTTTTTTATGTAAATATTTATATTAAAAATATTATTTAAATTATTCTGCTTAATTATATATCAAAGTAATAAATTCCCTATAAAAAGGATAATTTTTTTTTGAAATTGTATTTTTACGATTTAAATCTAGTCAGGTAATTTATTTGGTAAAAAGAAAATAAAAAATATCTTATAAGAAAAATAGATAATTAAATAATAATTAATTTAATTTTATATTTTTAATCTTTGCATATTTAAAAATTACTTTTGTAATTTGTCAAAAAGATTTAAAATTATTTACAATTTCTCAATAAAGATAAAAAATTAAACTAATTAATTGTATATTATTAGATTAATACTAAAATACTTAAATAATTCTATTTTTACTTTAGAAACACTAAGGGTTAAATTTTTATATTTAAGTTTTTTTTATTTATTATTTTTCAAAATTTTCGCACAAAAAAGATTTAATTTACGATATTATATTAGAACATAAGCTAGTTCTTAATGTATTATTTTAAGAATATTTACTTATTTAAGACCCTTTAAATATTTTTACATTTTGATTAAAATTATATATTTATTTAATTTACTTATCATAATATAACTTCTGTTAATAATATTAAATTTAAAAAAATTGATTAAAAATAGATAAAAAATGTAAACTCATCAAAAAGTTCTAAGCTTATAATATAATTATTAATAAAAATTAAAGGCAAGTTATTTTTATTAAGAGATATTAAAATTAAAAATTATTTACTTTATTCTTATTCTAAAAATCTTTAAAAAGTATAAAAATAATCTAGAATTTAAAAGTATACAAATTCAGTTATCTCTATTTATATAATTTTATTTGAAAGAAAATATGATTCTTTCCAATTTTAGTTCTCTTGTTTTTGAAAATACAAAATAAGAATATTTAAAAATAAAAATAAAATGTATATTTAAATAATTTTTATAATTATTATCTAACATTTTTAGTTTTATTTCTCTTTAATTTAGCTAATTATATCATTTCAATTCAGATTAAAATAAACCTTATATTTCTAAATATTATTTCATTATAAATTGTTATTCCAATCTTTTATTTAGGGATATTATTTACCTAATTATTGTGGACTTTTCTAATAATTTCTCTGATATATTTAAATATAAAAATAGTTTCCTAACAAGTTTAATTAATATTTTTGAAATTTTATTCACTTTCTAAGATTTGGTTTTAACCAATTTCTTTCCAAAATTTATCTTAAAAAATATTGTGGAAAATTAAGATAACAGTCAAAAAATTTAATGCTCAAGGTTAATTACATAGTACTGAAAAATCTTTCAACTCTTTTGTTCGAACTATTGTTTTAAAAATCTGTAATTCTAAACTTTTTCACTATTAGAAACTGCTTAGAAGTATGACTAGCATGTTACATAATTGTTTCTACTTTGATTGAGATGACTCGATATATTTACTTCAATACAAGTTGTAAAAATTGTAGTAGCAATACAAATGATTAAAATACTAGGTTTTATAATTATGAACTTTTAAAAATCTAATACTATTATCATCCATTATATCAAACATAGATCTTTATCTATCTAATAAAGTTTATTTTGCATTAAACTTTCATTTAACTTACATTCTTCTTTGTTGATTATTCTATTGTTTAACGAATATTCAAATAAAGCAAAAAAGCTTCTTAATGATAAAACAATAAAACAAAGAATCAAAAAGTCTACAATAAAGGATAGAAGATTTACCAGAATAGTGGAAAAGGTAAAGGTCACCAGAATCTTTATTATAATTTCAAGCAAACAACTACAAATAAATGTAGTTAAGACATAATTATCCTTGAAAAATAAGGATAATGATACCTTGTTCAAAGGAAGTGAGTAAATGTAATATTTCTCAGTTAACAAGATGAGCAAATCTATAATCTTTTAGATAAAATAAGAGAGCTCGTGACAAATGATTAATAATTGAACTAAGAAGCATTCAATTTATATTAACCACTTTTTAAATAAATTCGAAACAAAAGAAAAACTATATAATCAACACTAATCCAACTTAAGAGTAATTTTATAAGATAATTGAAGTAAAGTAAGGTTATTTTGTGACTAATTAAGTTTTTTGATTTTACAGGAATTCAAAATACTTAAAAGTTAAGCAAATATTGGTTTATCTCTAAATCTATATTCTTCTTAAAATAGAAGAAATAGAAAATAGAGAAATTTTGATTAATTTAATTAAATAAAAGTTAATTACTAAGCAGTATCTATTTATTAATCATTCTATTATAATTTTACCTTTCATGTTATTATATATTTCTAGGCTTTATATATTCCCAGATAATTTTAATCGATATAATAAGAAGGAATTATTGGTAAGATGCTTTAGATTTAATCTTATATATTGATTATTTAAGTAGTGTAAAATTAAATATTCAAATATTATATAATTATTTAAACTGAAATTCTTAAATTTAAGTTTAAAAAAATAATTAAAATCCTAAATTTTTAGTAGTTCATAAATTTTAAAAGCATCAAAAATTATATCATTTTTAATCAAAATATAATAATAGATATTTTTGAAAATACATATAATAAAAAAATCCTACCATCCAATAAAAAATTACTATAGGAATTGACTAATATGAGGATACAATTCTAATTCATAATTTTATTTCTAAGTTTAAAGATAATCAATCTAAAATATTTACTGTGGGATGAAATTAAATACATTTTTACAGAAAATAATTTTTTACTAAAGAAATAAAAAAATAAAGTTAAAAGAAGAGATAAAATTAAATAGTTATGAGATTAATAAATTTGCAAGATAGATAAATGAGTTAAATATTTAAAAATAGAAATAATAAATACAACTAAATTTTAAAGATATAATATACAAAGAACTTAAAAAAAATAACTTGATTCAAAGATATTTTGATAGAAAAAGTTGATTAAAAGGTAAATATATAAATCTATAAAATATATAAAGGATTTTATAATAGAAGAATATTAAAAAAGTCTAATTATATATGAAATATGTGAAATAAAAAAATGTTTATAATTGTAATAAAAAAATTATGATCCTATTATATATTTGTATTTAAAAATTGGAAAAGTTATATTTCTAATAGAACTATTATACATATAAAAAGAAAATTTATCCTGAAATATTTTTATACATTAAAAATTGAAATAAGAAAAAACTTATGTTTCAAGTTAAGATAAAATGATAAAGTTAAAAGATAATGAAAAAATTAAAAAATATTAAGGAAAATTAATAGAAAAGAATGAGAACTAAATAATTAACTGAAATATAAATAAAAAAATTGAATAAAATTTTAAATTAGAAATAATAGAATCATAAAAGTTGGTAAAATGACGATAGTAATAAATTCAAATTTGTTAATTAAAAAAAAATTAGATTATAGAGTGCGTAGCATCTCACTGATGCGCAGCTCTTAAATGTCAGTACATCTCAAACTCTTCCCGAATATTTTTTGGAATAAAAAACTATTTTTCAATTTCAGCCATATATTCTTCTTCCTTCTCATTTATGTTTTCCCAGTTCTTCATTGATTTCTCTATTCCAGATTCTATCTTCTACTTTCCTTCTTTTTATTAATTCTATTTAGCAAGCTTAAGCTATATTCTCTTTTACTTTATTCACAATTCACCCTTGTATCTTTCTTCTATATAAGGTTTTTGTAGACTCATAGGAATTATCCCTTACCAGCTCTATAACTCTTATCTATTTCATTGCTTAATGATAATTTTATTCTCTTTATATCCTTTTTTCTTTGCTCTATGATATATCTAATAAAATCTTTAATTTCTAGATCAATTTTTATTCGATTTTCTAACTTTTAAGTTCTAATGAATTTTTCAAAATCTAGCCGTACCTCATACAGTGTCAAATAATTTAAACTCTTTCCAATCTTTTATTATTATTTCTAAATTATTAATGCATATTTCTCTTCCTTTCGTATATTTTTAGCATTTTTCAATTAAATATCTTTCATCTTCTTTTTTAGTTATTATTAAAATTACATTAACTTGTTTATACTAGATGTCTTCCTTTAGGCAATCTTAACTACCATTACATCTTGTCCTTAGTCTAAATATGTAGCAAATTTCTTCTTTTTTTTGTTTCTTATATCTTAGATATTTTGGTGATTCTATTATATATTCATCAAATCAGAACTTTCTATATTACAATGTCGTTATCATCTGATCTATTCTTCATCTATCTTCTTCATATGTTCTTTATTCTCATATTGCACGACTAATATTTTATTTACCTTACCTATTATTTTTTTCCATCTTCTATAAAAATATCTTTGTCTTTAATTTTTAGTTCTGTTTTTATTGCTGCGCAGTATTGTTCAAAAATGAAAATTTTCTTAACTACTCAACTCTCCCATTAGACCATCAATTGTTTTACCTTATTTTCTATTAGTTTGCCTGAGTTTTAAAGTTTTCTATCATAAATAATGTTTAAATTTCATAAATTGTAATTCATGTTCTAACATTTCATTATGAACACAAAAAGGTGCGTCAACAATTGCTCTTAAAGATCTTCTCTATAGGAATTCTAATTAATCTATTATTTTTTCGACCTAAGAATTGTTCGCAAAAAGGAATCACTTCTGTCCCATAACTAAATATTGAGTTCACAAAAGCTTTTATCATCATGCTTGCATTTTTTGCACTGCTTAAATCTATTTAGCATGTGTTTTTCAAAACTTATATTTTCTTCTATAACATGGCCAAAATATTAAAAGGATTAAACTCTTTCTATTTTCAAGGTTCCTATGTTTATTGTGTTTTTCCATATTTTCTTATTTATTCTCTTCTTCTTTTCAAACCATTCTAAAGATTCAGTCACTGCTTTTAATTATAAGCAGACATTAGCTGATTAAAAGCCTTTTAAAAGGAAAATCTAGGTAATTGTATTTATTACAGTATAAGGCTTTTGGTTTAGTAGCACTTTAGTATTAAGTAAAGTTTTTCTAGGCGAAATGTATTAATAATAGGGAATTGTTGACATTTTAGGCAGAAGCTTATGAAAAACTCTATTTAGATGAAGAAATAAGATTAAAAAAAATAGGTTTATATACACAAATATTACCTATATTTGCAAATGCTAACGAGAAAGTCTAAAGCTATTTAATCTTTTTGTGTTGATAACTTATAAGGGGAAAGTAGCTTGTGCAAGCTAAATGCCAGATATAATTTAGTAAAATCAGAATGTCTTGGAGTCAAAGTAATCAATAAGTATCTTGATAAAGGAAAGCTATAAAATAGCTTTATAAAAGTATATTAAAGCTATTTGTTGATGATGCTTATATAGCATCTGAGGAATTAGATTAAGCAATAACTTATAAACTAAAAATGCAACTTTAAAGAAGCAAAGCTTTATCCTTTTTGTTATCATCTTTCTAGAATAATATAATATAAAAGAGCAAAAGTTCCACTTAGGCTAATAAAAATTAGAAATAAATACATTTCCTTAAATATAAACAATCAATTAGCATAACCTTAGAACACAAGTGCTTGAGATATTATAAATTAACTTAATTTAAGAAAAAAATATAAATACCTGAATAAAAATAGACAAAACCATTTCATAAATCAAAATTAATATACTATTGTACAATAATCATAAATCAATCAAATACTTCAGCTTTTCCTTTCAGATAGTGCAAGAGTAGATGTAACATATGAACTAATTTAAAGGAATTATTTACCAGTTAGTTATAGATTGAGTTTATAAAATAAAATTTGGTTAAAAGCATAAAGTTTACATTCAACTTTAACTAGCAAATAATAATTTACAATATAACTTAAAATCCCTTAGTAAAGTAAATAATATAACTAGCTATAATTAATTTATTTTAACTTAATCTTAGAAATATAATACAAGTATAAAATTATCCTAATATATTTTACAATCATACTCCCTCTTCAACCTTTCATTACTTATAATTCTAAACCACTAGAAATTATTTCAAATGTGTCCTAAATTTAAAATCAATACCCAATAATCTTCAGCAGGAAGATAGATAGCTAAAAGTTTCTAAGGCTTGCATAGTAAAGTCTTTCTATTGAAATAATTGTATATTTATTAAGTTAAAGCATATTATATTATATAAAAATGGGAGGAAAATGTTCAACTGCTGAAGAGAAATAATTAGAAGCTATCTATAATACCAAAAATATTAAATCTATGGCAGATTTTATCAAAAACGCGCTAAGCAACGAACAATCTTTAGAAAATATTGGAGAATAATGTCTCGAATAATGCTTTTAAGAGCTTAATTAATGCTTAGCGTAAAATAGCAGCATCATTTAGGTTGAAAGCTTAGAAAAATTAAAAAAATGCTCAGGATGCAAGAAGAATTATGAAATAGTAAATGCTTTTTAGATTTAATAATGTGGATGTTGGTGATGTAGTAACTGCTTAAATGCTAAAAACATATAGAGATACAAATAATTCGTTGCAATTTCTAGATATTAAATGTGTGTGTCAAACGTAAATCAATTTAAAATACATTGAGATTGCTTTTGGAGGGAAATAATAACTTCAAATTTTCAGAGAAAAAAGCAGAATTAGAGGCGATTAAAGAACTACTCACCCCAGAAGAGTTTGAAAAATAAATTCCAAAATACTATTGTGAGATTTTGTACAATCTAGCACAGAATTTGTGACTCCATAACATTAGATTGTGTTCATAGGTTTTGTAAAATTTGTATGGAATCCCATATACTGGCACTTGTTAATTCTTTCTAAGTAGCTGACGAGCTAATGATATGTCCAATGTATGGATGCCAAATTGCTATAAATTCATATATGATCCAATATGTTTGTGGCGAAATAAATTAATTAAAAGTTTATAGATTAAAGACTTCAAATCGCAAAAATAGATGATGGAGTACTTAAATACTGTCCATCCCCTGATTGCAAAGGAGGAGCAATAATTGACCTTAGAGCTTAAAATTTTTAATGTCCAGCATGCTAAAGATAATGCTGCCCTCAATGCAACTAATTACCCCATTAGGGTAAAACTTGTGAAGAAAATTAGGAAGAGATAAGGAAAAAGGAAATGGAAAACAAATAAATAGAATAAGATATGATAAGAGAGTAAGTTTTAATATAGAAATGAAATACTTCTTAGTTAAGGTATTACTAAATGTCCTAATTGCAATACATCTGTCTGAAAAGAAAGTGGATGTAACTTTCTTAACTGCACAAGCTTATAGTGCCAAAGTAAAACTTTCTTTTGCTTTTTGTGCCAAAAATAACTACAAAGGAAGCATCATTTTTCTCATTATAAAACTAAAGGGCCTTTCGGTAACACTTGCAATACAAAGGGATAATATAAAAGATAATTGAGATATGCTAGAGATTAGACTTTAACATTTAAAAATAGCTATAATTATTAATCTAATTTCTTTACCTCTAATAAAGGATTTTCTTTAGACTACATAATTTACTTTCATGCTTACAAAGTCACTTTATTAGTCTTAATTAAATCTGTTAAATCACCCTTATTTGTAATGAGATTTATTCGTAGGTTAGTTAGTAAATAAGTATTTTAAAGATCAAGAAAACGGAGCACTTCAAGTTTCTTATTGTAATATCTTGATTATATTTGCATTCTTGCTTAAGAAATTACATTACTGATTTAATTTAGGATAACTAAATCAGTGGATTTAGCTTCTGAATAATCTAATAAAATATTTGCTCTTTCTTTTTATTTAACTTATTAGTTACAAACTAAGGACGTAAAAAGGATAAATGCATAGAAGACTCCTAGTTTCACTAAAATAAGTCCAAAAAATTTTAAATTTTATGAGCTAGAGGAAATATGGAAAGCGATGAAAAAATAAGTGGGAAATCTTTATAATTTGCATAAAATAGAGAAATATAGTTACAAATGTGTAACTAGAGACTTCAATTAGAACATAAGTAACTTTTATTAAAAACTTAAAAGCTTTCCAAAAAAAAGGATAAACGATACTATTAGCTAAGACTTAAAAATAGCCACTAAGCTAAGTTTAGATAACTTTATCAAATGACTCCAATGTATTTTAATACAAACTACTGGAAAGGAAATCATAATTGTATTTACTTAAAATTAAATAAAAGATATGTAAATTAGAACTTTAGATAGAGGTAAAAATAGTAGAATGATAACTCTTAAAATTATAAATATCTAGTTAAATTTTTATTTCAGCTTAAATATTAAAAGATTAAGAGTATAATTAAAATTAATGTTTTACTCATAAACTAAGTAACTTAATTCAGAATGACATAAAATAGAAAAAGAAAATTAGTTAATAATAGGAATCTAAATCTTTAATAGGATTATGATCCCATTTATATATCTTTTTGCTCTTAAATTAATTTTAAAAGTATTAATAGTTAAATAAATAAAATGCAAAAGTATCAAACATAAATCCTTTAGATATGCCTATAGTTATTATTTAATAAATTATAATGAACAAATAATCTCTAAAATAAGCCAAAATCATATTTATAGGAAAGAAAATGATTATAAAAGTTACCATTTAATATATTTATTTGAAATATCTTCAGTCTAATGAACAAATAAAAAATGAATATTAAGAATGAAGCTAAGATAAATACTTCTAATTTTACTTATACTAAAATTTTTATTTCTTCATATATTAAATCTTCTTAAATATACCAATACTATGAAGAACCTTTACATTAATAAAGTAAATAGCAACTCTAAATGGAATTTTACTATAAGCGATATAATTTAAATAGACTTTGTAGTTTTTCTTCTTTATATGAAAACTAAATTAGGAATCATTTTATTGCATATAAAAAATCTAAAATTATTAAGACTTTATATCTCTAACTACTCTAGCCTACTGATATCATTTATACCTTTCTAGCTAAATTTAGATAGGTATAATCTTACCTAAGGAAATGATTAAAATACTATGATGATATATAATAGTTTGAAGACTATAAACTAAAGGAAGTAATTATAT
>CAMPDV010000576.1:215000-229328 GCA_946699065.1 Loxodes magnus | reverse complement strand
TAATTATAGAAATTATTATATTTTTATGTTATTAGATATATGATTCTACTATTGTTAAAACCTTTATTTAAAGCTTATTTAATTATATTAATAAGCTTCTTTTGCTTATTTATTTAGTTTTTATGATTAAGAAATTTTAGTGAAAATAATATATTAAATAGTAATCATTTTCCTTATTTAACTAATAAAAAACTTTTTTAGTTAAATCTATTTTTTGAGCTTATTAATAGACTGTCTTCTTTAGATTTTCTTTTTTAGTTTTGAATTTGTTATGAAACTAATAATTTATTTTAATTATGTAGAATCTCTTCAATTAGTATTACAATTAGTATCTTAATTATATTTTTCAGTTAGAAACTTAAAATACTCTCAGTTAAATAGAAAATAAAAGATTTTAGACTTAATTATTCGATTTATTTTAAGCTATGTAAAAAATAAGCAAATTTCTGGCTATTTTATAAGTTTATTTGGATATCAAGTAGAATGCTATCAGCAAAGCCTATTTAAATTAATAAATTTAATGCTTACCATGTATAAATTAGCTGTTTTTCATTTGATACTTTGTTACTTATCCATTTATTAGCTTTTTAATTGTGATTCATTAGATTCTTTTTCTTTTTACTATATTTAAGAATTAAATCTATTTAATAGACTTAATTTAAAACTAGCTGATTTTAATTAGTTTTAGATTTATAGAGTTAGAGTATAAAATGATTTATTTATTAATTATTTAGATAATTAGCTTTTACAGTTATAGATGATAAAGCTAATATTAATTGATTTTATTTAATGTTTTATATAATTTAAGGTATTTAAGAGAATTTAGTCTTTAAGATAATAAAAGTTTACTGGAATTTGCAATTAGATTTGCTATCTTTTCAGTTAAGTTCTGAGAAACTATCAAGGCTTTCAGTAATAAAGCTAGACAAATGAATTCTTAAAGTCACATGTTCTTTTAATCCGATTTGGTTTGCCTTTTTTTATGAAGACGATTAATAACCATCAAAAGACACTAGAAAGGATGAACGCTAAACTTCAAGTAATTAAATGAATGAATATGAATGCAAGAATCATAAGGAGAGTTAAACTTTCCTAGATTCATAAGATGAACAAGTTCCAAATAATTAGATAAAGATCTCTTTATAGTAATCTCAACAATATGAATATTATAACTTCCTCAAAACATTTCTTATTTTGCTGATTCAAAAAGGCATGCAATTACAAAGTGCTAGAATAATTAAATGAATCTTATAGATTAAAAAATTAAGCTTATTTCTAATAAGAGAGATAAGCTAAATATTTAGAAAAGAATAAAGATAAAAGGAGAGATTTTTGTGGTTCTTAGGATAAAAAATTTAAAGATTAAAAAAATAAAGATAAGTAGAGTAATTAGCCAGTATCAAAATAAGGGTTAAGCAATGATAAAAGTTAGAAATATCAAGAAAATGAACTAATTTTTGTAATAAGGAACAAAAGATTTATCAAGAAGGATTGTAGCTCTTAAAAGAAGGTTTGAATGAATAAAAGATGGATAAAGTTCTAAAAGGAATTCAAGCAATTCAAAAGAATAAGTTTGCCAATATCAATTATCCATAGTTCTTATAATCAATTCATTTAAATTATTTCCCATAAGTATGCTGAAGAATGGTCTTTGCTTTTGAAAGAGTAGCTTGTACGAAATCTTCCGGAGTTATTGCTATGTTGCTTTAGAAGAACGAGTAAAACTCCTTTATAAATGAAAAAACAAAAGAAGAGCTCATTTTAAAAATAAATGATAGCTTAAAGTTAGTAAATAAAAATAAAAATAGGATTGGAGGTCCAGAACTAGATTTTTACTTAAGATTTAGTTTGATGATATGGAGAATATTCCAGATAGCAAAAAAACCGAATATTTTGGAATTCTATGTAAGATTTTAAAAGTTGCTTAATGAATAATTGCCTTGACGTTTGGAGTTGGAGTTATAGGGTCAGAAGCGATCTCTATTATAAAGGAGTTTTTCTTATGAGGAAAAGGTTGGGTAAATTAGAAGCTCAACTATAAAAAGATTATTAGATTACGAGTCTTAGATGCTCTTGCATGTAATTTAGCGAGACAATACTCAAAATAAAAATTTTATCAATTTTGAGATATTGCTTTGAAAGAAAAAATAGACTTAAGATTTAGAGCATGCTATCTTCTAAAACACATGATAATAAACCCGTAAGCTAGTGCAGAATTGGCAGAAGACTCATGTAAGCTTTTAGAAAAACTATGTGACGACAAGGATTGGTAGATAAGGTACTATGAAATGAAGACATTTTTGGAAATGACTTTAGAAAAGAACCAAATAGCTTGCACTTATAAGGAAAGAATATTTAAGTTAAAAAAAGAGAACTTAAGCAAGAATATAAAAGAGCGTTAGATAATTCTAGAATTATTAATGGATCCAGAGCATTTTGTTTATTTACTTAAACAATAGAAGAGAATTGGTTGGCACTTAAGGGCATTAGCAGCAGTATATATTAAAATATGATAAGGACTCTAAAAGAAGAGGTTTCGGAGAAGCAAGAATATTACGTAAGCTTACTTTGCGCTCCTAATCCTAATTCATAAGCTGAAGATGATCTTGACCTTGAAATTTTGAAATTTTTAGAAAACGATACTAAGACAGGATTATTACTTCTGGGAGATTCCGTTCTGGAAAGTCCTTGTTCCTGAAGACTTTAGCCTTAAAATATCTAGACCAGAAGCATGAATACTTATCATATATGTGTATCTCCCAACTATAGAAGCATTCGAAGAAAAATTAATAGAATCTGCTTTAGATAATTATTAAATAGAAAGAAATGAGACATTGAAATTTAGAAAGATTCTGTTCTTATTTGACGCGTATGATGAGTTGGGAGAATGCAAGGCTATTATCAGTAGTAATAAATTAAAACAAAAGTATGCTCAGGCAAAATATATAATAACATGTAGAGTAAATTATGCATTAAAAGAAAAAAATTACCAACATTATTTTGCACCATACAGTAGCGAAAGAGTCTAATTATAAGAGTTATAGGAACTGTATATAAAGCCATTCGATATCGTTTAGATAGAAAAATATATAGAAAAAGTCCTAGTTAAGAAGAACCAGTAATAATAAAGTGCAAGTCAAGTGGAAGCATCTTAAATATAAGAGATGATGGCATTAATATAGAGAATACCTGGTCTAAAAGAAATTATCAGTAATCCCTTTCTGCTATATATTTGTTTGAGTGAGGAAGAGATATTAGATTATTTAAAAAGTGTTAAGTAGTTTAAAAGTCTAGAATATATGAGATTTTCATAGTTTAGTGAAACAAAAGAACATAAGAAAAATTGTAAAGTCAGGGTTTAAAAAGTAAGGTGTTCAACTTGTAAATAAAGTTGTTTGAAAGTATCTAAGTGAATGCGGCATGGGAGATGTTGCAGGGTTCAGTGGAGATATCAAGCTTTGATGAAGTGAATCAAAAGTGGATATAGTAGTTTACGGACGATTAAAATCATATAGGGTGTTTGATATAGACAAAGGAATAGAATAATAAAAAAGGTTTGAGTTTATTCATTCGTCGATAAGAGATTAGTATGTGGCAAAGAATATTATAGATTTAGTTTCATCCGCTAAGGTATAAGCAATAGAGGTTCACAATATAAATAAATTTTTGAAAGTGGACAATCTGGAGATACTATAGTTTGTGATTGAGATTTATAATTCAAATTCTGCAAATAATAATTCAAGTGTGTAATAAATCTATTGGAGATAGTGAGAATGTCCAGTACTAATGTTTCTTTATAAATAGCGGCAACTAATAATATAAACGATATTGAATTGGATGGATTACTAATTTACGTCTTTGGATCTATCGGGTATATGTGTGTCCGAAATTAAAAATTCTAGCCAGATGAGCTTGCGTGGCTGATTAAATAGTGATAAACCACCAAGCAGAGGTTAGGAAACTAGAAAGGATAGTGAGAAGCGAATGGTAAAACTCAGACTAGCGGAAGGAATAGAATCGATCTTATGACTTAAGAAAGAGAACTAAGACTATCATGAAAAAAAATTAAAAAAACATAATAAAAAATTCTGAAAAAAAAACTAGCTAAAAATCAAAAAGATTAAAAAAATAGACTGGAAAAACTAAAAAGAATCTAGACAAGCGCAGAAAGTAACATTCTATAAAAAAAATAAGTAAAAGTAAAAGAAGATAAAACAAAAAAAAAGTGAAGAAACGATACTTTCGCGATTCGAAAGAAATCTGAGTGAAGAAACTGCAAAAATTTCTATGATCAAATAGTACAAAAGAAAAAGAAAAATAACATAAGAATAAGGAGGAAAAAAAGGCAACTGAGAAAAAAAGAGAAAAAGTTTCTGCGATAAAGGATTTAATAAAAAAGATAAACACTTAAATGAACAGAGAAAGAATTAAAAAAAAACGAAGAAGAAATAGAAGAAAAACCCTAAAATGTATTTAAATAAAAGTTATTTCAGTAGTCACGAAGGAAGAGAGAAATCGATTTAAAATTAAAAAAAAGTTAGAACTCAAATAAATAAATTAATTACTTTAAAGAAAAGAAGTACTTACTCATTAGCGCTTAAGAACACAAAGAGAAAAAATTTAAAATCAAAAAAAGCTATATGTCTTAAAAGTTTTAAAATCGGAAAAATTTATGAAAAAACTAATAAGAAAACAAAGCCAATAAAAAAAATAAAGGACTAAAAAAAAAATAAAGGGCTAAAAAAATATGTTGAAAGTAAGCTGCAAGAGATATGAGACAGTATTATAAGAAAAAAAAAAATTAAAAAAATCTGAATATGTAATTGAAAAAATTCTAAAATTAAAAAATTAAAAGGCGTGAAAAAAAGAAACATACTTAAATAAAAAAACCTTAATCTTGATGAAATATTTTAAAACTAAAAATTGTTTTCTCTTGTCATTGCCTACTCCTCCATTTCTGCCTTTTCCGATCAGAAATTCCACATACAACTCCTACAAAAACTTATAAACCTCCTTTTACCCTTAAAAATTGTTTTCACTTTTCAAAAAGTTTAGATTTATATGAAATGGAAAAAGTATCAAAAATATAAAATTATATAATAATTATATGTTTAGTAGCTAGAATTAATTATCTTTGTATCAATTAAAAATTAATAAAAAGGAAGGTTTTCATAATTTTTATATGAATTTTTAATAATTGGTTAACAATAAGCATTTGATTACTATATTATAAAAATAAAAAGGTTCACATTTGATAATTAATGACTACAATAATTAAAACAATAATTTCGTGAAATAAAAAGTAAATATAGTGAAACATATCTCAGAAAAAACTGTATAAAATAAATCTAATAAAGAATTATAAATATTTATAAATTTAATTAATGTATAACTTTTAGTTCCCAAATAATATAAGCAATTATAATAATAATCTTAACTTACTTATAATATATTTTAAAGTTGAGTATAAATTATTAATTTAAATATAAAAATTTAATTAAACTTATTATAATTATAATTATGTTAAATGAATTATTTTATCATTGCCATTTAAGATATTTAACTAAACCTTTATTAATAATTTGTAATAATAAGAAAATTATACTTACATAAAATATTTCACTATAATTTAAATTACTTTATTTCTTTTATTTAAAACATATTTTAACTAAAACAATTCTTTAATATTATAAATACTAAAAGTCAATGTTTTTTTCAATCTCTTTTATTACTTATATATACACATTTATAAGAAAATACATATATTTAAATTAAAAATAACAAAATAAATAGTAATTATTAAAATATAATATTTTAATTTTTTAAATTTAATAATTTTATACTCTTATTCAAGGTTTAAAATTAAAAAAATAAGTTATAATAATAAACATATAAGAGATTAAATATTTTAAATTTTGAGAATCAATTGTATAATTAATGGCATTTAAATTGGAAAATTACGCTACCTTCATAATTATTTTATGAAATATCTTTTGCTTATAAATTTTATAAAAATAACTAAAGAATATTCAGGTTAAAATATTCATCCTTCAATATTTTCTTACATTTTTATCTATAAATTTTTATGTTTTTTTAATCTTTTTAAATGCTTTTTTGAATAGTATTTTTCTATCTTAGTGATAAATTATAATTTATGCAATTATTGCTTAATAAGATTTCTTTAATCATTAAAAATAATTTAATAAAAATTAAAATGATGATTATTTTTCTTTAAATTTAAAAAATTTCTCATTTTAAATATGTTTTTTAAAATTTTATAAAAATTGGAAAAAGATTTATAATTAAACTAAGATAAACTTTTTTGTTATTCCATATTTAAGATTTTGTTAAACATTTGTAATTGTTTGTTTTAAAAAATACTTTTCTTATTATTTATAAATATTAATATGTTTTTTATTACATAAAAATATTGTGAAAATAATGTATTTATTTGTTTAAAAAATAAAATTTTTATTTTTTGAATTTTTAAAAAAGTTATTTAAAATCTCTTTTAATTGGATTTAAATAAAAGTAATTCATTAATTTTATTTACTGTATTTTTTAATTTAAAAGTTCGAAGAAATAATTTATCAAAATACAAGAAATTTTATAAAAATAATTTTGCATTTATATCAAATAAAATTAGGAAGCATTTATTTTTTAAAATAGTTTTTTTCTAAATTTGTAATTATTAATTTCTCAAGATGAAAAAAGAGATTAAGAATTACCTATTAGAATTTTTTGTTACTATCAAAGATTAAAATGCTTTTTCTCATTTTAAGTTTAAATAAAGTGTAAATAAGAATCTTAAATGATATATAACTAAAATATTTATTATAAATAAATTTAATTTTTTAATTTTTATAAGTTTTAGATGTAAGTTTAAATATTTTTTTTCTTGATTTTTAAATATAAAAATAAAATTTAGAGATAAAAAATAAAAAAAATGAATTTCTTAAATTTTAAATGATTTATATAATAAACTTACTTAATACGATTAAAAATGATTAAATTAATTTTTAAAGAAAACACCAATAGCAAATTTAAGATCTAAATGTTTTTTAATTTAAAAGGTCTATTTATTTTTTAACTATCTTTCCTAAAATTAATTTAATCTTTTTAAGCGTTACTTATATTAAAAATTTACAATTCAAATATATTCTTAAAAAATATTTTTTGGAATTTTTAAGAATTTGAAAATGATTCTTAATTTCGTTTATTCGAAGTAGAATATTATCATTATAAATAAAGAAATAAAGAACAAAGAGTTTATTCTTTTAAATGTTTGTTTTAAATATGAAAAACAAAAAAATGCTATTTTATTTTAAAAATAATTAAAAATAAGTTTTTTATGTTTTATTCATAAGTTATTAAAATAAAAATTTTTTTTTTTTTCTAAAAAATATAAAAATTTACAAAAACTAAAATAAAGCTTAGAAAAAATAATCATTAAAAATAATTTTAATACATAGCTTTTTATGCTTACTTTAAAAATAGAACCTCTTAAATTAATAATATAGATAAGTTACCTAAATATAATTCTAACTATATTTTTTTTAATTTTTTTTAAGAAGTTTCATTTTCTTGAAATATAAGAATTAATTTTATTATCTATCTTTATTTATTGCTAGTATTTTCTTTTTTCTATTCATAAAAATTATCTGTATAAATAGCAGATTACCATTTTAAAAATAATTATTTATAATTTTTAAAGGTTGAAATATAAACTTCCTTATTACTAAAAAGATAAAAATTAAAAAGGATGTTATATAAATAAGATATGGCAAAAAATTTTATTATTTAAACTTTATTTTACGAAAATTTTGTTTATGTTTTAAAAAATTTATATAAAAAGTTGCGTGTGCAATCAAAATTAACTTTTTTATAATTTTTTTATTTTAATTAAGATTAAAAATTTTAAAAATAAAACTTTTTAAAATAATAATGAATAGAAATTGAAAATTAATTATCTAAAAAAGATGAAAATATGCAAGAATAAATCTAATAAGAAATTTAAAGTCATTTTATCAAATTTCAATATACTCCATTAATAAAAAAATATTAAAAAAATTGCAGATTAAAATTAAAAATAAATCGAAAAACATCTCCTTTTAAATATAAACGTATCTCTTTAAAAATAAGAGATCAGAAGCTTTAAAAAATATTATAAAAAAATTAAATCTAAAATAATATATGTCTGTAACTTTTTATTTGATAAATAAACAATTTTCAAAAAAGTTAAATAATAAAAGAAATTATATAAATAAAAATAAATTATTTAAACGTATCCTTTCATCTAAATGATTCATATAAAAAGAGAAATTTAACAAGCTTGCTCATTATAATTATAGAACTGATCACTTTTAAATTATCAGTTCTTCTTCTGCTTTTTTTTTCCTTAAATAAATGCGAATTTCTTGTTATGATTAATTTTACGTTTATTTCAAATTTTTCAGCACGCATTTTTTTAAAAACTTTAATACACAATTTTGAAAATAGCTTAAACTAGTTTTTTACTAGAGTTGCTATAAGCAAATATATTTTCGAAAAAAAGTTTTTTAATACACTTTCTTCAAAAACATTCACACATATTTTTTAGTCTCTTTGAAGTGTACTTTAATATTTTCATGAACTAAAGATGTTATCTAGCACAGAAAAATAAAATAAAACAGTTTAAATGAGACATTCGAATTTCCGTATTCTCTTGCCTATACAAATAATTTTTCTTTTAAACTAATTTTAGATAATTTGCAATAAAAAATCAAAAATTTTCATCTTCTCTTTAAATATTTAATATTATTGTTTTCTTCGCAAGAAGAATTTGCTAGTTTGAATAAATAATATGAGCTAATAAGGCTCAAACAAAATATTTTATAAATCAATGTCCCTAAAATAGTATTCTGCTATCTTTAGGACTAAAACTTAAAAATAAACTTAAAAGCTAACTATTTTTACTTTCTCGAGAATTTGAAAATTTTTTAATTAAATTTTTTACAATAAAAAAGAAATATATATTTTATAATTTTGTATGCTTTTACAGTTTTTTTAACTCTTAATCTACTTTCTTTTCCTTTTCAGTAACAAATAATATACAAATAATTCCTATTGCTTCTTTTCGATATTATTTAAACAAATATACGTGATGTCGATATTTTCTTTATTAATTAAGAAGTTTGATAATTTATAGACTAATTTCAGAAGAAAAATTATGATGTAATAATTTTTTTAATTTCAAATTGATCTTTATATAAACTGTATAAATAGAAAGCAGAAAAAAAAATTATTTTAATCTGTAAACATTTTTACAAATATCTAAAAAGTGAAAGAGATCAGAACGTCTAAAATTTACCTATGTAGTAAAAAATAAAAAATAATTAAAATGTTTTAATAATATTTATAAAATTTAAAAGATACGAGCATGTCAAAAATAAGTTATTTAGAAAAAAATAGCAGTATTTTATTATAATTAAAAAAAAGTACATACACAAAGGAAAATTTTATTAAATTTATGTAATTTTTTTGCTAATTATTTTTTTTTCGTTTACTTTTTTTTATCTTCTTCAACTAATTTTAGATACTAATTTTTTTTCGAAATTTATTTTTCTTATCTAAGATAAAGAAAATTATTTTCGATCATCAGTTTATTAAATAATTAGGATAATTTAATTCTTATTATTTGCAATAAAGATTTTTTGCTTTTTTTATTAAATTAGTTTATTTATTAAAACGAAGTCTTAAATTAGATTAAGATTTTAAGTTATTGATTTAAATAAAAATTGATCTTAGTTTTACTTAAAATTAATTCTATAAATTCTGATCAAGATATAATTTATTTTTTAATAATTTATCAAAATTTTGTTAAATACTCTTTTTTTATAATTTCATTTAATTTTGATGAATTTGGTTCGAAAATTATTTTTAATTTTTATTTATTTAGAGACTTCTTTTATATTATTTGTTTTTACTAAAAAAAATAAAAAAAAAATTCTATCCATAAAATTAAAAATTTTTCTAAAAAAAATTCTTAAACAACTTACAAAAAATTCAAAATCAATTCTTTGAAAAATTTTTAAACCTATTTCTAAAAAAAAAATTTTAAACTAAAATTACAAACTCTTTTAAAAAATTTTGCTTAATATTCACATTCTAAAATATATAAAATACTTCAAACAAAATAATTTAAATATTGCATAATTACACTAAAACCTTAAAAAATAAATTAAATTTTAAAAAACTAAAATATACACTTTTAATAATAATAGGAACTTTATCCGCCTATACTTACAACACAGTCATTTAACTAAATTTATTTATTACTCTAACTCTCTAAACTACTCTTTAACAACCTCTTTCTAAAAATTAACCCTACTTCTGGATTTTAATCAAATATATAATAACATAATATCCTAAGTACTTAGAAACTATCTTATAATTGTAATATTATATAAATTATTATATCTTAAAAAACACATACTTATAGAGTAAACTTATTAATACCTACTCTATAGTATATTAGAAAATAATAATTATAAATATAAATATTTTTTAATTCTTAATTAAGTAAAGTTTAATTTGTTCGTAAAGTCCTTCACTCTCTCAACTCATCACTACATAACATAGCATTATCCCTTACATCCTAAATATTTCACTATTAAACCTCCCTTACCCCCTTATAATGCTAAAATTACTTACATTCTATATTAACTATAAAATTACACTTACCACCTAAATCAATATTAAACTCATTACGATCTGAAAAATAAACTATAAAAAAAATACTTACAACCTAAAATAGAACATTACGTTCTAAATGTAACCTTAAACTTTAACTTACCAACTTCATTTTCACCTTAAACTTTAACTTACCAACTTCATTTTCACCTTAAACTTTAACTTACCAACTTCATTTTCACCTTAAACTTTAACTTACCAACTTCATTTTCACCTTAAACTTTAACTTACCAACTTCATTTTCACCTTAAACTTTAACTTACATTCTTCATTTTCACCTTAAACTTTAACTTACCAACTTCATTTTCACCTTAAACTTTAACTTACGATCTTAAGTGTTAATAATTAAAATGAAACTTACCAACTTCATTTTCACCTTAAACTTTAACTTACTTTCTTAATTTTCACCTTAAACTTTAACTTACTTTCTTCATTTTCACCTTAAACTTTAACTTACTCCCTTCATTTTCACCTTAAACTTTAACTTACATTCTTCATTTTCACCTTAAACTTTAACTTACTCACTTCATTTTCACCTTAAACTTTAACTTACCATCTTCATTTTCACCTTAAACTTTAACTTACCATCTTAAGTGTTAATTATTAAAATGAAACTTACCTATATTAAGTAATAATTATTAAAATGAAACTTACATTCTTAAGTGTTAATTATTAAAATGAAACTTACATTCTTAAGTGTTAATTATTAAAATGAAACTTACGTGCTTAAGTGTTAATTATTAAAATGAAACTTACTATCTTAAGTGTTAATTATTAAAATGAAACTTACCATCTTAAGTGTTAATTATTAAAATGAAACTTACCATCTTAAGTGTTAATTATTAAAATGAAACTTACGATCTTATTGCGAAACATTTAAAATGATACTTACGATCTTATTGCGAAACATTTAAAATGATACTTACATGCTAAATCATTATTAAATGATAACCTACCATCTAAATATTATACTTAATACTTACCCCCTATTATTGTTTAAGACTTACATCCTTTTAATTAAAGTAAATCTTAAACTCACCTTGCTCTTTATTAAAGTTAAAAAATCTATTTACTGTCTATATTATTTTTAAGAAAATTAAATTTGAACTTACTGAATTCCATTTGCAACCTCTCACCATTCAACAACTTTTAACTCGCTACTGTTTAACCGTCATCCAAGATAACCTTATTCTTAACGATACTCAAACCGGCAGGCAATAAATTAGTTTAAGATTCGATCTATTGCTTTATCTAACCGATAGTTGTCTCTTGTTTTACTGATAACGATACCGTTCTATTGTTTGGCGATACAATAGTTATCTAGATGTCCTAAAGCTTAGTTTGTTTAGGGATATTTTGAGGTTATTGAATCTATTAAGGCTATATCACTTAAGGCTTTACTTGTTACTATTCGATTTACTTAACTTGCATAGATGATAACTGCTATTATTGATTTTAGATTTAACTACTCAAGTTTTACATCTCATTCTTCAAGTAATTATTTTCCTATGTCACTTAAGCTAGATTAAACTTGCAAGAGTCTAGTTCCTCAAAAACTTTAACCGATACCTGATTGCTCTTCTAGATGATTTTTTAAACATCAGCTATCAATTTGGAAACTTATTACTCATTCTATGGAGATTCTTAATAAACGATCTACTACTAGCTGCTCCCTTTTTTATCCATCATCTATTTCTACATCTTTAAAAACTTCAACTATTATTAGATTTACTTATCCTGCTAAACCAACTGTCTTTGTAAGCTGATATTCTCCTTAAACAAATAAATACTCACGTGCTTTATCAACTACTAGATAAAAAGACTGTAAACCTTGGACAATTAAGTCTAAGCTTGACGAACTCTTGACGATTGATTCTATAACATCGTTATATTTCCCATGAGGTTCTTTTGTTCAAGACGCTTGAGCAACTAAGTGTCTTAATGTAAATTTATAGGATGGATCTTATGAACTTTTTAGCAATTTTAGAAAACACAAGTGATTGCCTAACTTTTCTAAAACTAATCGGTGACACAGGTATAACATATGTTGTGTTTGCAAGGTAATGAAATTGGGATTTTAATCTACCCATTAAAATCTTCTTGACACTAAAGACATTTAGCTGTCTAGGACATTTCAGATTACATTATTGATTTTTAAAAAAACTTATCCTTTTAAACAAAATCCACGTATTTATACGTTAAATAATAATAATAATAATAATAATAATAATAATAATAATAATAATAATAATAATAATAATAATAATAATAATAATAATAATAATAGTAATAATAATAATAATAATAATAATAATAATAATAATAATAATAATAGTAATAATAATAATAATAATAATAATAGTAATAATAGTAATAATAATAATAATAATAATAATAATAATAATAATAATAGTAATAATAATAATAATAATAATAATAATAATAATAATAATAATAATAATAATAATAATAATAATAATAATAATAATAATAATAATAATAATAATAATAGTAATAATAATAATAATAATAATAATAATAATAATAATAATAATAATAATAATAATAGTAATAATAATAGTAATAATAATAGTAATAATAATAATAATAATAATAATAATAATAATAATAATAATAATAGTAATAATAATAATAATAATAATAATAGTAATAATAGTAATAATAATAATAATAATAATAATAATAATAATAATAATAGTAATAATAATAATAATAATAATAATAATAATAATAATAATAATAATAATAATAATAATAATAATAATAATAATAATAATAATAATAATAGTAATAATAATAGTAATAATAATAATAATAATAATAATAATAATAATAATAATAATAATAATAATAATAGTAATAATAATAGTAATAATAATAATAATAATAATAATAATAATAATAATAATAATAATAATAATAATAATAATAATAGTAATAATAATAATAATTATAATAATAGTAATAATAATAATAATAATAATAATAATAATAATAATAATAATAATAATAATAATAATAATAATAATAATAATAATAATAATAATAATAATAATAATAATAATAATAATAATAATAATAATAATAATAATAATAATAATAATAGTAATAATAGTAATAATAATAATAATAATAATAATAATAATAATAATAATAATAATAATAATAATAATAATAGTAATAATAGTAATAATAATAATAATAATAATAATAATAATAATAATAATAATAATAATAATAATAATAATAATAATAATAATAATAGTAATAATAGTAATAATAATAATAATAATAATAATAATAATAATAATAATAATAATAATAATAATAATAATAATAATAGTAATAATAATAATAATAATAATAATAATAATAGTAATAATAATAGTAATAATAATAATAATAATAATAAATAATAATAATAATAATAATAATAATAATAATAATAATAATAATAGTAATAATAATAGTAATAATAATAGTAATAATAATAATAATAATAATAATAATAATAATAATAATAATAATAGTAATAATAATAATAATAATAATAATAGTAATAATAGTAATAATAAT
>CAMPDV010000576.1:0-205000 GCA_946699065.1 Loxodes magnus | reverse complement strand
CCAACCCTAGTTAAATATTAAGCATCAGAAGCTGGCATTCTCTCTTTACTGACTCTAAATTAAACTCAAACTAATAAAAATATTTAAATGGTCAATTCTTTTTTCAACTTGAACTGGTTAATTAAAGGAAGGCTAATCTTCTTATCTAGCATGGATAGCAATATCTAGTTGACTTACCTGGTAATAAATAGCTGCATCTTCAATGACTCTTTAGCAGTTTCTTGAAGTTGACTAACATATTATAACGGATTACAATTAAGCGACTTCAGATAGTAAATCGACCAAATCTAAAGAAGTAGCTAATTAAATTTCAAAGGTGATCCTTAAAAATACGATAATTAGCTATATTAACTATAGTTAGTATTTACTCAATCTGTCTTATAAAGGTGTTCTGATCTTTGATAAAGTAACCTTTAAAGGTAATAAAAAATAGTTTCAGTAAAGAGTTTATCTGATAAATGTAGAAGGAATGCAGGGTTTCACTTTCTTATGCTTGATGAACAACGAATTTTAGAATAATATTATAGTTTCTTCACATGATTTAGGAAGTATCGTATATGCAATGGATATTTAATTTAGTCAAAGAAAAGTTACTCCCGTAATCTTTTTATATCGCTGCTAAATCCTTAACAATAGGGGAGGTGGTTTCTGGAAAGAATTCAATCCATTTGATAGAGGACTAGCTTTAAATTATTCTGGAAATACTTGTACATTTGTTGCGTTTTTATTGATAAAGCCTCAAATATTATCTTTGGTAATACCACAATTTAAAGCAATAAAACTAATTAAATATCTGCTGGGATCTATTTAGACTCATTCAACACTATTCTAATAGAAAACCTATATTGTTCAGATAACAACGCGGGTAGTGCAGCTTGCATACAAACTAAGAACAAATAAGTTAGCTTTATAGTAAAGAACTCGTACTTGGTAGTAAAGGTAAAAGTACCACTTAATATGGTGGTGCTATTATATTATAGCAAATCAATTACACTGAAATCCACAACTCTACGTTCTATAGCAATAAGGCTCAGTTTGGAGATACTATTGCTAAAATGAGCGATGGAGTTCTCGTCTTTTATCATCGCATATTTACTAAAAATACAGGAGTAGAGTAAGGCAGTTCAATATACTAGTCCTAAAATACTGTTTATAGGAGCATAATTTAGTCATATTACCTTATTTGATAAATATATACCTTTTAAGATCCTCCGCTCTCCAAAAATAAATCTCTTATTTAACTACAGTTTAATACTAAGGTTTTAGATTTATTTATAATCTTAATCACTCCCATCTTTTGACTCTCTAGCAGTTATCTAATTGAATCTACTTTACACTACAAAACTTCAACTTTCTATCAACTTCTATTTAATCCTTTTTAATGTATTTATTCTACTTATTATACATTTTTTGTATCATAGAGGGACTGAATTTAATCTAAGATCTTTAGTCTTAAAATAAAGTTTTTTATTTCTACCAATATAATGCTCCTTCTATTTTCAAGCGACGTCTTAAGGAAATTAGTTTAATAATAAATCTAGTTGTCTCTTAATAATGTTTTGAAGCTTTATTTAAATAATATTAGTTAATTTAGTTTCAGCAATTATCTTAGACACTCTACTTTACTATTAAGATTTATTCTCTTTGTAATATTCTTCAAAAGCAGGTAAAAATTTAGATTAGAGTTTAGCCTTTTTGTGTAAGTTTGTTAGAAGCTTGATTGATTACTATTGAAATGAGAGTAAAAACTTAGACTGGTATATATTTAATGTTAAATATAAAAGAATGATATTAGAGGTAAAATATTAATAAGCAATAGAAGTATTATTAGGATTAAATAGCTTTATAGTAAGTAAGGTTAATATTAATAGTGTTAGGACTACAATTTAAAGATTGTTCTTATAGCTAATCTAGTAATGCTAATATTAGCATTTAGTTATTTAATCTCAAGCTCTAAAAAATCTATTTTATATTCTCAATCTCCTTAATTATGTTATCTTAAGATCTCCCATAATATAATCTTTTTAAAAGACAGTTATGCTTAATAGAAACGTTACTTACTGAAACTTGTTTATAATGTTGGCAGTGCTTGATAGGTTAGTTATTATATGTTAGTAAATAACTAAAGGAATATTTTAAGAATAGTGAATGAGTAAATTATTAATCCTTCTAATGTTCTAATTCATTTAAGCAAAACACCAAGAGAAATACTATTCCCTTTTGAAAGCTTGAATGTAATAGTTTAGTATCTTTGTATGCTTCTCTTATGGAATTTAATTAGCTTTTATAAGTCTAAAATTGTTACATTAATTAGCTAAAGATACTTTGAAATAATAGATTGAAAATTATCTAAAAGATATTATATAAATATAAGTAATAACTAGGACACTAATAACTTATGCCTTTATTTGTTTAATTTAAAATCTAAATGTACATTCTTTTAGTAAGCTTATCAATATTTAAAGCTAGATGTTCAAAGTAGATGCTAATTATTAGCTTATCAATTACTAGTATAAAGCTTATTTCAGTTATATTACAGTTATTAGTAGGATACTAATAATCAGCAATTTTTATTACTTCCTATTTTAATATTCAATAGTAATTAGATAGCTAGTATCTATACTTAAACCTAGGGTGTCTTAACTATGATAAAGCTGTATTAATATTAAGTAAATAAAAAGAAGAAATTTAATCATTAATTGATACTCAAAAAATGCAAGTTATTCAAGCACTACTAATTGTCTCATAATTCTAGTTCAATAAACTAAGAGAATGCTTTACTTTAGTAAAAAGGCCTATGCACTACTCTAGAACTTAAAAACATTTTCACTTCAAGGTTGTTGATCTTGATTAACCTTTACTTGAGTAACTGGCAATCCCATAAAAATTAAAATTTTTTCCTTTTAATTTATCTTTATCCTAAGAAAGCGACTGAGGACAAGTCAGAACCTTATTTGCCAAGTAAATTATAAACATATGAAGATAATTTAATTATTTTAAACCCATTACAAAGAAGAGTATTATAGAAAGTGCTTAAGCTGATATATAAGAAGAATGTCCATTTGTTTAGAGCTTACCATGCTAATCAGATTTAAGAATAGAAAACTGAGTTAACTCTCTTTTTTGGAAAGAAAATAGATTTAGCAGCCTGGAAGAAAGTTTCTCTAAATGAAGTTTATATATTTCTTGCTCTTTACAATTATTGAAGCTTAGTAGTTCATTTTCTCATGTTTCCAGACAAGATTTCTAGTAAATACTTCAATGAACGAATTTACTATTTCTTTGCCAAAGAAAATTAGTTTAGGTTTATATCTTTCTGCTATACTTGGTTCTTTAATTTGCTTTAAGCTATCGTAGAATAAGGGGCTTCTGTGAAACGTTGAATCCATATTAAGAGTTTATTATTTGCTCAAATATTCTGAAATTTTCGTAAACAGAAGCAAAATTCAGTTAGCGTTTATGTTAATCAGTTCATAAAATTTATAAATGTAATCTTTTATTACCCTGCTAAGCTTTATTTTATAATTAAATACTTTAAAGACTGAGAATCATTCAATTCTTTGCTATTTTACCTATACAATAAAATATTAAATTACTCATATTTAAAACCTTCTTGGTGATATCGTTGATAAAGAAATCAAAGTGCTTATCATTTCTTAATCCTACATATAAAAAATTTACCATGCATACTAAAATGATGTTAATTCTCCGCTTGCTTTAACAGCTTGATTATTGAAAGAGAATATGTATAAAGTCTTTACTTGTGATTTATCGATAGTTTAAATTATATTGCTTCACTTCTAAATCTTTAAAGGTAGAAATTTACCTTGTAATATAAGCATATTTTGATTCAGAAAATATGTCTACTTTAGTTCTTTTAATTAGACGAGTAAGTCTACTATTTGATCGTGTTTGATGACTACCACTTCATTTTTTTAATTAACAACTAGCATCTTTATTCAAGACCTTCTCTGAATTTAAAAACTTTTTAGGCTCTTTTTATCTAAACAAATTAGCTTTTAGTACTCCTCAATCTATTTTTATTTCAAACAGTTTAGAACATTTTGAAGAGCTAAATCAATAATCTAATGATCTGTGAATTTAAACTCTACTACATATATCTCTACAATCTAGAAAGCTCTTTTTGCTTTTATTTCCTTTTTTCCTTAGTAGATATCTCGATTTTCTTTCTTTAATAAACAGCTATTTAATATTTTATTTTGATAATTTTAGATTTTCTTAGTATTTTATGCATAAATCCTTACTTTTTTAATTCATCCAATATACTTTGATATTTTTTCTAGATACTGAAGTTTCTTTTAGAGTCATTTGCTATTACTTTTTAGCGTTTTTTTCAAGGTTCTATTTGAACAAGGTGGACGAGGAACTTTTCATACAAGACATTCTTATTGATATTGTATCCTTAAGCCAAAGTATGCTTCTTTACCTCTTTCTTATTATCATTTCTTTTATCTTAGCATTCGTTAAATTTCTATATATCCCTAACTTCTTGGATGTTTAGCTTAAGTTAATATAATAGACTGATTTTTTCTGAACAATTTAATCATATAGCATAAATTGAATCCCTTTTCGCTCTAATATTGTTATAGGCTTTATCAAACTTAAGGAGTTTTTTATACTAGTATATCTGTTTTGTAAATAAGAATTTAAATGGCTTTCTAAATTTAACTGAATCTGAGAGCTTATTACTGAAAAACTCGTGAAACAACATAACTTTTTGATTCTTTAAATTTTATTATTTTTTATCATAGCTTCTTTTACTATTCAACCTGTCGCTTATATTTTGATTATCATTATTTTTTTCTAAATTTATTACTTTACTTTAATTAATATCTCCAAGTAGATCTGGAAATAGTAAAGAAAAATTTAAAAATATTCTGTCTTATCCTCATAATGCTTCTAATTACAAATGTTGACTACTTTTCTATTATTACTCTTTTTAGTTTAATTATTTTGAAACTCGTAAATTTTATAAATTTAAAAAATTTTCTTTTACTTAGTTCTTCCGGGATAGTAGAGCTTAATTTGTCTATATCTAGCTGCTTTACCTCGCTAACTTTTTTTATATCTACTCATTAGTTTAATTTTATCTTTCAAGATTGGTTAAACCTTATTTATTCTTAAATTGCTCTGTTCAAAAAATTTTAGAAAATCTTCCTAGCGATAAACTTAAGTTTTAAATCTTCAGTTTATATCTTTGATGATCAAGCTGCATCACATTACATGCCAATAGTATTTTAACTTGGTTGTTGAGAATAAGATTTAGATTTTTCTTTATATGTCTCTTTGATGCTTTTAAACAAATATTTAATGGAATTTAGCTTTATTTCATTGAGTTCTTCTTTATATTTTAGAGCTACTATTTCATTCCAATCTTAAGTCTGTTCAGTTGTGCTTTCAGTTATGATAGTGTTAAATTTTGATAACCATGAAACTTTAAAAATCCTTAGTCTTTTTAATTTCTTAAGAAGTATGGATGAAATGAAGATCTCCATA
Source organism: Loxodes magnus (assembly GCA_946699065.1). Lineage (NCBI taxonomy): Eukaryota > Ciliophora > Karyorelictea > Loxodida > Loxodidae > Loxodes > Loxodes magnus. The sequence goes on along the minus strand of CAMPDV010000576.1, from coordinate 199,483 downwards.
GGTGAAACGGATTTTAGCTTTCTAAAAGGATTTAAAAGAATCTTACCCATCTCTTGGAATTAGTTTAATTTTAGCTATAAGTGATATTAACCTTTTAAAAGCTACTAATTAGCATACTTTAAGTTATTTAACTTTTACTAAGAATTTTCTTAATAGCTTGCTATTTTAATTTTCTCACTTAGTAGATCAGCAAGATTTCCAGCCTTATATTTAAGTTCTTGTTTTTCTTTTCATTTACTTAATCCTAATCTAAGGTTTTAATCCTTTCATACTATATTATAATTTAGTAACTCTAACTTGTTCTTAAACTAGATTGATTAAAGCTCTAATTTTTATTCTGTTACTCATACTTTTCTAATTTTACTGTCTCTTAACTGACTTTCTGTTTTAAGAGCTTTAGCGTCTACTTTAAAATTGGTAATACTTACAATCAAATTGATTTTATCGTAAGTATATCTTTTCAAGGAAAGTCAAACTTTACATCTTAATGGGCATTTTCTCTTAAGATTCACTTTTATAATATGAAACTTTAAGCACTACAACTAAGTATAACTATCCAGATTTTTCAGAATTTTTAATTAGTTTAAGGAAAATTCAATTTCTGACAACTTTAAAGATTTAGTTTTGTCTAACTATCAGTTTTATCAGCTTCTTGGAGTTGATAATGGGAAATCTTGGATGTGACTTTGATTTAAGTTGAGATTCTGCAAATTTAGAAATTAGAAGTATTAGATATCTATCTCATATATTCAGATATGCGATAGTTTTACCTTTGCTGTCTACTAAAATAATGAACAGGTATTATCTATCTATTATATTAATCTTCTATTAAGTTTGTACTTACTAGGTTTGTGATATTTCCTATTCAGTTCATCTTCTTTAAGCAGTTCTCCTTCTCAGATTGGACAGTAAGATCTATAGCCTTTTACTAAAACTCCAGATGGCTCACATTGTTTGATCAAAATTTTAAGACTTAAAGCCTTAGGCAGTTTAAGTTAAGACAGTTAATTCCAATTTATATTCAAATCTCTAAGCTATCTAGTCTTGGTAATAATTAGGATATGCTCTCTTTACTACTTAAATCATTGCCATTCATTAAATAACTTCATCTGACTAAAATCTTTGAGCGGGTCTATCTAGTTATCACTTTAAATTATAGCCGAGATACGGCTTTTAAAACTTTCAAAATTAATGGGCTTTGTCTAAATAAATAAATCAGATTAAGTTCATTTACAACCTAATAAGTGAGTCTGAAATCAAACTTATTAGAAGGATAAAAGTTAACTTGTTGTTCTGAGATAAAGCACCTCAAGATTTTAAGGAATCTTAGTAGAGCAGAGTTTAATCTAATTACTCTCTAAGAAAATTTCTCGAATGCTGCTAAGAAGTGAGTTATAGTCTCAATGATTAATAGGATATAATTACAAATATTAACTCCTAATTTGATAATTTTAAAAGGAGTCTCTTACATTTTAAGACTAGAGTTAATATAAAGTAAAAAGAGTATTGGACTAACTTAGGTAATGTAAATTAAAGAGAAAGGAATTTTAAAATGTAAGAGAAAATAAGAATGATTAATAAGAATGTTTATAGCATCTTTATAACAATGCTTAAAAATAATTAGATTTATATTAAATGAATATAAGAGAATGTTGATTGAAAGCTTAAATATGATAATTAATAAATTTATTATTAAAGGGTATAGTTAAAACGTTGATAATACAGAAATGATAAATAGATTGAAAGAAGTAGGATTGTAGATGATTGGTGGTAGATATATTAAATTTAATAATGTACTAGTTCATAAGCTACAAGAATTAGTGCTTATTAGGTAAATTAAATTAGTTTTGATTTACTTTAGAATAACTTAGAGTTTAATATATAGAAACTTAGAAGATGAATGAGATAGAAGGAAAATATCTTAGTAGATGATAGTAATAATAGATAAAATGGTAAGTTGATAAATAATGAAAGTAATGAGTATAAGTAATGATGTTTAGAATTATAATGCTATATAATAGAATTAATAAAAAGTAATTAATTATCTCTATATATCTATTAACTAAAACTTAAGTTACAATATTATTTTAAACTTTCTTTTATTAGGCAACCATTACAGCCAAAAATTAGTTTATTTTCACTTTTGTTAGAATAATTATTAGATAATTAGATGAGCTTAACTTAAAGGGCAAAAATGATATGAAAATGTTAGTATGATAAAGAATGTTTTAAAGTAATATAGTAATTTGCTTTTACACAACTCAATATCCATTTTCATACCTTTTAATTATTACTAAAAGGTTAGCATACACTTATCATCTGTATCACACTTATATATAGCTCTCTAATCCCTATTCTTTATTATTCACTTTAAATCTTTTCACTAAACATACTAACATATTAAAGTAAATCATTGCTACTTCATTTTAATGAATAATCAGATTGAATAAATAGAGAATTGGGATAAAAATAGATTTAAGAATCTATTCCTTAAAATTGTCTAAGGATTTTACATTTAACAGAAAGAATCCTTTTAATTAAAAAAAATCAGAAACTTGACAATTAAGTGTTAAAGTAGATATAAAAGAAAGGAAAAATAGTTAAAAAAGCTTAGTTTAGTTAATAATATTATTTTAAATATAAAAACTATTAATCATGATGATAGGAACTAATTTAGGCGGGATTAAATTAAGCTTAAGTTTATTTATTTACACAGCTTTAATATTTTATGGCTTTTTGAAAGCTTTATCTAAATTAGATATAGAGTTTATTAATATATTATATGGTTTAATTGAGTAACATATCTTACGCATTGATTTTATTTCTCTTTTAAAATAATTAAGATAAAATGGCTGTAAAAATCAGATTATTTTTCCTTTCTAAGTTTGAGCCTTGTCTTTAAGTACTTACATCTCATAATATACCTCTTTCTCTCAGATCCGCATATCATAGTCTTTAAAACTTCATCATTTATTCTTGCTTTAGGTTTCCTATTTTATTACAAGAAAAATTTTTTAAGTAAAGAAGCGAATCTTCTTGTGATTGCAGCTTTTATCGGTTCCTTTTAGTAGCTTTAGCCAATTAATTTTATAGATTTAACAACCTTTAATGAAAAATGAGTCTAATTTTGAAGCTGCTCTAATTAGCCCATTCTAAGTTTTAATTACATTTTTTAGATTATTAGTCTGATAAGATATCATAGAGTTTTTTACCTAAATAGGCACTTAATTGCGTTAAAACCGATTTATTGCAAAATAGAATGCCGTTCTATTAGATTTCCTGCCTAAAGTTTATTTCTTGCATTTTCAATTTGAAGAAAAGTAGAAATAAGTTAGACAAATTTTTCCTTTAAAGGTCAATTTCTAGAGATTTAACCTTACATTTTAAATAAGATAAGTTGATCTCATGGATTTGAAAAAAAGCCTTTGTTTTTCAATCCAGATGCTATTATAAGGCAAAATGAATCAAATTTTTTGTTATTTAATAATAAATTGCTATAGTCACTAATACATCATAATACTAATTCTTTCCATAATCTAAATATTTTGTAAGCAAAAAGGACTGTGTAAGTTTTGAAGCAGCTTACAGATATTTTTATGTTCTATTATTCATATTTCTTGAGTATTATGCTAGCTCAAACTTAAAAATCAAATTGGCTTAATGAAATTAGAAAAACATTTAAAATAGTAAATGGAGGAAGTTTTTGAGGGTAATGATTGCTTAGATCATAATAAGATATTTATATCTCAGTTCTCATTGAAATTATCTTTTTTAGAATTAAGCAAAGCTTGAATGAAGATCAATTTTGATGTAAATAAATAAATTAGGTAAATTAGATTGTTATCAGAGATGGATAAGAAAGATAAATTAAATCACAATAATTTTGAGGATAAGAAAGTGAAATTAATGTTATGACTGTCTTAGGATATAAATTTAAAATTTTTGACTTAATTGAACAAAAATTGTAAGATTTTTTATATAAAAAATAATAAAAAACTTTAAATAAGCGAATTGTCAGTCAAATCTGCCTATAATCTCAAAAATGAACTATTAATCCTAGTCGAAAATACAGGTTAAATTGAGCAAATAAGTAATTAGAAGAGGAAAGGATTGAATTCATTTTTGCAAGATCAAAAAAATTAAATTATATTTTACTTAATTTTAATCAATATATTTAGTTAAGATATATCACTCAAAGTTCTCTTATCTTAAAAAATAGAGATAATTAATTAAAATATAAAAAAAGATAACTTAAGCCTTTTAACAAGATGATAGAATAAATAAAGAAAATAATAAAATAAAGCTAGTGAGCATTTAAAATAATTAAAAACTGAAAAATATTAATATTTACTTTTAATATTTATAAAAGTATTTTATAGTTTGATATTATATTTAAATCATTTATAATATAATATTTAATTACTTTAATTCGTTCAAAAGATATTATAAATTGCGGTTTAAAAATTATAGAATTATTATATAAATATTAATAATTTATAAGAAAGTTGCTAGTTCTATTAATATGTTTTATTAGTAGTTTAATTAACATACAAGATAGATAACTAATTAATCAGAATTAGTCTTTTATCTTTTATTTTAATTATAACTTTTTAACTAAAATCTACATTTTATATAAATACATTACAACTTTATACCAAATTGCTAATATTATAAAGCTATAAAGATTTTTAATTTATGAGTCTAAATTAAAAAAGTGTTAATTTTTTAAATGTAAAATTAATTAAATCTGAATAGAATTTAATTATCATATAATATAAAGCAATATATTATTTCTAGGTTAAGTATCTATGCTTTAGCATAATAATCAAAAAATGTAGAATAATTTTTATATACTAGCATATTTATTTTTTCTTTCATTAATCTTTAAATAAATCTGGAGAAAGAAATAAGTTGCAAGATTAACTATAAGACAGGTAAAATAGTTAGGAGGTTAAATAATTAAACTAACAAATAAACTTTTACTTTTAAAGAAAAAGGCAAATTATATTAATGATTATTAAATTTACATTCCATTTAATCTATGAAACATTGTATTTTAAATATAATATAATTAAAAGTGATAAAGTATTATAATATTTATAAACTATAATTTTTAAATAAATTATTTTTGTTTATGAATATAAAGTGTATATATATAATATTTGTGATATATTGCATATAGTTAAAAATTAAAGTTAATTATCTTTCATGGTAAAAATAATTAATTTTATATATTTATACTATAATAAAGTAATATAAAATTAAAATTAATTAAATATAATAATTTAAATCTTATTAATATCTTCTTTTTTAATACTAAGATTTACTTTATTTCCTCACTCATTTTTTTGTATTTTTATTAATATAATAAAGCTAATATAATTTATATTTATTTTATAATATAGACAATTATAATAATAAAAAATTATAATAATAAAAAATTAGCAGTTATTGTAAATTCTAGTTTAAAATTAAGTAAGAAGTAACTATAATTTTTAAATAGGATACATAAATTTTATAATTTCTTTTATTTATAATTATATCTAAAATCATATGATATTTTAATTACATTTTTAATAATTTTACAAATTAAATATTTTAAATTTGATATCTAAATATTTTTTAATTTATAAATATTTTGCTAAAGTTTAATGAAAAATTAATTAAAACTATTTTGTAAAATATAAAAATATATTATTTTAATATATAATACGAAATTAAATATTTTTATAATAGATAAAAAGAATCTATCCATGATGTAAAATTATTTATTATATTATTTATTTACTTTATAATTTTTTGTTTAAATTAATTTCTATAAAATACATTTTTTATAATGAAAAGGCTTTAAAATGCTAGTTTCATTTATATTTTAATTTTTATATATATTTGAAAGTATGATAACCACTTGTTATAATATAGTTAGAAAAAAATTATCTTCGATAAAAGTATAAATACTACTTATCAACTTGATAGAGTTTTTAATTGATTACAAAAGAGATATTTATAATTAGTTTCGTAGAAAATCTTTAATAATTATTTTTAATAGAAAGGGATATTTTAAACTAAAAATAAGAAGGGATTTATGCTCTATTAATATAATTTATTTTATAAATAAATAATTTATCTTATTTTAATTTCCTATTTTAATCAAAAACAATTAACATTTTCCTATCTCTTAAATCTATAATTAGACAACTTTGATTTTAATTTTAAATTAGAAACAATTGCATTAATTATTAAATACTAATTATTATTAATTATTTTTCTATGAAATTAAATTTATAAAAATAATAAATATAAGATACATAAATAAATTATAAATACTATTATTATTATAATATTATTTTAGCTTATAATTTGTAATTATAAATGAGTAAGTTTTATAAAATTTAATAACAACAAAATTTAGTTTTAGATTCAAAATATTTAAATAATCAAGAATGATATTCAAATTTACTATAATTTATAATTTATTTTTTAATTAGAAATTTATCAACAAATTTAATCTTATTTTATTTGTATTTCTATTGTTCTTAAATAAACTTTAAATCTTCTTTTAATAGAAAATGGTCCTAGTTTCATATTTTTTTATTTATAGATATATTTTAACCAATAAAATTAAAAAATAAATATGTTTTTAATTCAAAATTTTAATTTATTTTGCTACTTTACTTAATATTTAAAGTTAGAATCTTAATATTGATATGAATTAAATTACTTTTAAAACATTTTACGGGATTTCATATTAAGTTTTGAAAAAGAATTAGAAAATAAAAAATTAAATAATTTGTTTACTTTATTCAAATATTTAAAAGTTTCCATTTAAGCTGAAGTTAAAATTTGAGATTAGTAAAATAATTAGTACTTTTACAATATATACATCCATAATTGATGAAAAATAGTAAAAATAAACTATCTTCGAATAAGCTGATTATAAAAATCTGAGAGTTAGAGAATTTTTTAGCATTTTTTAGCATTTTTAACAATTTTAATTTTTTATATTTTTTTGTTGAATTTCTTTATTTAAAAAGTCAATCGATGCTAGATTTGTAAGATTTTAATATTTTTTAATATTTATCTTTATCACAAATATTGCTAAATATAAAATTTTAAATTATAATTTTTAAATATTTTTGTTTTTTCATAAATTTTACTAAAAAGTGTTTAATTTATTCATCTTAAAGTAAAATTTAACTCAGAGTCTTCTAATAATTATTAGTAATTATTAAAATATTATACTATAAGATTATGGAAAAAAAGTAAGCATTTATAACATAAAAAATTATAAAAATGATAACTAACTTTCTAAATAATTAATTAACAAAAAGTGCTAAAATTTAGCAAAGCGTTAAATCTTAGTTTGTATAATAATAACAATATTCTAAAATATTTAAATGATAAAATAAAAAAATATTCTTTGCAGTATTTCCTAAACAAAAATTTTAATTTATTTAAAATATTTAACTGATAACACAGAAATTACTTGTCATTTTATCTGAAAAATAAATTGAGTAAGCTACTTTACTGAGATTACCAATTTTCTATTAAAATATCTTGAATTTGTTTGTTTAATAAGGTAACTTAGATATAGATTTTATATTTTTTCTGAATTATCTCTTATTCCTTTTCAGTTATCTTTTTATGCAAACCTAATCATAAGTTTCCCATAAATTTTTGTAAATAAATTATTATAAAGTATGATTTAAAAGGATTAAAATCTTAAAAATTTCTTTCAATCAATAATTTTTTAATTTATTTTTCTTATTTTTTAGTATTTTCTTGTAACTTCATTAATTTACTATCTTTCTAATAACATTGAAGAAATTTCAATTTATCTATTACAGAGTCTCTAAAATTTTTTTAATCATATTTATTTTATAAATTTGCTATTATTTAAATTATCATAATTTTTAAAATTATTTATTTTAATCATTTGAAAATATAATTTTTTTAATTATATTTAAAATCACCATCTTAGCACGTTATTTTAGAAAATGATTTTCTGAGATAGATTTAATTATGTTTTATCTACATATTTCTTCTTGTTTTTTGTTTATTTTTTTAATATTTTCTAAAAGATTATATGAAATATTTCTGTTAAATAAAAGCTCAAAAAAGTTTTACTTTATATCTTGAATAAAACTTTTATTAATCTTAAATAATTTCTTAATAAATTTGATATAAATCTGATTAATTTTAAATTTTAAAATTGCTAAAGAAATTTAATTCAAAATACTTTTAAGTTTATTTGTTTTTCATAAAATAGCATTATTTATTTTAATGGATTAAATAAAATAAAATTAAAATAAAGAAATTGTGAAAGAAATAATTCAAATACTTTAAGTTTTTGGTGCTGAAATATCTGTTTGATACTATTTATTACTGATATCTAAACTTTCTAATAAATATGGTCTAGAAAATCTTGGCAAAAATAAAAGAAAGATATTAATAGCTTAATTTTATAGACTAATAATAGAAAAAATAAAACAATTCTATGGAATAAAAAAAATAGTAAATATAGCTAAATTTAATAATTATTTTATTATATCAGAAGTAAATAAATAAAGTTTATATTTTTATTTAAATTTAAAACTAAAATAATTAATTATTTGTAGAACTTTGAATTAAAATAAAAAAAGTTTAAAATTAATAATATTAATTTAAACGTTTGCTTTTATTTTAAAATTTAATGCAATATCAAATTTTATAAATTTTGCTTAATTAAAAAATATTTTAAACACTATTTATTTAAATTTCTAAAGTTAAGAGTCAATAAAGCATAAAAATTATTAAAAAAGATATGTTTTAATTACTATTTATTTTTTATATTTTTAACTTTTTTTTTATTAATTTTATCATTCATAAAAAATGGTAGAATGCTTCAAAAAAATTTTAAACTACATCCTCAAAAAATGTGAATAGATAGTAGCATCTTTCTTTCTTTCTTTCTCATCTTCTTATCCTAATCTATCTCAATCTTCATTATATCGTAAATTTACTAGCTACGAAGAAAAATAGAAAATTAGAAAACGGCTAGCAATAATCCCTTACATAAACTCCTCTAAAGTAAGCAAAAAAGCACTGATATGGCATAACAGTTGTGACTGGAAAAGCTTTATAAAATTAAATTAATGGTTGAAGAGATATGCATTAGAAAATTTACTACAAATTATTTCATGGTTTGCCTATATAGAGCAAATCTTTGGAATTTACTAGTAATTAACGTCCAAAATATCTTTGCATCAATAAAAACTGAAGTTGATTTAGAATTACAGTTGAAACATTTTTATTATGGTTATGAAATAATTGGTTTAACAAAGTGAAAAAGAGCTGTTAGTTGAGACTAAAAATAAAAATAAGAAGAAATTTCTCTTTTGTAATTCTGAAAGGCGTCTGGTGAGATATTACAACAAATTTATAGAATATAGGAAATTTTAAGACAATTTAAATTGGAAAGAGCTGATAAGATTTTAGCCAAGATTATCCAAATAATGGTTTACAGACATTAAAATCTTTAGAAAATACAAGACTCAATGTAATGGCCAACGTTTATATATTGGACTAGAGAGATCTCCGGTAAATTCATGGCTTGAGGGGAGCATTCAGATATTTAAGAAGCTTACTTAATTATTTAAAATTAAACATTCATTACTTATGATAAATTATTTTTGTAGAAATTAATTAGTATAAAATCCTAGATTACTCATTAAAAATAAGTTCTAAAAAAAAAACGAGAAGTTAGCAATCCTCTAATAAAAAATTAATAATTGCTGTTTTCAAAAACATTTTATTTATGCTTTAAAAAGATTTGAATAAATAAAAAATAATTTCTGAATCTTATAATAAAAGATTAGATTTGATTTCTCTTATAAAGAATTTAGATTGTTAAATATTAGTTCTAAATGATCAAACATTTATCAGTTCTAATATAGTAAATTAAATTAAATTATTTCTATATAATAACTTTTTATTTTTTAATAAATATTATAAGCAAAATACATATTTTTTTTATTTTACGATTTTCTAAAGTTCTATATTAGTAAATGTAAATGAATGTAATTACCTATAAGATCTTTTTGTATGAGATATATTTTAGTTTAACAAAAAAAGTTTTTTGTATCTATTTTAAAATATCGAAAAATCTAAAATTCATCATTTGAAAATATAAACTTTTTCTATTATTTAATTTAGAAAAATATAATCTAAAAAATTTTATTATTAAAATGCTTCTTTATTTAAGCCATATAAATATAAATTTATAATTTTAAAAGTTTTTAATTAATTTTTACTTTATTATTTAATCCATCTGAAAAAAGTTTGATAGTATAAATAAAAAGTAAAAATACTAAATTAAATAAAAAAATTATTCTAAAAATTTGATTTATATATAGAAGAATTATTTCTAATAGAATCTATCTATAGTAAAATTATTTTAGTTGTTAATTTCTATAATATTTTAATATTTTGTATTAAGTATTTAAATTATTTAATTTTAGCAATTTAGTTTTTATTATTTAGGTGTTTTATACTACATTTTTATGTAAATGTTCTAAAATGCATTTATATTTCAACAGTTTAAATGAGTAGAGGTAAAAATCTATATCTAAGTGTTTTTAAAATCGATAGATTAAATTATATTTTTCATTTTTTAAGTGTTTCAGTTTAAATTTAGAAGTGAATTAAACCGAATTAGTTGGTGAAGAAAACAGAGTGTACAATAAGAATAATAGTATGGCTTAGTAATAGATTATGTAAATTAGTTGGAAAAACTGATTAATTGAGTATATAAAAAGGTTTCTAAGAATAATTACATGTTTATGCAATTAATTTGTAAGATTGGTACTAAGGTTAAAAAAATATATTGGCTAAATTAGAAGCATAAAATGAGTTTATAAGAGCAAAATAATAATTTTGAAATATTTAACTTTTATTTGATAAAATGAGTAGTTTAAAGTGCTTTGATTAGAGCTAAACTATATTAAATAGTAATTTATAAGATATGTGCTAATTAGGTAATTAACAATTTACACTTTAAAGATTTGATGGTTAATGAATATAAACTTTAGTATTTAAGTCTATAATTAGATTCTTTGTATTTCTGGCATTGCTTAGACAAGAGATGAATGATAATTAGTTTAATTTAGTTTAGAATCCAATACTTAAATAGCAATAAATAGGAATTTTGGATTGAAAGTAGAAAAAGGAACTGGTAAAGTTCTTACGAAATGAAATAATTAGGTTTATGTTCTCCACTAAGAAACATTTTTTAAGATAAATCTGGAAGAAAAAGTAGCTGAAATGATGAATTAGTATTTGTTGGGTTAGTTGAATTAAAATAGATACTTCTTACATTTAAAGAGATGAATTCTCTTGTTAATGTAATGATGATTAGAATAAATGCGTCAAGAAATCTTACGCTACTTAAATGTTCGCTAGCATAGCAACTATTTCTAACTTGTGAACAGTTACACAAAATTAAGTTATTTTCTAACGTATTGTATTAAATTCTTCAAAGAATGTTTCTTTATTAACTTCTATTTTTTACTCAAATTCATTATCAGCACTACTTGCAGCCATTCATCAAAACTAAGCATCAAGATTTTCTTAGCTAAATAACTAAGAGTTATTTACTAGTTTTGAAAACATTCTATTTTTAGTCTCAATTTTAAAGTTTGACTTAATACAGCTGTGCTAATAATAGAATTGCAGTTAATATTTGATATTTAATTAAGCAATCTCTACTATCAACCTTCTTACTAATAAACCTGCTATTTAATTTATTCCTAGTTTATTGCTTAAGAAAATACTAAAAAGTCTCTATCATATTATTGCTTATTTACTTCTATAGCTTTACTAACTAAGCAGAAATATATTAGAGTTGCAGATAATTAGTATAAGCCTTGATGGTAGACTAGCGATAATTAGCATCTACGCACCCACAACCTAAGATCAAACAGAACTGGGTATTTTCTATGATGGCGTAAGATAATTTATTCATAAAGCAAACGATTTAGAGCTTTAAATACTAATTATGGGGGACTTTATGCTCATATGCCATAATTTTTTCCAAATATTGTAGAGCAATGCCTATCAAATTTTATGCAAAGAGTTTAATCTGACATGAAAAGACCCAGCTTAAGATCCAACATATATCACGGTAATAAGGGAGAGGTAGATTCAAGATTGACTACTATCTAGCAGACCAATTCATTACGCACAACATAATATAATCTAAATTCTATCAAAGCAGGACATTAGGAAATCATTAAACTGGCAGACTAATATTATAAATAGTAAAAAAATAGTGATTAAGTAAAGTAAAAAAAGATTGGTTTTAAAAACTTCAATAAATATTGGTATAAGAAAAATTCGATAAATGAGTAGAAGATATGGAAATAAGCAAATTTTTTCATCAAAATTGTGAAAAATTCTATGACAAATTATAAGAATAAATTCAATAAGGAGCAGCTCTAATATGCGGACATACTACTTCTATGCCGAAACAACTAAGAAAATAATTAAAAAGTCATGCCATAAAAGTAAAACGATTAATAAGATAAGCCAGATATAATACGAGAGATCAAAATAAGAAAGGAATATAGACAAGGTATGAAAAAGATTATAGAAATCAATTTAATATTCTCCTAGATGCAGTCAATAAAGAAAACCTAAGCGACACATGAAAGAATATGCAGAGATTATATAAAAGAGGAAAAATAGCAACGTGAATACTAATAAATTAAGAAGACATCCAACTCTTCAAGACAAGTTGAGAAAATTTCTATAGGAATGGAAATAAAAATCTACTAAATCAATTTAGAAATAAGCAACCAATAGAAATCAAAATGGTAGAAATTGATTAATGTATAAGAAATTTAACACAATGAAAAGCAACAGGACCAGATCAAATAAAATCAAGTACAATAAATTCCGGAGGGTAAAAATTAATAAAGGTGACGACTCAGCTAATAGGGAAATATTAGAATCAGGAAATATTCCTAGAAGAACAAAAGAATCATATATTAAACTTATTCATAAAAAAGATAGACACAGCTAACCCGATGAATTGAAGACCTATTTCCCTTATCAATCATATCTTAAATATTATAAATCTATGGATATTCGAATAACTAAATCATATCTAATTAGACTTTACGATGAATTATAATACAGTTTTAACCCTAATAAATCTTAAGCTCAACATATTTTTCAACCTCAGAACTATCTAGGAGCATCTTTATAAAAACAATAAAGAAGCATTTTTAATTTTTATTGGTATAATGAAAGTTTTTAAATCAGTTATAAGGAAGATATATGATAAAGCTTGAAATAGGAGTACCAGAATAATTAATAAAACTTCTTGCTGAAATATAAAGAGAAGAAGACATTAAATTGAGAATAAATTACCTCTTTTCGGATAAGTTTATTACAGAAAAGGAAGTCAAATAAGGCTGCACAAGTTTTACCAGTATCTTCAATATTATAATAAATATATTTCTTAATAAACTAAAAGAAAATCATATTGGAGTAGCAATGGAACTAAAAACAGAATATTATACAATGCAAAGATATTGTGGTGCAATAGCCTATGCTGATGACATAGCATACATAGTTTAGCCAGACTAAATACAAAAAAAGAATGAAGATATTACACATGAGCTGAAAGTTACATCTTGTCAATTGCTGACAAAACAAAATGACTATTATGAAATGGAAATAATATGAAATTCTAAACAACAATAAATTAAATAGTATGAAAATATAAAGCTTAAATACTTTTAAATATCTAGGTCACTGAATATAAGAGGAAATATTACACTAAAAACATCTAGAGTTTAGGATTACTGAATGTTAAAAGACATAAGGATGAATCCTTTATTAAATCACATTATAAAAAGGTATTAAATCATATAATACGCAAATGATACTAAAAGCTTTGTTTAAATTTTCGGATACTGATTTAAATATTTTCCATTCAAAGACGAAACTATAGGTAATAACATATTTGAGAAACTGGAAATAATTTAACGTAGATTTATAAGAGTGATAATAGATAGATCTTTCTGCAAATAAAACGAAAATACTAGAGTGCGTATTACAATTTACAAAAATTCTATTTGTGATAATGGATATAAATGTTCAGATAAAAACTACTATTAAATTTCGAATCAACAGTAGAATGTTGAATGTATCTGCTAAAAATCAACATCCTATTTGAAATTTAATCTTTAAAAGTTCTGATAAACTGCAACTTAATGAGTGAATTATAGTTTAGAAAGAATGAAATGAAAAAAAGATCAAATTAATATTAAATGAAGCTATAAAATTTCACATCAATGTAGAAGTAATAAATCGCATACAGGATATTACGACAAGTTTCATGTATAGAAGTTAATGAATGGAATCATTTATTATAGGCCCACCCAATTTAAGATACAACAAACACAGAAAATAGGAAATTTGTTATTTGTTTAGACTTAGAGCCAAATGCAGTAGGCCGCATAGACCTTAAAGTTAAGAACTTTTTAGAAAATGATATATTTAGACTATGCTCAAATGGCGTAGAAAATTAATTTCACATAATTGAGATATGTGGACAATACTAACAAGAAAGAGATATATTAGCATAAAAACTAAAGACAATAGAACTTAGAAAAAACAAACAAATATAATGCTAATTAAATTAATCTTAATCAAAATAGTCTGGGGAAATTACAAGTTTGAAAGCTGAAGTAAATCATTATGGAAAGAACAAAAATCTTAATAGGTTCAAAGATTTTATCGAAAGTTTGCCAAAGAAAGTAAAATGGGATATCTAAATAAAACCCTCACTTTCCATAGAAAAATAAGTTAGAATTAAAGAGTCAGTTCAAGTGAGCATATCTGAATATACAAAGTACTTGTTAACAAGAAAAAACTAAAAGTAGAAAAAAGTAAATGAGACTAATTTGACACTAAGTTGGAATATGATCTAAGAAAGGTAAAAAAAAGTTCACGGATGAAATAAAAACAAGGAAGATAAAAAAGACTACAATAGATAATAATAAATAAGCAATTGCTTCAGAAAGATTCATTAGTAGAAATAGATCCTTAATTCTCAAATTAACAAGCGCTAGATAGTTGGAAGAGGAGATAGAATAAGCATATGATCATCAAGAAGGTCAGGTAAAACTAAAAACATTTTTAGACTATTATTAACAGTAAAATTTGGTTTCTTCTTCTGAATTTTGGTGTACATAATAATGGTGGAATCACGTTATTTATATTTATAGATTTAATTTTTTTTAATAATAAAGTATAAATGAGGTATATCTTCCGGTTAGAAGTTTAAAAAGATCTTAAAGTTTATGGGAATCTCTTTTTTCTAATAGAACTCAAGCTCCTATCTGATTTTTTCCTTCAGATCTTTCGATCCCTCGATGGAAATAAAATTATTGCCTTATGTCAGATCGATCTTCAGATTGCTCTTATTTTTTCTCTTGCTGCGGACATTTTCGTCATAAGTACCATCAACTTTTGCAAATGCTGCATAATTTTCTTATTCCCTTTGGTTTTATTTATGTTTGTTTATTACTTTTCTCTATTTACATTGAAATACAACCACTCTATTTTGATTCTTGTAGGAATTATTGCAGTTTTCTTTTAATATCTGTGCTTATTTAATCTTGCTTCACCCAGTTTTTTTCATCTTATTCTTGAAAAATTTAGATCTCGATTTCCATTATTTGAAGACTATCTCTTAGTATTTTTTTTCTTGTGATGTTTATAATGTCTACCATAGTAAGGCTCTTTATCTCCAACGAAATCTTTAAATTCTTCTTTTTATTTAGATCTTCTTACAATATTTGGACTTTTATTATCAGTGTTTATAATAAGTCTTGCATATAAATTGGATCCATGAATTTTAATAGTTTTCTCGTTCAAGCTGTTCCAATTTGTTTTAACATTAAAGTACTTTAATCCTTATTATTAAATTGGCTAAAATTTATTTAATTTCTTTGGCGGGCCCTTTACCTTGAGGAAACTAGAGTGTTTAAGGCAGGCTCCTGTCTGAATACCGCAGCTGGAATAATACTCGTGGTTATTTTTTGCGAGACTATCTACTATCTTAATAGGGACTCAGTAGTCAGAGGTGAAATTCTTGGATTTACTGAAAACCAACTACTACGAAAGCATTTGACAAAGATGCTTCATTAATCAAGAACGAAAGTAAAGGGATCCTAGACGATCGGATACCGTCCTAGTCTTAACCATAAATTATGCCGACTAGGAATCGGGGAGACCGTATAAATCTCCTTGGCATCTTCCGAGAAATCAAAGTCTTTGGATTCTGGAGAGAGTATGGCCGCAAGACTGAAACTTAAAGGAATTTGCGGAAGGGCGTTTAACTTGCGGCTTAATTTGACTCAACACGGGGAAACTTACCAAGTTCAGACATAGTAAGGATTGATAGATTGAGAGTTCTTTCTTGATTCTATGGGTGGTACATGGCCGTTCTTAGTCGGTGGAGTGATCTGTCTGGTTAATTCTGATAACGAACGGGACCTCAACCTGCTAAATAGACTCTTTCTATCCGAGGAAGTTGTCTTCTTAGAGGGACTTCCAGCTTTTAGTTGGAGGAAGTGTGAGGCAATAACAGGTCTGTGATACCCTTAGATGTCCTGGACCGCATGCGCGCTACACTGACTCAGCCAATGAGTTTCTAAGTATAGTTACTCCGGCAACCTCGTAACTGCGTCGTAGTTGGGATTGACCCTTGCAATTCTTGGTCATCAACTAGGAATTCCTAGTAAGCGCAAGTTATCAGCTTGCACTGATTAAGTCCCTACCCTTTGTACACACCGCCCATCGTTCCTCCGATTTCGAGTAATCAGGTGAACCTCTCGGACTAATGGGAAGCTAATTGAACCTTATCACTTAGAGGAAGGAGAAGTTGTAACAAGATATTCGTAGGTGAACCTGTGGATGGATCATTAACATTAATATCAAACATTATAAAACCCAAATCTATTTACAGCTTTATGCTGCTTTTCATTTTATCAAATATATAAACCTAAACAAAACAAAAGCCCCAACAATAGATGCCTAAACTCTGGCGTCGATGAAGGACGCAGCGAAGCACGAAATTCAATGTGAATTGCAGGATTTCGTGAGTCATCAGGTTTCTCAACGCAACAGGCACCTTGGGGAAACTCAAGGTATGTTCCTTTCAGTATCATATAAAATACAAATGTAAGTAAATAAGCATTCTCTTACCAAGTGAAAAAACTGAGTATATGTATTTGTGATTTGAGGGGAGCAAGATAACCCGATGAACTTAAACATATCAGTAAGCGGAGGAAAAGAAACTAACAAGGATGGCCTTAGTAACGGATAATGAAGCGGTCAAAGCCCACTTGTAAATCTTCGGAATTATCAAAGTTAGGGAGGAATGGTGTTGGTTTGATTGACCAAATTGGTCAGGAATAACACATCATAGAGGGTGATAACCCCGTGAGGTTCAATTAGATTAAAAACCAAACTATCTAAGAGTCGGACAGCTTGGAATTGCTGTCCAAAGTGCGAGGTAAACTCATCGTAAGGCTTAATACGTCCAGAGCCAAATAGTGCACAAGTACCGTGAGGGAAAAGTGAAAAGCACTTTGGAAAGAGAGTTAAAAGACCTGAAATAGTTGGAGAGGAAGCTTTGTGTCTACAATAAATCTGAGCAAAGCTTTGAAAAGAAGCATTGCAAGGATATAGTGGACGAACTGTCCCGTCTTGAAACACAGTCCAAGGAATCTAGCTATATCGTGAGTCTGTGCATGAAAATATGTAGGCGAAATGAAAGTGATCTCTACCATCAGTAGAGGCCCGTAAGTAGAGTAAGCGAAATGGCAGGGACCCGAAAGATGGTAAGTTATGCTTGGGCAGGACAAAGCCAGGGGAAATTCTGATTGGAGGTTCGTGTAGGTGCTGACTTGTAAATCGCTCCGTGGACCTGAGTATAGGGGCGAAAGACTCATCGAACCATCTAGTAGCTGGTTCCTTCCGAAGTTTCCCTCAGGATAGCTGGGACTTTTCATGTTATCCGGTAAAGCCAATAAATAGAGGTTCGAGAGGAGTCACTCCTTCCTCCTATTATCAAACTTTAAATGGGTGCAGTAACGTTTCATAAATGAACGTGACATGACATAAATGTCCCTAGAGGGCCAATCCTGGTAAGCAGAACTGGCGATGAGGGCAACCTGAAACGGAGTTAAGGCGAAAGAACCCGTCTGCAAGTAAAGGCGTTAGTCCATTAAGACAGTAGGACGGAAGTCATGGAAGTCGGAACCTGCTAAGCAGTGTGTTATAACTCACCTACCGAATGGACTAGCCCTGAAAATGGTAGTCGTGAAAGGCGGGTGCCCATACTCTGCCCTCTGGTGTAGGAGGGTGTAGTATTTACATGGAGGTAATTCTGTGAAGAGCTATGGAGTATGTATTAGTGCAGATCTTGGTGGTATTAGCAAGTATTCCAATACCAACTTGGAAGACTGAAGTGGAGAAGGTTTTCATAAGAACCGCACTGGATCATGAGTCACCCGATCCTAACCTTACGAGGGAAAGGGAATATGGTTAATATTCCATAGGTACTTACTACATAGTGGTGACACAGTATGTCGCAATATGTCAGGGTTGATCCTGGGGAGAGTTGTCTTTTCTGTCTAGCATACATGTGCGCCTGGATCCATTACGGCGAGGGAGGCGTGATTTATGGAAGAGTAGTAAACTGTATGTGTTGTCTGGAACACCAACTACGATCCATGAAACTTGTGGCATGTAATATGTAGGAGTATTCATACCTATACCGCAGCAGGTCTCCAAGGTTAACAGCCTCTAGTCAATAGAATAATGTAGGTAAGGGAAGTCGGCAAATTAGATCTGTAACTTCGGGAGAAGGATTGGCTCTGAGGGCCAGGTAGAAGTCTCCTCTGGAGGGATTGTTTGACTTAATTTTCACGGAAGTGGGAGCTTGTCGCCATGACATAAGGTTGTTGGCCCTGCGGCGAATGGCCACCTCAGAACTGGAGTGGCAGGAGGAATCCGACTTTTTAATTAAAACAAAGCATTGTGAAGGTGATATGTTAACACAATGTGATTTCTGCCCAGTGCTCTGAAAGTCAAGGTGATGATATTCAACGAAGCACGGATAAATGGTGGGAGTAACTATGACTCTCTTAAGGTAGCCAAATGCCTTCGTCATCTAATTAGTGACGTGCATGAATGGATTAACGAGATTCCTACTGTCCCTATCTACTACCTAGCGAAGCCACTGCCAAGGGAACGGACTTGGCATAATCAACAGGGAAAGAAGACTCTGTTGAGTTTGACTCTAGTCTGGAGCGTAGAGTGGCATAGGAAGCGTAGAATAAGTAGGAAGCAGCGATCTTGAAATACTACTACTAATGTCACTTTACTTATCCTGTCATGCAATAATTTTTAGTAATGTAACTGGGAGGGAGAAACCGTTAGGTGGGGAGTTTGTCTGGGGCGGTACATCTGTTAAAAGATAACACAGGTGTCCTACGGCCAGCTCAGAACGGACAGATACCGCTCACAGTCGTACCTAGTTGTACCGAGTACATGTACCTATTAGTACCTAGTTAAAAAGAAGTTGTACCTAATAGTACCTAATCTTACCGAGTAGTACCTAGTCTTTCCTTTAGTTACTTATCTTTGTATCATCTATCTAGGGTTTTACATCGAGATTCTCATTACTATCTCTGCTGGGGTTTTACTTACTTTAACTTACTTTTATTATTAAGTACAAAATTTCAAATTTTTGAAAATTTGAAATAAAAGCTGCTAAAGACCCAACTTGAAAAGGTATTGATGCTTGACTATCTAATGATGATGAAGAAGAGATGAATTTTTAAGTGCTAATCAATAGTAGAAGGATAGAGATAAAAGAATGAAAAGAAAAGAAAAAGCATAAATAAGAAGATTTCTTGGACTCTAAAGGAAGTGAAAATTTCAAATTTATGAAAATTTGAAAAAAGAGAAAGCAAAAGAAAAAGTTTTGATAGATGAAGAATGGAACGAAGAAGATGATACTTAAGTATTAAGTACTTTAAGTGCTTCCGTTTGAGAAAAGATGATTCAATATAAGTAGATAAAAATTAGAAAAGAAACTTGTAAGCTTAAAATGATGTGCTTAATGAATGAGTTATGTGTGACAAAGGCGTGAATCTAAAATTGAGAAATGCATATATAAGAAATGAAA
This sequence comes from Loxodes magnus, assembly GCA_946699065.1. NCBI lineage: Eukaryota > Ciliophora > Karyorelictea > Loxodida > Loxodidae > Loxodes > Loxodes magnus. The sequence continues at coordinate 179,232 of CAMPDV010000576.1, read as the reverse complement.
GATGGCTAAGAAGGTAAAAAGATCTTGATGCCTATAGTGGTGACTTAGCGTATATTTTTTAAGACAAGTAAGGGTAAAAGATGGGCTGTAGTATGGATATTAGAAGGGTAGTGTTATGAAACATAAATGAAGGGGTGGAAAGGAGTATATAGAAGAAGTGGATGGAAATAGAAAAGTATAAATCTGGTTGATCCTGCCAGTAGTCATTTGTTTGTCTCAAAGACTAAGCCATGCATGCTTAAGCATTTACTCGTGGAACTGCGAAGGCTCATTAAACAGTGATAGTTTATTTGATGGTGTGTTAGATAACCGTAGTAATTCTAGAATACATGCAAAATGTTTATTAGATATTTAGTTTGTGTGGGAATTATAATGCACAAGGACCATGAAGCATGGTGAGTCATTCAAGTTTCTGCCCTATCAGTTTTCGATGGTATTGGATTACCATGGCAGTGATGGGTAACGGAGAATTAGGGTTCAATTCCGGAGCCTGAGAGACCACATCTAAGGAAGGCAGCAGGCGCGTAAATTACCCAATCCTGAATGAGACAATAAATAACGACACTGGTCTTCATCTCGATGATTGGAGATTCAGTGTCTCTTACCTAAGGTTATTTTCTCTTTACGAATTTTTGATAGGAGAGCCCATCTTTTATGATATGGCCCCTATATTTTGGGTATAAACCATCTCTTCTTCCTTATTCCTTAAGAGAAATACATCTTTATTAGTTTGTATTTTATTAATAAATTAAATTTAATAATTAAATTTTAAATATTTTAATTTTTATTTCATTGTAATTAGTTTCTAAATACTAAAACTAATTTTATTTTTTATAAATGGATATGTAACAGTGTCCTAACTGTAGAAATGCTTTCGATTAAGGTTAGTTTTAAGCCAAGCAACTTCCTTGCAACTGTGTTTCATGTTTCGACTGTCTAAGTGCCATATATCAGCTTACGAGAATGGTATATTGTATAAATCACCAGCAAACTTTTATTATAAGTCCTTAGGATCTGCAAAACTATATGGTACAATAACCAATATAACCTTTATTGCCTCAACAACCTTGTGCATTGAACTAAGTATGGTTAAATCAATAACTCGATTGGTTATAGGAATAATAGAATTAGAAATAAGATTAGTTATAGCTCTTAAGAAATGTTATCAATGGTATTAGTTAGTGGTGGAATAATATCTGCTAGTAGGTAATTAAATGAATATTCAAGATCTTGATAGAATAATATACTTAAAGAGTGAATAAGATTAAGAGTTTACTGAATCGATTATCGGAACTCAATATTCAATAATAATAGTAATAGCGCTAGCATATACACCAGCAGGCAAATCAGTATTAGCTATAAGAATAATAGTAGTAATTTACGGATATACTAAGAGAAATTAATGTGATAAAGTAAGAGTCAAATTTAAATTTGAGTGATTAAGGTTTGCGATACAATATTCAGTATTATCTCTTAAATGTCTTCAATTTTCTGAGAGATCATTCATAGGGTTAGATATTAACTCAGTAAAAAGACAGTTAGTTAATAGAATCTTATTTTAGTTAATAAAATGTAATAAGTGGTATATGTCAAGGTCAATAATAATAATAGTAGTTTCAACAAAAACAATTATAGGATCTTCAATAATAGTAAATATAACAAAATCAATAATTATAATACTTATATTAAGACTAAGCCTCCCTAAAACACTAAAGTTAAGACAAGTAATAAGTTTAAGAGTAACTAATATAAAAAGACTAATATCAGTTTAAAATATGCCAAGAAGTTTCAAATTCTGCTTTAAGTAATGATTAACAGTTACTTCAACATATTATTGAACTTTAGTTAGAGTAATAGAACTTTTAAGTTCAATAATTGTAAGAGCAGCCAAACTTGATAAAATAAGCCTTAGTGAAATTCAATAACTTAACATTCGAATAGTTAAATCAAATCCTAAACCAACTAATACAACAACAAAGTATCGATATCTAGTTTTTGAAGTAATCTCCTTTAAATTACTCAAGCTTAACCCTTTAGACATCGATCTTATTATAGTTATCTAGGGTATAAGATATATAACTGGTTGATAAATTAAATTAGGTGTTAGACTTATCTAGATCATTATAGGAAGTATCGTAGTTATCATCGAATGTGATAACGATAATTAACTACCTGAATGTTAAGTTTGCATCATAATAAAATTTCTCCAACATGAGATTAGTGTAAGCAGATTTATCGGACATGACATTTACTGAATGTGATTTCTCCAATTCAAGTTTCCATCAATGTAATTTAAGGAATACTAAGTTTATCGGTTGTGTATTGAGTAATGCTAAACTTTCCGATATAGCAACTGAGTATCCTCATGAACTTAGAGGCCATTCCTACGGCATCAACTCAATAGCTATCTCTCCAGACAATCATTATATCATCACTGGTTCAGGTGATGAAACAATTAAGATCTGAGATTATTAAACATCTGCCTTAATCAATACTTTAGAGGGACATACTTCTTATGTTAGATCGGTAGTAATCTCCTTTGACTCTAGATATATCATATCAGCATCACATGACACAACCATAAAGATATGGAATTTCTCTGATGGTACTCTCCTGAGAACTTTAGAAGGACATACTGATTCTGTTAGATCGGTAGTAATCTCCTTTGACTCTAGTTATATAATATCAGCCTCTGCTGACTTAACCATAAAGATCTGGAATTCTCCCAAGGGTACTCTCCTGAGAACTTTAGAGGGACATACTTCTTTTATTTACTCGGTAGTAATCTCCTATGACTCTAGTTATATAGTATCAGCATCTGATGACAAAATTATCAAGATATGAAAGTTATAAAGTTCATTTTGGAATTTTTTATCTAGTTCATGTGTTAAAACTTTAGTAGGACATACTTCTGATGTTACCTCGGTAGTAATCTCCTTGGACTCTAGATATATAGTATCAGGTTCAGGATATTTTGATAAAACCATAAAGATTTGGAATTTCCACAAGGGTACTCTCCTGAGAACTTTAGAGGGACATGCTTCTATTGTTACCTCGGTAGTAATCTCCTTGGGCTCTAGATATATCATATCAGCATCTCGTGACTCAACCATAAAGATATGGTCTTTTTCAGCTGGTTAATGTGTATTAACTTTGAGTGGTCACGAACATGCAATATGTTCCTTGGCATTATCAAAGGATTCGAGATGGATCTATTCTGGGGATGAATATGGCTACTTGAGAAGATGGAATGTAAAGAGGTTGTTAAGTGCTGATGAATCTGTAGGATAGGTAGGTGTCAATTTAATTAATTTAATAATAAAGTAGTTGGATTGGAATAGGGTATATTTAGATTATGGAATGAGATCGAGTAATTGTGAAATAAGCAACATATAGATGAGTGAGTAGGACAGGAATAGAATTATGTGATGAGATGTTTTTAATAAATTAATGAATTTATTAAATTAAAATATTTATTTAAATTAATGAATTTAAGTGTTTGAATAATCAAAATTCTATTATACTGTTATACTGTTATACAGTTATACTGTTATACTACTATACTGTTATATTGTTATACTGTTATAATACTAATCTATAATTTTATTATAAAGTTATACAGTTATACTGTTAATCTGTTATATTAAGTTATGTTATAATATTATAATGTAACGAAGCTACTAAGTTTTCTAAATGGTTATATTTAAATGTGAATATAAATATAATGATATAAGAGTATGTATATAATATATAATTATGTAAGATAAGAGTATGTAATTTGAATTATGATTCAATTTGTGTCAAAGAGGGTGTAAGTATTTATTAAATAAAGCATTGAATATGTTAATGATTTTTTAAATCTAAAAGAGTAATTACGTCATTAACTAAGTATTTTACAAGGAAGAGTATGGTGAAGGAGAGTATGATTTATATTTATAAGTGTTAATAAAAATGAGGGATTGGAATTTAAGTATGTGAGTAGAGAGAGGGCTGAATAATTATAAGAAATAAAAATTAAGAAAATCATTTTAAACTTTATAATAATTTAATTGAAAGAGAAAGAAAATGTTTAAAGTTTTAAAAGTAATAACTATTATGTTATAAAAGTTTCTACTATAAAATTTTCTGCTATAAAAGTTTCTACTATAAAAGTTTCTACTATAAAAGTTTCTACTATAAAAGTTTCTAATATAAAAGTTTCTAATATAAAAGTTTCTACTATAAAAGTTTCTAATATAAAAGTTTCTACTATAAAAGTTTCTAATATAAAAGTTTCTAATATAAAAGTTTCTACTATAAAAGTTTCTACTATAAAAGTTTCTACTATAAAAGTTTCTAATATAAAAGTTTCTAATATAAAAGTTTCTACTATAAAATTTTCTGCTATAAAAGTTTCTACTATAAAAGTTTCTACTATAAAAGTTTCTACTATAAAAGTTTCTAATATAAAAGTTTCTACTATAAAAGTTTCTACTATAAAAGTTTCTACTATAAAAGTTTCTACTATAAAAGTTTCTAATATAAAAGTTTCTACTATAAAAGTTTCTACTATAAAAGTTTCTACTATAAAAGTTTCTAATATAAAATTTTCTACTATAAAAGTTTCTACTATAAAAGTTTCTACTATAAAAGTTTCTACTATAAAAGTTTCTAATATAAAAGTTTCTACTATAAAAGTTTCTACTATAAAAGTTTCTAATATAAAAGTTTCTAATATAAAAGTTTCTACTATAAAAGTTTCTACTATAAAAGTTTCTACTATAAAAGTTTCTACTATAAAAGTTTCTACTATAAAAGTTTCTAATATAAAAGTTTCTACTATAAAAGTTTCTACTATAAAAGTTTCTAATATAAAAGTTTCTAATATAAAAGTTTCTACTATAAAAGTTTCTACTATAAAAGTTTCTAATATAAAAGTTTCTAATATAAAAGTTTCTACTATAAAAGTTTCTACTATATAAAAGTTTCTACTATAAAAGTTTCTACTATAAAAGTTTCTACTATAAAAGTTTCTACTATAAAAGTTTCTACTATAAAAGTTTCTACTATAAAAGTTTCTAATATAAAAGTTTCTACTATAAAAGTTTCTAATATAAAAGTTTCTAATATAAAAGTTTCTACTATAAAAGTTTCTAATATAAAAGTTTCTACTATAAAAGTTTCTAATATAAAAGTTTCTAATATAAAAGTTTCTACTATAAAAGTTTCTACTATAAAAGTTTCTACTATAAAAGTTTCTACTATAAAAGTTTCTAATATAAAAGTTTCTACTATAAAAGTTTCTACTATAAAAGTTTCTACTATAAAAGTTTCTATATAAAGTTTCTACTATAAAAGTTTCTAATATAAAAGTTTCTACTATAAAAGTTTCTACTATAAAAGTTTCTACTATAAAAGTTTCTAATATAAAAGTTTCTAATATAAAAGTTTCTAATATAAAAGTTTCTACTATAAAAGTTTCTACTATAAAAGTTTCTACTATAAAAGTTTCTACTATAAAAGTTTCTACTATAAAAGTTTCTACTATAAAAGTTTCTACTATAAAAGTTTCTAATATAAAAGTTTCTACTATAAAAGTTTCTAATATAAAAGTTTCTAATATAAAAGTTTCTACTATAAAAGTTTCTACTATAAAAGTTTCTACTATAAAAGTTTCTAATATAAAAGTTTCTACTATAAAAGTTTCTACTATAAAAGTTTCTACTATAAAAGTTTCTAATATAAAAGTTTCTACTATAAAAGTTTCTAATATAAAAGTTTCTAATATAAAAGTTTCTACTATAAAAGTTTCTACTATAAAAGTTTCTACTATAAAAGTTTCTAATATAAAATTTTCTACTATAAAAGTTTCTAATATAAAAGTTTCTACTATAAAAGTTTCTAATATAAAAGTTTCTAATATAAAATTTTCTACTATAAAAGTTTCTAATATAAAAGTTTCTACTATAAAAGTTTCTAATATAAAAGTTTCTACTATAAAAGTTTCTACTATAAAAGTTTCTAATATAAAAGTTTCTACTATAAAAGTTTCTAATATAAAAGTTTCTAATATAAAAGTTTCTACTATAAAAGTTTCTAATATAAAAGTTTCTACTATAAAAGTTTCTACTATAAAAGTTTCTAATATAAAAGTTTCTACTATAAAAGTTTCTAATATAAAAGTTTCTAATATAAAAGTTTCTACTATAAAAGTTTCTAATATAAAAGTTTCTACTATAAAAGTTTCTACTATAAAATTTTCTACTATAAAAGTTTCTAATATAAAAGTTTCTACTATAAAAGTTTCTACTATAAAAGTTTCTAATATTTCTAATATAAAAGTTTCTACTATAAAAGTTTCTACTATAAAAGTTTCTACTAATATAAAAGTTTCTACTATAAAAGTTTCTACTATAAAAGTTTCTACTATAAAAGTTTCTAATATAAAAGTTTCTAATATAAAAGTTTCTACTATAAAATTTTCTGCTATAAAAGTTTCTACTATAAAAGTTTCTACTATAAAAGTTTCTACTATAAAAGTTTCTAATATAAAATTTTCTGCTATAAAAGTTTCTACTATAAAAGTTTCTACTATAAAAGTTTCTACTATAAAAGTTTCTACTATAAAAGTTTCTACTATAAAAGTTTCTACTATAAAAGTTTCTAATATAAAAGTTTCTACTATAAAAGTTTCTACTATAAAAGTTTCTAATATAAAAGTTTCTACTATAAAAGTTTCTAATATAAAAGTTTCTACTATAAAAGTTTCTAATATAAAATTTTCTACTATAAAAGTTTCTAATATAAAATTTTCTACTATAAAAGTTTCTAATATAAAAGTTTCTACTATAAAAGTTTCTAATATAAAAGTTTCTAATATAAAATTTTCTACTATAAAAGTTTCTAATATAAAAGTTTCTACTATAAAAGTTTCTAATATAAAAGTTTCTAATATAAAAGTTTCTAATATAAAAGTTTCTACTATAAAAGTTTCTAATATAAAAGTTTCTACTATAAAAGTTTCTACTATAAAAGTTTCTACTATAAAAGTTTCTAATATAAAAGTTTCTAATATAAAAGTTTCTAATATAAAAGTTTCTAATATAAAAGTTTCTAATATAAAAGTTTCTACTATAAAAGTTTCTAATATAAAAGTTTCTAATATAAAAGTTTCTACTATAAAAGTTTCTACTATAAAAGTTTCTACTATAAAAGTTTCTACTATAAAAGTTTCTACTATAAAAGTTTCTAATATAAAAGTTTCTACTATAAAAGTTTCTAATATAAAAGTTTCTAATATAAAAGTTTCTACTATAAAAGTTTCTACTATAAAAGTTTCTACTATAAAAGTTTCTACTATAAAAGTTTCTAATATAAAAGTTTCTACTATAAAAGTTTCTACTATAAAAGTTTCTAATATAAAAGTTTCTAATATAAAAGTTTCTACTATAAAAGTTTCTACTATAAAAGTTTCTAATATAAAAGTTTCTACTATAAAAGTTTCTAATATAAAAGTTTCTACTATAAAAGTTTCTACTATAAAAGTTTCTACTATAAAAGTTTCTACTATAAAAGTTTCTAATATAAAAGTTTCTACTATAAAAGTTTCTAATATAAAAGTTTCTACTATAAAAGTTTCTAATATAAAAGTTTCTAATATAAAAGTTTCTACTATAAAAGTTTCTACTATAAAAGTTTCTAATATAAAAGTTTCTACTATAAAAGTTTCTAATATAAAAGTTTCTAATATAAAAGTTTCTACTATAAAAGTTTCTACTATAAAAGTTTCTACTATAAAAGTTTCTACTATAAAAGTTTCTACTATAAAAGTTTCTACTATAAAAGTTTCTACTATAAAAGTTTCTAATATAAAAGTTTCTACTATAAAAGTTTCTACTATAAAAGTTTCTAATATAAAAGTTTCTAATATAAAAGTTTCTACTATAAAAGTTTCTACTATAAAAGTTTCTAATATAAAAGTTTCTACTATAAAAGTTTCTAATATAAAAGTTTCTACTATAAAAGTTTCTAATATAAAAGTTTCTACTATAAAAGTTTCTACTATAAAATTTTCTGCTATAAAAGTTTCTACTATAAAAGTTTCTACTATAAAAGTTTCTACTATAAAAGTTTCTACTATAAAAGTTTCTAATATAAAAGTTTCTAATATAAAAGTTTCTACTATAAAAGTTTCTACTATAAAAGTTTCTACTATAAAAGTTTCTAATATAAAAGTTTCTACTATAAAAGTTTCTAATATAAAAGTTTCTACTATAAAAGTTTCTAATATAAAAGTTTCTACTATAAAAGTTTCTAATATAAAAGTTTCTACTATAAAAGTTTCTAATATAAAAGTTTCTACTATAAAAGTTTCTAATATAAAAGTTTCTAATATAAAAGTTTCTACTATAAAAGTTTATTTTTTAAGATTTTATTTTTTATAATTTTAAATTTTAAATTATTTTGGATGTAAAAGCGTTTATAGTTTTTTATATATTGCTTGATTAGATTTTAGTTTCAAATGAAAATTTTTTTTATTTTTGTATATATATTTTATTGTATTTTTTTGGAGTAAAATTTTTGAAAATAAAATTTTGTTTTTCGCTCAGCGTTTTACACTATAAAACTTTTTTCGAACGGACTAAATTTTTGTAAAATTATATGAAGAATTTAAAATGGTCTAAAAAGGTTAAAAAGGTCCAATGAGCAATTGAAATAAAAATTTAAGAAAATAATTTATTTTTTATGAAAGGAATTTTAATCTTTTTTTTATTTTTTTTTTTGTTTATAAAATGTTTGGAAAAAGTTAGAATTTTTTATAAATAAATAATAAATAAGATTTATTATTGAGAGCATAGCACCTCGTTTGTGCGTAGCTTTTTATAATAAAAATAATATTTTTATCTAAGTTTTGCTAATTTTTATTAATTAGCAAATAAAATAAAAAGTCTGTAAATGTCATAGGAATTTTTATCAGTGATTTTAAATATAGAACATTATACTAAAAGGAAAGATTTAATTTATAAAAAATGCTTATAAGAAAAAATTAAAAATATTTAAATTCTAGAACATATTTATTTTTTCGATATAAATAAGAATAGAGATAAATTTACAAAGTTTTAAAATAAAAACATTTTTAAATAAGAAAAGTACGTAAAAATGGAAATATTTTAATTATGCTTTTACTCAGCGTTTTACACTACAAGAAATTTTTTGGACAGACTATTTTTTTTTCAAAAAATTTCTAAATAATATTGTGTGTATAGATGCATAAGAAATTGATTAAATAAAAATTTTTAAAGAATGAGTTGCTAAATTGAAGGTAGACTTAATTTTGAAGACATTTCTACAAAGAAAGGGCTGAGTTTTTAAAATTAAAAAAGAATTGTAAATGTAAAGATAGCCAAATCTGTAAAATTTTAATTTTAATTCTTTCAGCATTTTTCACTACAGGATAAATTCGGACGGACTAAAGATTTTGGAAAATTTAAAGACTAATACTTTAAGATGAAATAATTTTTGTTGATGTTATTTCCACAGTAATTTGAATAAAGAAATTGATTAAGAGAAAGCATTTTAAAAATATTAAGATTAAATTTAATTTTTATAGAAGATTTTGAATATTTTTGATTAATAAATGAAAAAAACGTTGAAGCATATTTTTTAAAATTGATTAATATTATTAAATTGGATTTTAATAAAATAAGAAAGATATACGATTAATATTAAAAGAAAATTGAAGACCTTTGACTCTAAGAATTTTGAGTATTAAAATTTGATCTCTTGATGTTATACAATATGTTTAAATTATTTTTAACTAATATATTAAAAATAAGTTACCCTTTTTTATTAAATATAAATGATGATATACCTTAAAATTTTAGAATAAATAAAATATTTAATACTTTATTTATGAATAAAGAGATACTAATTAAATATTTTATCTTGCACAAAAAATTTAGTTAAAAGGAGATTAAATAATTATAAGCAAAGTTAAATGTTAAGTAAAGGATTTAAAAATACTGTATTAAAGTATTAAGCTATTCATCAGCATCTAAAATTTTAACAATCTTACATTTTTATAATAAAAAATAGATTCTTTTAAATATTTATAGCATGAGAAATTTAATAGATATTCAATTAATTCTTAGAATAAATATAAAATTTTAAGTTTGAATCTATTTTATAACTATTTTATATATCACAACTATTTATGTTTTATCAAGATTTTAACCTAAAAATAAAGCCTATACAATTAATTAATTTGTAAATCTAATAATTAATTGTTTCTATTTAAACAATTAGTAAATTAATTTGAACTAAAATTTATTTTTTTATTATGCAAAATTAATGCTTCGAATTATCTATTTATTACCATATCTGTCAATAAAATCGGATCATTTTGCAAATTTTTAAGTTATTCGAGATTCTGATCTATATATGAATTTTTAACACTAAGTTTTATTTTGACTATGATTTAAAAAGGAAAAAAAGATTAATAATGACTTTTACTCTTTAAATATCAAATTACAAGATATAAAAACAAGAAATTATTAAATAGCAAATTGAATAAACTCAAAAAGAAAAAGTAGACTAGGCATTATTGCTTAATCAAATTTCACCAGATTTTAACTAGTTTATATAAACTTTAAAATTCATTATTTATTCTTCAATCCCCTTAGTGTGTGCCAATTATAAATTTAGAACCAGTAGAACTTATGTAGATGGGTTCAAAACTTAACACTTGGCTAGCATATAAAATGTTCAAGAAATGTTTAAATAGGTATGATTTTTTCAATCCTAAAGTTTTAAATAAATGAGCCAAAATTTCCAGCTAATGAATGTAAATTGTTGAAAGTTAGAAAAAAATGTTTCCAATAAGCATGTTACTTTCAGTAAAATGGCCTAAATTTTTTAATTTAAATAGAATTAATTTACAAAAACAAATCATTTACAGCGAATTGGAAATAAGTGATCTTTATAAATCCTCCTTCTACGAAAAATAAATAAATAAGTAGTTAAAAATGCCAATAATATGTCTTCAGATGATGATTACTTGAAATTAAAAGCTAATAAAAATATAGAGGATATAAATTTTATAAAATTGTAATGCTATTAAATAATATGCTTAGATTACTAACTATTCCAAATACTATAAAAAACTTAATATCTTACCAAGATTTATAATTCATCATAAATTATTTATTAATTATCAATCTAAAGTTTTATTAGTATTTCTAATGTAAATTTAAAATTGAAATCCTGCTAAGCGGATTTATGGATATATAAATGATTTAAACATTTTTTATTAGATTAAATGTAATTAATTAGTAATTTATCAACAACTCAGTAAACTTGAATATCCAACAGATTATTGATCTACATAAAATGTTTTCCTTTAAAAAGAATAACTAAAAACTATTTTATTATTATAGATCAATATTTTACAATATTTGCAGATAATTACCTTTTATAACTTTTAATACTTAGAATTAAACTATATTTTTATTCAAAAACTTATATTTAAATCTATTCCTAACATTTCCCATTATTTATCACATTACAAAACCAATTTAATCAATCAATACAAATCTTACAACCAACTATTACAAACTTATTCAACCAATATTCCATTCCTACATTCTAAACATTAATACTAAAACCTATTCAAATGGAAATTACCAAACTAATCAAAGGAGATAAGCTTGACTAGAAGAGAAAAAGCAAAAGTCAATAAAATCTTCATCATAGAATAAAAGGCAAAAATAAAAAGGTAACTAGGACATCATTTCACTAATTGAATAGGAAAACAATTCCGTATATAGGTAATTTGATAAAATGAAGATAGTTCTCAGCAAAAGGATGAGTTAATTTTATCCTATAAAATAAATAAGAAAACTGATGATGCATCTTGAACAACTGTTTTTATAAACGACATTTTTATGAATTATTAAGATTGATATTGTATCTTATCAATTCAATGATTAGATAAAAATTTAAAGAATTTAGATAACAAAAAAATTGAAAAAATGTATGAACTTAATTCTTCAAAAATAAAAACAGAAATAGAAGAAAAAGAAAAAGAAAAAGAGGTGAGGATACGGAAAATTTTGATAATGCATAAAAAAGGATTAAATTGACTTTGAAGTCTTAGAGAAAAGTTTCACAGTTAACTTTAATTTTCTCTGCTCTCTTCTAAACTACAGAATGTCATAGGACTTCATTAGTCCGACATCTTTGTTTCCCCCAAAAATCCATTTGTTCTTCTGGTTTCTTCTCCAATTGTTATTCTAATCATTGATTCTTGAATTATATAATTTTTTCCATATTTATCCTGTCCTTGTTAGTCAAAAGTAGAATAGTTCTTCTAATGTTTGTTGCTTATTATTTCTTTCAATTTCTGTTTTATTTCAACATTTTTTCAGCAGTGATTCTTTTAGCATATGTAGCAACGGATTTTTCTAAGATGGAAATTTATCTTATTTGTATAGATATTGAGATTCAATTTACATTGGAATACTTGATTACTAATCTAAAGCTTCTTAAACTACTACTTACTATTATTCTTACTTTTCTTACAGTTCATTTATTTGCTTTTAAAATTAAAAAAATTGGAATTAAAACACTCAAGGAACTTCATTGAATTATTTTTCAATCTCTTCCATTTTAATTACTATTTATGATTAAATCTTATTAAAAAATCCTTTCATAGATGGAAATTATAGGTCTAGTTATTCAATCAGATTTCTTGCATGCTTTCTAGTTTTTCTATCTTTTATATTTGCTATTTTAATTGTATTACATGCTAGTTATTCGTTATTCCATCAATTATATAAATCTACCTTATATTGTATTTATTATTGACTAAATGGAAGAGAGTAATAACTTTCTACATAAAAAATGGTTAAGAAATTAAATCCCAATAAAAAAAGGACACTACAGTTGAATGTGAATCTACAGAAATGATGATAAAAACTAGCAAAAATAATAAAATAAAGTTATAAATATTTTAAATTTAAATACTATAAAATATTAATTTGGACTATGAAATCATTTAGTTTTCAAAATAAAGATAAAAATTAATTAATTATATAAAACTAAAACTATATATCCAATAAATTATAAAATTAATTCCTTAAATTAATAATTCAAAAGCATAGTTTATTCCATTATTTTAAAGAAGCTACTTTAAATTTTTTTACGATAAAGATTATACTTTAAAAGAATTGAATGAATAAATGTGGCTAAGGTACAAGTCATATTACTGAAAAAAGTAATGCTAAAGAAAGTGGAAAATAGTTGATTGAAAATTGAAAATTTTAATAATTAAAAATGCAATAATAATTATAACTAAGATTATAAGTATTACAAATGAATCCCAATGCTACTAAATATTGAAACTATTTTATTTTATTTTTAAATAGTTTCTAAATAAAAAGCTAAAGATTAATTTCATTATGATAAATAAGAATTGCTTTTGATCTTAATTAAGTGAAATTAAAAGAAATAAATAAATTATAGTTAGAGGTAATTTTAAAAAACTATAATTAGAAATAATTTAAAATGTAAGAAGAATTATTAAATAAAATGTCAGTTAAAACTTTTAAGTTTCTAATTTGTTTATTTTCTAATCAAGGTTTAAAATTAAAAATAAAAGTAATATTTGATTTAATTAAAAAAAATGAAAGTGAGATTTGAAAATTATTGAATAAATTATGCAAGAGATAAAAATTAAATATAATAAGCAGAATATTAAACTGAAAAATTACTAAATAGTTTGAGTTTAATTTACAAAATAAAATTTATTGGAAATATAATTGAGTATTTTAAATTTAAAAAGTGGCAATTTAAAAGAAAGCTTAAATAAAGCAATAAATATTTCAAGTAATAAATCTAATCACAAAAGTAAGTCTAATAAAATTAGAATGCAAAAAATCAAATAAAAATGGGAAGAATAATCTTAGATCAAAAAGAAAAAGAGTAGTAAAAATTAAAAAGCTATATTTATTAAATAAAGATAAATCTTTTAATCTTTATTATAAGTTTAGTAAATATTTACTTTTTTTAGCTTATTTGAATAAATTTTTCATTTATTTAGATACTAATATATGATATCTTGGATAAAGAAGGGAGATAGTATTAATTTAAAATTTAAGTTAATATTTGTAAAAAAAATTATATTATAGAGCACATAGTACCGCAAAAGCACGCAACTATTTTAAAAAGTTTTTTAAAATTTAAAAAACTTCTTCAATAAAATCCTCCCCATTTCAAGTATTCCCTTGAAAATCTTGTCTTTAACTTTAAATGTATATGGAGACTAAGTTTTATACTTGATATTTATTCTAAACAGTCTGTTAATGGATATAAAGAGTATATCCTTCGTATCAGATTCTGCAAACAAGAATTTATTTAAGAAAACTATAATTAAAAGAAAAACTAAAGTAAATAAACAAATTAAAAAACTTTAGAAGAAATATGATTTTATTGAGTGAAAGATAAATCATTTGTTTAATCTGATAACTTTGTTTTATTTTATTGAAACTAAGATCTTAAAGTACTTTTTCCAAATAGTAAAAATCTTTTATTTAGTAAATTCCTGAGAAAAATGTTAATTTGTGAATAGTTTTTCGATTATTGTTTATAAGTTAATAGTTAGCTAAGTATATTTGGTCATAAGTTATTAGTAAATAATAATTTATTAATTTATTTAAATACTAAGTTAACTTTACTTATGCTTTCATCTTTTTAATAATTTCTAGTTTCCATTTGAATAAATGATATGAGATTTTTGAAGTAAAAAATGATAAATAAAGGAAGATATTTATTAAATAAGGTTAATTAGAATTTTGATATTATGTAAATTGTATTTATTTATCTTGACTCATGTTGGTTTAAGAATCTAAAAAGTAAGATGTTCAAGAATCATTTTATTATATAGAATCTCTTCTAAACAAAAGCAGATCTTAAATATAATTTTATTACATAAACTAATTTAGTTAGTTATATTTCATCTAAAGAAGGATTATTGAAGTATATATCTCTATAAATAATTTTAAGAAATTATAGCTTATAATCTTATAATAAATTAACTAATTAATTAGTTAATTTAAAACTGCTCTAGAGATTCTGACTATAAAAGTAAAATAGTAGTGAGTTTTAGTAAAATTAGATATTTAATGACTACTTAATAAAGATATTAGAGATAAAATAATTAAATTATATTAAAAATATATTTATTACTATATATATAAACTTCTAATCAATGCTACATTGCTATATACTCTATATTATTTACATTTATATATTAATAAAATTAATAAAACACTATAGTTTATTTATCAACTTCAAAATGTTTCTATGATTACTAAGATATAATTTCTTGTAATTATCAAAACAATTTTCTTTTCCATTGTTTCATTATTCATTTTATTATTTTTATAACTATTTGCTATTAAATCATCAATAAAATTTTATGTTAAATCATCCTAAAGTTAGTTTATCTTTTATGCATAATTTAATTAAAAAAAGTATTTTAATTACGAAAAATGCTTTTTCTTATTTATAGTTTATTCTCAGAAATTTAGTTATATAGTACTTAATTACCATAAGATTAGAAGGAAGATAATTAACTTTTTATAAGCTTAAGAGTTTCTTTTTAAAAATATATAAACTGATAAAGAATGTTTAGGGTTATTGTAGTTGAGAATTAATTTGAATGGAATAAATAATTTAGACTTACTATTAGTATTTTGATGTTTGAATATAAATAAAAAGTAAGTAGGTTTTAGTAAAGGATTGAATAAGATATAGAAGTTCTAAATATTAGATTAATTAAATAAATAGCTGAAGTAGCACTATTTAAAGGAAATATCTATGATAAAGAAGATTTATACTTAGTTTGATTAAAAGAGGTTCATAATTTTAGTTTTATGAAATTAATGATTTACGTTTCTTTGGAAAAATAAATAGCACTTATTCTAGTTAAGAATTGAAATAAATATCTTGATCTGTAGTAAGAACTGGTTTTGGTAGTTTATATGTGATAAATTTAATGTAATTAGATTATTTATAAGGATGAAGTTAAATGGCTTCATTAAAGAATCTATTGCTTCTTTATATTTCTTAAAAATTGCTAAATATTTTCCTAAATAAGTATAAATATCAACAAAATAAGGATCAAATTGTTTAACTTTGCTAAGCAATAATTTGCTTCTTGGTATTTTCCTAATGTGTAAAAAATAGTTTTCCGTTGTAAGGTCGAGTTGATTTTGGATCTAGTTAAATAAATGTTTGATAGTAAGGATTTGTTTGTTCATATTTCTGAAGACTATAGAATTTACTTTTGCTCTAATAAGTTTTAATATAATTTGAAGCTATTTAAATAGCTTTGATAAAGTATTATATTGTTCTGCATATTGGCAAAGCTTTGAGGACGTTTCTTTTATTATTATAAACATCAATAAAATTAGGATGGAGTTAAATAGTTTTTTGAAAGCAAAACTAAGACCTTTTTAGCTTACATAGGAGTGTTAGGTTTTCCCTTTTAAGCTGGAGTTTTGGATAATTTGAAATAGTTTGATCATAAGAATGAATTTGTTCTTGTTTACCTATATGTTTGTTTTTGCACTGTAGCAGGAAAATAATTAGGATCTAGTTGATTTGTCATAAGAATTTAGTAGTTGTTAGGATATATTTAAACTAATAGCGTTTCCTTTTCCATTATATGTAGGAAAATGGTTAGGATGGAGTTGCTTTGCTGATACTATGGTTGTTTATATTTACTTAGTTCAAAAGAGAATTTGCTTTATGAATATAAGATGAAGCATAATTAAATTCTATTTGGATAGCTCTTCATAGCAGTTTTTTCCTTGTTCATATTTATCTAGATTATTAAGAGAAGTCCCTTGAAATAAGCATTAATATTGGATAAGTTAAATAACAATATTATAGCAATCTATCGCTTCTTCATGATTTCTTCGATTAGTTAATTTATTTTTAAAATAAGCAAAAGCATACCCTGATATGATGGTTATATTAAAACAATTAAACGCTTCTTTATACTTCTTCAGACTACCAAAAGAAGTTCCATAAATATATTTAGCACCAATCATAATGGAATTAGTTGAGTAGCTCCGTGAAATAAATGAAAGCGCTTCTTGATATATTTATAAACTAGCAAAAGAAGGAATTTTCACGAATAAAGCATAAATGGTTGGTTGGTAGATTGATTGGTTGTAATTAGTTGATAATGAAGGTTGATCTAAGTAAGTATAAGCGTAATTTAATAGTTAATTAGCATAATTTTTAGAGTCTAATTTTTAGATATTTGTAATTGAAAGTTAGTTTTTAAAGGTTTATAGTTTGGTATAATATACATATATGTATACTAATTTTAAGAATATATAGTATAGGTTTGAATAGTAATATAACTAAACTAAAGATTAGCAATCTAATATCTTAAGTATATGATATAGATACTATATATAAAATAGTTTAATTAATAGATCTAATAATCTTTTCATACTTTTGAAATAAGCAAGGAAATATTAGAGTTAGTAATCAGAAGCTTATATAATGATATAAAAAGTTATATTAGTTTAGTATTAAGTATTGCTAAAACAAATAGAGTAAGATAATTTAAGTATACTAATATTTTGCTAATTTTAAACAGCTAATTATCAATTAGGATTTAGATAATGTCTTATAGCTTAAATAATCAATTCAATCAAACCTTTCATTATTTTGCAATTCATTTACAAATCTACCTAACATTAGTCTCAATCAAATATTAAAACAACCTTCAAATATTAGCTACCATGCATAATAGATAAACACTAACTATATCTAAAAATAGGGGTTGCTAAGTAAAAATCATATAGAAGCTAAGCAATCTTTCTATTGCCAAGCTAAAATAAACATTCAAATATCTTTTATGTAAAAAGAAAAAATCTTAAGACTCGAAAAAATAGAAAGTTGTTAGAGGATATTTGAAAGTAAATTAGATAAAATGATTAAGCATATTCCCAGGTTGGTTATATAAAGTTAAGATTAATTAGTAAATAAATAGTTGGTAATAAATATGATAATATAGATTATATAATAAACTAGCTTATGTATAAATAAATATATGATTAATAAATATTTGGATTTAAAGGAATTAAATTAATTAATTATTTTAATAATAAAAGTAAAAATAAAGCTTTAAGTATGTTTAATTATTTAATATTATTTATAATCAAATATCTCATTTTAATTATCTTTTTTACTTTTTAGTTAAAAAAGAAATTTCTTTTTTAGTTCTAAAGATAATAGTTTATATGTTTAATATTTAAAAGAATAGTATAGATATTCTTATTTTTAATTGAGGCTACTTGAGTAATCATTTTAATTAATTGAAGTAATTAGAACACACTAATTATTCCTTAAGTTATTTAATAAACTTCTATTTAGAATGGCAATAGGTTATTAATTTTGTTTATAAATAACATTATAATTAAGCTTTAGTTTTAAAGGAGTAACATTAATTTCTTTATAAATAGAATAAATTTACTCTTTACTCTTTAGTTTATATTTAAAGTTCTAATCTAAATTAAATTATTTCAAAGAATCTAAATTTTAGCATTTAACTTAATTTGTAAATTATTAAAAGCACAAATAGACTACTTTAATCTACCTTTTTAGCAATGTACTTTATATAATATCTATATATTAATTTATAAAGTGCTTAATTATTCTAGTATATATAAACTTGTTGTAAGTTAGTAAGGTTTCTCATTTAACACTTCTAAATATAAATAAGAAAATATAAGCATTTAAGATTAATTAACTAATTCTTACACAGTAATTAAAATAACTAAATAAATAAAACATAAGTATAAAGAAATAGTATAAGATATTTCATTAACCTAAAATTTATTATTCTCCCTTATGTCTCCCATACTACCATATTATTAAATTAGCCCATTATTACCATATTATCAATTTCATATTTCCTATTTTTACATTCATTTTTAATAACTTATACAATACATCAAAACAATATTTATATCAATCAAAAGTCCTTTAACTCACTACTTCTTTACCAACATCAAATTTATTATACAAACTGGAGACCAAAAATATTTTATAATCAACAAACAAAATACCTAAAGTTATATGCATTTTAGTTTAGGGAATATTCTATACAAACTTTCAAATTCTACTAAAGGATTCTTCAGTTTATTTTATAAATCTAAATTAATATCTTTTAGATCAATATTTTACTTTAACCTATTTATTTTTAAATCCTATTTTAAAGATTAAGATAACTATAATGCTTTAACTATTTTTAATATGCAATATAATCAAATATCTTTAATTAGGAATTTAACTTTTAGTTTACTAATTCTTTTATTTACTTTTATATATATAATTATTATATAACTTATAATCATTATTAATTATACTTCTATCAATCTCTTTTCTAATTTTTAAGTACAGTATATTCCAACCTTCATAATCTTTCTCTGTCTTATGAATCATGATAGCGTATCAGCTATTATTCTTTTCTCCATAGATATTTGATTTAGATCATATTAATTGTCAAATTTTTATTAGAGTTTGAGTCTTTTACCTTCACACATTTGATTTGATAATCGAATTTGTACATTATCTCAAGTCTATAAATCTTACCCTCTGGAGTCATTTACAGATTATTTAATTTTTCTCATTCCTTTTATAGTTTCTTATTTTTAACTTTTTTTCTTATTTAAAATTTCTAGTAATTCTTATGAAATATTCATGCATTTTACAGAGCCAGCATCTAATATTTATCTTTTCTCTATTTTTTTACTAGCTGCATTGCTAGTTAATATCATATAATAATTATGAGGTATATTATTCAAAAAAAGGCTTTCAGTAAATTAGTTTAATTTTTCCTCTGTTTACGTATTCTCAAATCGAGTTCTTAAACTGAAGATAGTCACTAATTTCAGATTTTCTGTTTTAATTTTCTTGTTTTAGCATATTAATGCTAGCTTTAAGGTATTAAACTTGTTCTTTAAGTGAGTGTAGCTGTACTGATAGTAATTAGTTTATCTATTACATATATTTTAGAGAAGCATATGCTGAGAATCCATTTCATATGTCTATTGCAGAATTAATTTCTTAATTTGGTAAGTTTTGTTTGTGTTAAGAATAAATAGGATTAAAAATGGATTAGTAAAAGGGTAAGATGTTGTAGTTTTCTCTGGTGATATGAGAATGTAATAAAGGAATTTAGGCATATGAATATATAATAATTGATATTTTTTGAATGTAAAAATAGGAAAATAATAATAATGTTAATTGTCTCTATTTATACAACTTTAATTAAAGGAATAAATTAAGAAATGCTAAATATTAGAAACTTTAAATGCTTCTTAAATATTACTTTAATCAAATTTTATAATTACTTCAAAGATAATTTACATCATAATATGAGAAGGCTTTTCAGAATAGTAACTTAACTAGTAAAATATTTTCTATATAATATATAAGATAAATGAAAAAGCTTAAAATATTTCAGGAAAGTTCTTTTAATTTTATTAATGTATTATCACAAAATAATTCAAATCTACATTTTTTAAAACAAACATTAATTCCATAAATAAATGATTATAATTAGTCTATTAGGATAACTTTAATATTGCTTTAAAGTTGTTGGTTCTATATAAATTATTTTATATAAATAAGGGATAAAAAATGGAAATGTATTTGAGTTCATTAAAATATAAACTATAAGAATTCTTAGATAACTTAGAAACTAATTTTTAATATTTAAGAAAACGGTGAGGCTATAATTAAAAGGGGATCTAGCT
Source organism: Loxodes magnus (assembly GCA_946699065.1). Classification (NCBI taxonomy): domain Eukaryota; phylum Ciliophora; class Karyorelictea; order Loxodida; family Loxodidae; genus Loxodes; species Loxodes magnus. The sequence goes on along the minus strand of CAMPDV010000576.1, from coordinate 158,413 downwards.
CAAATGCTAGAGCGCTCCTTTCGCATACGAGAGGCAACGGGATCGATACCCGTGTTCTCCATTTTTATGAAAGTAAAATGATAAATAAACTATAAAGATATTAGTTATTTTTAAATAAGTCATATAATAATAAATAAGCTTTAGCTCAGTCGGTAGAGCGCCACCCTTTTAAGCTGATGGTCAAGGGTTCAAGTCCCTTAGTCAGCGTTTTTATCGTCTAAATACAATTTTTAGCTTATAATTTCAAAAATAAACTTTTAATTATAGAACAGTCTATAATAGATCTATAAAGCAGTAATAAAAAGACTTTAATAAACCTTAAAAAAGAAATATTTTACATTCTAAATTTGAAAAAACAGATTGAAGTTAGTTAAATAAACATTAAGGTTTAGTATAAAGGCTAATATTGAGATTTGCAAAGAAATTTAGGAAAATAAATGTATTTAAATTTTTTTTTTTAATTAAAAAACTAAAATTATTAGATGGGAATAATTATATTCAAAAGTATATTATATATAATAATTAAATTTTGTTTCCAAATAGTGGTTAAAAGTTCTTTGATTGTTTTTAAAAATATGTAGAAAGCTTATTATTTTAATAAATTCAAATGTTTTAATTTAAATTTTTAAACTAAAAGAGTTTTTTGACATTTATAACTGTAAGAATTGCTTTCTACAATTATAGACGTTAGTAAATATTTGTAAAGCTTTTTAACATTTTTAATGCTTTGTAAACATAATCTTGATCTCATCAATTTTTATTACTCATGCTATAGTATCATCTTTTATTTCTTACTTTTTGCTTTTTCCATTTCTAATGATTCTAGTCTTCTTGATATAAGTTTCTTGTTAAATATTTTTATTTATAAATCTAAATATCTCAAATAAGACTTCCGAAAGGAGTTTATAAGTCCTTAATCATATAATATAAGCGTCTTTAGTTATAATTCCCAATCTTTTAAAATAGTCAATTCTTATATTAGAATAACATATATATTTAAAAATGTGCTCGAATATATAATACTCTCCACACATACAGTAGGGATTATCAATAGGATAATGACAATCTTAGAGATCTTTTCGAAAATTATAGGATTGGATTCTAAGTTTATATACTGACAATTTCTTGTCTAAATTATTTGTTCAACTTAGTGTAAATAATTAGTGAAAATTGTTAAATATTATTAAACAGCTTATCATATATTTTAGCCATTCTCTTAAACTTTTTAGTAGCTTTATTATAGAAATAATGTTGTATTTTGTCTCTTATATATTTAGTAAAATTTGTTGAACTTATATTAAAAATTTTTCGTATAAATCTACTAAAAAAAGAATTTAATTTGTAGGTAAAAACACGAATAATTAATTGTAATACAAAAGAGCAACAAGAAAGCACAAGAAGCAAGGGGTAAGAGTTGGAAGATGAAACGAAGGATACATAACTTTAAGGAGATAATAAAAATGAAGTATCTGATTCATATGATAAGTTAATTTAAATATAATTTTTGAATGAATTCTCAAGCAAAAGATTGATATTATTTCTTTCTTATACATTTGCTAAGTTTAATATAGTTATTTTCTGGAAATTTCTAAAATCTTTGATGTTGTTATCTGAATATATGTGCAGTGGCATGTCTATATAAGGTAAATTTGGTTTTTAATAAAATGTTTATTTAATTTTTTGGTTTTATAGTTCTCAAAAGGAAATTGGGTAGAAATAATGATTTGGTCATAATTTGTATCCCATAAATCTGTTAATTATATGAACTGAAATAAAAGTTATGACTTTGTGGAAGTGAATTTAATTTTAAAGGTATTTAGGAAAAAGTTTAGGTTATTACTAATCTGACTATATTTCTGATATTAAGACTAAAATTATGTTTAGTAATAATAAAATGTAATAAAAGTAGTACTTTTTAGAATAGCTTTATTAATAATTAATATTTCTTTAAAAAATGTAATTAATTCTTTTTTATTAACTTGTTACTCAAATATTGTAAATGCTAAAATATAAAAATGTATACTATTTTTTTAATAATAAGCATACTAATTATTATCCTTAAAATGAAATTAATTTTTAAACTAGAAAGTTAAATTATTAGATAAGATATTTTATAGCTTATTATTAATCATTTAAAACATTCTTTTACCTTCATTATTAAAAAATACTTTTTATTTATTAGTTTTATTTCATAGTTAATAGTAATATATTTATTTAGATTTATATAATTAATTGAGCAATCTTTTAGTTACATTTTAAAGCTTACAAATTTATTTTACTTAAAATTAATTTCATTATTATTTAATTATAAACAATCAATAATTTAGGTTTATAATTAACTAATTAGTTGCATAGGCTTTATTTTAAACTTCAAATATTGATAAAACATAAATAGTAGTGATATATATAAACTAGTTATAAAATAGATTTAAACTTAAAATTTTATATTTATTTCTAAGAATTAATTGAATATCTTATTTAAATTTCTCATGCTATAAATCATTTAAAAAACTACTATTTTTATTATAAAAATCTTAATTTCTTAAAATTTTATTATGAATCAGTATTTAATACTTTAATATACTCATTTTTTAATTACTTACTTACCATTTCATTTTGTTTCTCATATCATTATTTCATTTTTTAATCAATCAATGTTTTTTAATATCTCTTCAATCATAAATAAAGTATTAAATATCTTATTTATTCTCAAAATAACCTATACCATTATCATTTATATTTAATCAAAAATATTACTTATTTTAAATATATTAGTTAAACTATTATTTAAAACATATTCTTTAGTATCAACTAATTTTACTACTTTCCATACTTCAACTATTTAGACTCTTCAATTTATACAGTTAGTATCTTTCTTATTTTATTCAAATACTATTAAAAAATTATAATCAATCATTAATTTGCCTTAAGATATTTTGCTTTTTCTTTTATTAAAAATAATCTTTTTCTGCATTTTAAAACTTCTGAGATAGAAAAAGTTTATTTAATATTTTCGCTTAATAAATTTATCTATTAAATTACTGCGAAAATAACATGCTGAAAAAAATAATTGATATTAAAGTATTAGTTCGAAATTTTTCAAAAAAATTTATTCCGTCCGAGAATTTTCCTGTAGTGTAAAACGCTGAGCAAAAAAACAAAATTAAAATTTTTCATTTTATTATTCATTTATTAATTCAAAAAATTTTTTTTTTATAAAATTTTAAAATATATCCCTGTTCTTATTTATATCGAAAAATATTTTATTGAATTAAAATTTTCCCTTTCACTAATATGTTCAACTCTCAAAAAAAAATCCTTTTAAATTTTCAAACTTTTTTTAAATTCAAAATAAAAAAATAACCAAAACGTTGTAAAAAAAATATTCCTTTTATTAAAAAAAATCGAAATTTTTTAATTTTTTTCTAAAATAATTTTAAAATTCCTTTCTTAAAATTTAATTCCTTTAATTCAAAAATGTTATTACTTCTATCTTTTAACACCTTTTAAACTTTTTATACCCTCTCACACCCTTTGTCCCATTTTGCAAAAATTTAGTCCATCCAAAAAAATGTCTTGCAGTGCAAAACGCTGAGCAAAAAAACAAAATTTTTATTTTCGCAAAAATTTACATTAAATATCAATCCTATCACACTAATAATTACAAATTTAAATTAAAAATTATAATTTAATTTAATTTAACTACACCTTCTATTTAATTCACCCGTAAACTCCTAAAAAAACTCATAAATTAAATATTATTGAATAAAATTTTACAACAGAAAAAAATTATAAAAGAAAACTTTTATAACAGAAAACTTTTTATAATTTAAAAAATAATTAATTTTATAATTTTCCATATGCTTTCTTCCTCTTTCAATAAAAAATTTAAAAATTATTAAAATACTTTTTTTTAATATTTATACTCTTATAATTATTCAACCCTCTCTCTTCTCACAAAACACTATTTCTCGTTATAAACAATTATAAACAAATAAACATTCCACTATTCTTAAAATAATTATCCTTTTAAAATACTTAAACAATAACGTAATTACTCTTTTTGATTAAAAAAACACATTCAATCCTTTATTTAGTAAATACTTACACCCTCTTTTACACAAATTCAATCTAATCCAAACTACATACTCTTACACCTCAACAATTTAAACAAACACTTATATCATTATAATTATTATTATTATATTTATTCAACTACATTGACACTTTGCAATTTTGCTACTTTATTGCTTAGAGTCGTAACTCAACTTTAGTATACATTTAATATATTATCATTGCTGTTTAAACGTATAATATCATTGTAATTTTTATATATGAGTTTAGTAGTATGACAGTATAACTTTATAACTTTATATCAGTATAACTGTATAATAAAATTATAGATTAGTATTATAACAGTATAACTGTATAACAATATAACAATATAATAGTATATAGTATAACAGTATTGTAGATTAGTATTATAACAGTATAACTGTATAACAGTATAGTAGATTACTATTATATAGTAGTATATAGTAGTATATTGATTATTCAAATACTTAAATTCATTAGTCTAAATAAATATATTAATTTAATAAGTTCATTAATTTAATAAAAACATCTCATCTCATAATTCTATTCAAGTCCTACTCACTCATCTATATGTTGCTTACTTCACAATCACTCAATCTCATTCCATAGGGAGCATATACACTATTCCAATCCAACTACTTTATTATTAAATTATCTAAATTGACACCTACCTATCCTACAGATTCATCAACACTTAACAACCTCTATACATTCCATCTTCTCAAGTAACCTTTATAATCCCCAGAATAGATCCATCTCGAATCCTTTGATAATGCCAAGGAATATATTTGATAATTGTGACCACTCAAAGTTAATACACACTAACCAGCTGAAAAAGACCATATCTTTATGGTTGAGTCATATGATGCTGATATGATATATCTAGAGTCATAGGAGATTACTACCGAGGTAATACGATCAGTATGTCCGGATAAAGTTCTCAGGAGAGTACCATCAGGGAAATTCCAGATCTTTATGGTTTTGTCATATGATGCTTATATGATATATCTAGAGTCAAAGGAGATTACTACCAAGCAAATAGCAGAAGTATGTCCCTCTAAAGTTCTAAGGAGAGTACCATCAGGGAAATTCCAAATCTTTATGGTTTTGTCTCATGATGCTGATACTATATATCTAGAGTCAAAGGAGATTACTACCGAAGTAATATCAGAAGTATGTCCCTCTAAAGTTCTAAGGAGAGTACCATCAGGGAAATTCCAAATCTTTATGGTTAAATCATCAGAGGCTGATATTATATAACTAGAGTCAAAGGAGATTACTACCGATCTAACAGAATCAGTATGTCCTTCTAAAGTTCTCAGGAGAGTACCATCAGAGAAATTCCATATCTTTATGGTTGTGTCATGTGATGCTGATATGATATATCTAGAGTCAAAGGAGATTACTACCGATCTAACATAAGAAGTATGTCCCTCTAAAATATTGATTAAGGCAGATGTTTAATAATCTCAGATCTTAATTGTTTCATCACCTGAACCAGTGATGATATAATGATTGTCTGGAGAGATAGCTATTGAGTTGATGCCGTAGGAATGACCTCTAAGTTCATGAGGATACTCAGTTGCTATATCGGAAAGATTAGCATTACTCAATACACAACCGATAAACTTAGTATTTCTTAAATTACATTGATGGAAACTTGAATTGGAGAAATCACATTCAGTAAATGTCATGTCCGACATGTCTGCTTGCACTAATCTCATGTTGGAGAAATTTTATTATGATGCAAACTTAACATTCAGGTAGTTAATTATCGTTATCACATTCGATGATAACTACGATACTTCCTATGATTTCCTAGATAACTCTAACACCTAATTTAATTTATCAGCCAGTTATGTATTAGATACCCTAGATAACTATAATAAGACTGAGGTCTAAAGGGTTAAGCTTGAGTGATTTAAAGGATGATACTTCAAAAACTAAATATCGATACTTTGTTATTGTATTAGTTGGCTAAGAATTTGATTTAACTAATCGAACGTTAAGGTATTGAAATCTACTAAGGCTTATTTTATCAAGTTAGGTTATTCTTAAAGCTATTGAACTTAAAAGTTCTATTACTCAAAATTAAGTTCAATAATATATTGAAGTAACTATTAATCTTTTCTTTATAGAGTACTTGAAATTTCTTGGCATATTTTAAATTGAGATTAGTCTTTTTATATTAGTTACTCTTAAACTTATTATTTGTCTTAACTTTAGTGTCTTAGGGAGGCTTAGTTTTAATATAAGTATTATAATTATTGGTTTTCCTATATTTCATATTATTGGAGATCCTATAATTGTTCTTGTTGAAACTACTTTTATTATTATTGATCTTGACATAGACCTCTTATTACATTTTATTAACTGAAATAAGATTCTATTAACTAACAAGCTTTTTAATAAGTTAATATCTAACCCTATGAATGATCTCTCAGAAAATTGAAGACATTTAAGAGATAATACTGAATATTGTATCGCAAACCTTAATCACTCAAATTTAAATTCTATTCTTACTTCATCTCATTGATTTCTCTTAGTATATCCGTAAATTACTACTATTGTTCTTATAGCTAATACTGATTTGCCTGCTGGTGGATTTGCTAGCGCTATTACTATTATTGAATATTGAGTTCCGATAATCGATTCAGTAAACTCTTAATCTTATTCACTCTTTAAGTATATTATTCTATCAAGATCTTGAATATTCATTTAATTACCTACTAGCAGATATTATTCCACTACTAACTAATACCATTGATAACATTTCTTAAGAGCTATAACTAATCTTATTTCTAATTCTATTATTCCTATAACCAATCGAGTTATTGATTTAACTATACTTAGTTCAATGCACAAGGTTGTTGAGGCAACAAAGGTTATATTGGTTATTGTACCATATAGTTTTGTAGATCCTAAGGACTTATAATAAAAGTTTGCTGGTGATATCTACATACGACCATTCCCGTAATCTAGAATACTGTATTTAAACAGTTGAAACATGAAACACAGTTACAAGGAAGTTGCTTGGCTTAAAACTAACCTTAATCGAAAGCATTTTTACAGTTAGGACACTGTTACATATCCATTTATAAAAAATAAAATTAGTTTTAGTATTTAGAAACTAATTACAATGAAATAAAAATTAAAATATTTAAAATTTAATTATTAAATTTAATTTATTAATAAAATACAAACTAATAAAGATTAATTTCTCTTAAAAAATGAGGAAAAAGAGATGGTTTATACCCAAAATAAAGGGGGCCAAATCATAAAAGATGGGCTCTATTATCAAAAATCTGAAAAGAGAAAATAGCTTTAGGTAAGAGACACTGAATCTCCAATCATCGAGACGAAGCCCAGTGTCGTTATTTCTTGTCTCATTCAGGATTGAGTAATTTACGCGCCTGCTGCCTTCCTTAGATGTGGTCTCTCAGGCTCTGGAATTTAACCCTAATTCTTCGTTACCCGTCATTAACAGGGTAGTCCAATACCATCGAAAACTGATAGGGCAGAAACTTGAATGACCTGCCATGCTTCATGGTCCTTGTGTATTATAATTCCCACACAAACTAAATATCTAATAAACATTTTGTATGCATTCTAGAATTACTACATTCATCTAACACACCATCAAATAAACTATCACTGCTTTAATGAACCATTCGCAGTTCCACAAGTAAATGCTTACACTTACATGACTTAGTCTTTGAGACAAACATATGACTATTGGCAGGATCAACCAGATTTATACTTTTCTATTTCCATCCCCTTTTTCTATATACTCCTTTCCTCCCCCTTCATTTATGTTTCATAACACTACCCTTCAAATATCCATACTACAGCCCACCTTTTACTCCTACTTGTCTTAAAAAATATACGCTAAGTCACCACTATAGGCATCAAGATCTTTTTACCTTCTTAGCCAATCTTCATTACTTATATATGCATTTCTCAATTTTTAGATTCACGCCTTTGTCACACATAACTCATTCATTAAGCACATCATTTTTTCTTTCAAGTCTCTTTTCTACTTTTTATCTACTTATATTGAATGTTCTTTTCTCAAACGGTAGCACTTAAAGTGCTTAATACTTAAGTATCATCTTCTTCTTTTCATTCTTCATTTATCAAAACTTTTTCTTTTGCTTTCTCTTTTTTCGAATTTTCAGAAATTTGAAATTTTGTACTTTAATAATCAATGTAAGTTAAAGTAAGTAAAACCCCAGCAGAGATAGTAATAAGAATCTCGATGTAAAACCCTAGATAGATGATACAAAGATAAGTAACTAAAGGTACTACTAGGTACTAATAGGTATGACAAGGTAATACAAGGTATTAAGTGATACTATTAGATAAAACTTCTCGTATAAATAGGCATTAATAGCTACAACTACTCGGTACAACTAGGTACGACTAGGTTTTACTTTTAGGTGCTACTTCTCATTATAACTAGGTACTGTTAGGTCTTACTTTTAGGTACTACTAGGTATTTAAATGAGTAAAGTCCCAGCAGAGAGATAAAGAAGAGATAGATCAAGTGACTTTGTAATAGTCTCATCAGATTGTAAGGCAAGCTTACTCTCATGCGTACAACCCCAGGTCAATACTTAGTGGTCTACAAAGGATCTATCCTATCTACTTGTATGTAATGAGCCATTCTTATTCTGTTAACAGACATGGGGAGGGTTTGAGGATATAAAAAGTATTGTTTTCATAAGTAGATAGAAGGCGTCGCTCCCAGATTAGATTCTGACTTAGAGGTGTTCAGTCATAATCTATGCAGATGGTAGAGTAGCCACACGGACTGCTCAACCAATGGCAATACCAGAGATCTGGACCAACGAATCCTCTCGTACTGAGTTGGATTACTGTGGTGGCGCAGTGATCAGTAGGGTAAAACTAACCTGTCTCACGACGGTCTAAACCCAGCTCACGTTCCCTTTTGACGGGTGAAAGATCCGACACTTGTGAATTCTGCTTCATAATGATAGGAAGAGCCGACATCGAAGAATCAAAAAGCAACGTCACTATGAACACTTGGCTGCCACAAGCCAGTTATCCCTGTGGTATTTTTTCTGACACCTCTTGCTTAAAATTCGTAAAAGGATCGATAGGCCATAATTTCCCAGTTTATCCTGACAATGAGACGTTAAATGATGCCAGCTTTTCCCCTTTTGGTCTGTGAGCGGTTTCTATCTGCTCTGAGCTGGCCGTAGGACACCTGTGTTATCTTTTAACAGATGTGCCGCCCCAGCCAAACTCCCCACCTGGCGGTTTCTCTCACTCAGTTACATTGCTAGAAAGTTACTGAATGACAGTAGGAATCTCGTTAATCCATTCATGCACATTACTAATTAGATGACGAAGGCATTTGGCTACCTTAAGAGAGTCATGGTTACTCCTGCCGTTTACTCGCGCTTCGTTGAATCTCATCACCTTGACTTTCAGAGCACTGGGCAGAAATCACATTGTGTTAACATATCACCTTCGCAATGCTTTGTTTTAATTAAACAGTCGGATTCCTCCTGCCACTCCAGTTCTGAGGTGGCCATTCGCCGCAGGGCCGACCACCTTCGGTCATGGCGACAAAACTCCCACTTCCGTGAAAATTAAGTTACACAATCCCTCCAGTGGAGACTTCTACCTGGCCCTCAGAGCCAATCTTTCTCCCGAAGTTACAGATCTAATTTGCCGACTTCCCTTACCTACATTATTCTATTGACTAGAGGCTGCTAAACCTTGGAGACCTGCTGCGGTATAGGTACGAATACTCCTACATATTACATGCCGCAAGTTTCATGGATCGTAGTTGGTGCTCCAGACAACACATACAGTTTACTACTCTTCCATACATCACGCCTCCCTCGCCGTAATGGATCCAGGCGCGCATGTATGCTAGACAGAAAAGACAACTCTCCCCCGACATATTACAGCATATTGTGTCACCACTATGTAGTAAGTACCTATGGAATATTAACCATATTCCCTTTTCCTCGTAAAGTTAGGATCGGGTTACTCAAATACAGTGCGGTTCTCATGAAAACCTTCTCCACTTCAGTCTTCCAAGTTGGCATTGGAATACTTGCTACTACCACCAAGATCTGCACTAATACCTGCTCCATAACTCTTCACAGAATTACCTCCATGTAGATACTACACCCTCCTACACCAGAGGGCAGAGTATGGGCACCAGCCTTTCGCGACTTCCATTTTCAGGGCTAGTCCATTCTGTAGGTGAGTTGTTACACACTCCTTAGCAGGTTCCGATTTCCATGACTTCCGTCCTACTGTCTAAATTGATTAACGACTTTTCTTGCAGACGAGTTCTGTCGCCTTAACTCCGCTTCAGGTTGGGCCCTCATTGCCAGTTCTGCTTACCAGGATTGGCCCACTAGGGACATTTATGTCATGTCACGTTCATTTATGAAACGTTATTGCACCCATTTAAAGTTTGATAATAGGAGGAAGGAGTGACTCCTCCCGAACCTCTATTAATTGGCTTTACCGGATACCACGAAAAGTTCCAGCTATCCTGAGGGAAACTTCGGAGGGAACCAACTAGTAGATGGTTCGATGAGTCTTCGCCCCTATACTTAGGTCTACAGAGCGATTTGCACATCAGTACCTACACGAACCTCCACCAGAATTTCCCCTGGCTTCGTCCTGCCCAAGCACTTTCATTTCACCTACACATTTTCATGTACAGACTCGCGATATAGCTAGACTCCTTGGACTGTCTTTCAAGACGGGGCGATCTGTCCACTATATCCTTGCAATACTTCTTTTCAAAGCTTTGCTCAGATTTATTGTAGACGCACAGCTTCCTCTCCAACTATTTCAGGTCTTTTAACTCTCTTTCCAAAGTACTTTTCACTTTTCCCTCACGGTACTTGTGCACTATTGGGCTCTGGACGTATTTAGCCTTACGAAGAGTTTACCTCGCACTTTGGACAGCAATCTCAAGCTGTCCGATTTTTAGATAGTTTGGCTTTTAATCTAATTGAACCTCACGGGGTTATCACCCTCTATGATGTGTCATTCCTGACCAATTTGGTCAATCAAACCAACACCATTCCTCCCTAACTTTGATAATTCCGAAGATTTACAAGTGGGCTTTGACCGCTCCATTCGCCGTTACTAAGGCCATCCTTGTTAGTTTCTTTTCCTCCGCTTATTGATATGCTTAAGTTCAGCGGGTTATTTTGCTCCCCTCAAATCACAAATACATATACTCAGTTTTTTCACTTGGTAAGAGAATTCTTATTCACTTACATTTGTATTTTATATGATACTGAAAGGAACATACCTTGAGTTTCCCCAAGGTGGCTGATGTGTTGGGAAATCTGATGACTCACGAAATCCTGCAATTCGCATTGAATTTCGTGCTTCGCTGCGTCCTTCATCGACGCCAGAGCTTAGGCATCTATTGTTGGGGCTTTTGTTTTGTTTAGGTTTATATATTTGATAAAATGAAAGCCAGCATAAAGTTGTAAATAGATTTGATTTTTGTAATGTTTGATATTAATATTAATGATCCATCCGCAGGTTCAACTACGGATATCTTGTTACAACTTCTCCTTCCTCTAAGTGATAAGGTTCACTTAACTTCCCATTAGTCCGAGAGGTTCACCTGATCACTCGAAATCGGTAGAAGCGACGGGCGGTGTGTACAAAGGGGAGGGACTTAATCAGTGCAAGCTGATGACGTGTGCTTACTAGGAATTCCTAGTTGACGACCAAGAATTCCAAGGTCAATCCCAACTACGACGCAGTTACGAGGTTGCTGGAATAGCTATACTTGGAAACTCATTGGCTGCGTCAGTGTAGCGCGCGTGCGGCCCAGGAAATCTAAGGGCATCACAGACCTGTTATTGCCTCACACTTCCTCTAACTAAAAGCTGGAAGTTCCTCTAAAAAGACAACTTCCTTGGATAGAAAGAGTCTATTTAGCAAGTTGAGGTCCCGTTCGTTATCAGAATTAACCAGACAGATCACTCCACCAACTAAGAACGGCCATGCACCACCACCCATAGAGTCAAGAAAGAGCTCTTAATCTGCCAATCCTTACTATATCTGGACCTGGTAAGTTTCCCCGCGTTAAATCAAATTAAGCCGCAGGCTCCACTCCTTGTGGTGCCCTTCCGTAAATTCCTTTAAGTTTCAGTCTTGCGACCATACTCTCTTCAGAATCCAAAGACTTTGATTTCTCGGAAGGTGCCGAGGAGATTTATACGGTTTCCCCGATCCCTAGTTGGCATAGTTTATGGTTAAGACTAGGACGGTATCTGATCGTCTAGGATCCCTTTACTTTCGTTCTTGATTAATGAAAGCATCCTTGTCAAATGCTTTCGTAGTAGTTGGTTTTCAGTAAATCCAAGAATTTCACCTCTGACTACTGAGTACCAATGCCTCCAACTGTCCCTATTAAAGATAGTAGATAGTCTCGCAAAAAATAACCACGAGTTTTATTCCAGCTGCGGTATTCAGACAGGAGCCTGCCTTAAGCACTCTAGTTTTCTCAAGGTAAAGGGCCCGCCAAAGAAATTAAATAAATTTTAGCTAATTTAATAATAAGGATTAAAGCACTTTAATGTTAAAACAAATTGGAACAGCTTGAACGAGAAAACTATTAAAATTCATGGATCCAATTTATATGCAAGACTTATTATAAACACTGATAATAAGAATCCAAACATTGTAAGAAGATCTAAATAAAAAGAAGAATTTGAAGATTTCATTGGAGATAAAGAGCCTTACTATGGCGGACATTATAAACATCACAGGAAAAAGAATACTAAGAGGTAGTCTTCAAATAATAGAAAATGAGATCTGAATTTTTCAAGAATAAGATGGAAAAAACAGGGTGAAGCAAGATTAAATAAGTAAATATATTAAAAGAAAATTACAATAATTCCTACAAAATCCTAATAGATTAATTATATTTCAATGTAAATAGAGAAATAAATGAAAAAACATAAATAAAACCAAAGGGAATAAGAAAATTATACAGTATTTGCAAAAATTGATGGTACCTATGACTAAAATTTCCGCAGCAAGAGAAAAAATAAGAGCAATCTGAAGATCGATCTGACATAAGGCAATAATTTTATTTCCATCGAGGGATCGAAAGATCTGAAGGAAAAAATCAGATAGGAGCTTGAGTTCTATTAGAAAAAAGAGACTCCCATAAACTTTAAGATCTTTTTAAACTTCTAACCGGAAGATATACCTCATTTATACTTTATTATTAAAAAAAATTAAATCTATAAATATAAATAACGTGATTCCACCATTATTATGTACACCAAAATTCAGAAGAAGAAACCAAATTTTACTGTTAATAATAGTCTAAAAATGTTTTTAGTTTTACCTGGCCTTCTTGATGATCATATGCTTATTCTATCTCCTCTTCCAACTATCTAGCGCTTGCTAATTTGAGAATTAAGGATCTATTTCTACTAGTGAATCTTTCTGAAGTAGTTGCTTATTTATTATTACCTATTGTAGTCTTTTTTATCTTCCTTGTTTTTATTTCATCCGTGAACTTTTTTTACGTTTCTTAGATCATATTGCAACTTAGTGTCAAGTTAGTCTCATTTACTTTTTTCTACTTTTAGTTTTTTCTTGTTAACAAGTACTTTGTATATTCAGATATGCTCACTTGAACTGACTCTTTAATTCTAATTTATTTTTCTATGGAAAGTGAGGGTTTTATTTAGATATCCCATTTTACTTTCTTTAGCAAACTTTCGATAAAATCTTTGAACCTATTAAGATTTTTGTTCTTTCTATAATGATTTACTTCAGCTTTCAAACTCGTAATTTCCCCAGACTATTTTGATTAAGATTAATTTAATTAGCATTATATTTGTTTGTTTTTTCTAAGTTCTATTGTCTTTAGTTTTTATGCTAATATATCTCTTTCCTGTTAGTATTGTCTACATATCTCAGATATGTGAAATTAATTTTCTACGCCATTTGAGCATAGTCTAAATATATCATTTTCTAAAAAGTTCTTAACTTTAAAGTCTATGCGGCCTACTGCATTTGGCTCTAAGTCTCAACAAATAACAAATTTCCTATTTTCTGTGTTTGTTGTATCTTAAATTGGGTGGGCCTATAATAAATGATTCCATTAATTAACTTCTATACATGAAACTTGTCGTAAAATCCTGTATGCGGTTTATTACTTCTACATTGATGTGAAATTTTATAGCTTCATTTAATATTAATTTGATCTTTTTTCATTTCATTCTTCCTAAACTATAATTCACCCATTGATTGCAGTTTATCAGAACTTTTAAAAATTAAATTTCAAATAGGATGTTGTTTTTTAGCAGATATATTCAACATTCTACTGCTGATTCGAAATTTAATAGTAGTTTTTATCTGAACATTACATCTGTTATCATAAATAGAATTAAATTTTAGTAAACTGTAATTCGCATCTTAATATTTTCGTTTTATTTGCAGAAAGATCCATTTATTATCACTCTAAGGGATCTACTTCAAATTTTTTCTATTTTCTATTATTTTACCTATAGTTTCTTCAATGAATGGAATACATTAACTTCCATATCCGAAAATTTAGATAAAGCTTTTAGTATCATTTGCGCATTATATGGTGTAAAGCCTTCTTATAATGTGATTTAGTAAAGGATTCATCCTTATGTCTTTTAACATTCAGTAATCCTAAACTCTAGATGTTTTTAGTGTAATATTTCCTCTTATATTCCGTGACCTAGATACTTAAAAATATTTAAACTTTATATTTCCATATCAATTAATTTATTGTCGTTTAGAGTGTCATATTATTTCCATTTCATAATAGTCATTTTTTTGTCAGCTATTGACAAGATGTAACTTTCAGCTCTTGTGTCTAATCTTCAATCTTTTTTTTACTTAGTCTGGCTAAACTATGTATGCTATGTCATTAGCATAGGCTAGTGCACCACAGTATCTTCGCATTGTATAATATTCTGTTTTTAGTTCTATTGCTACTCCAATATGATTTTCTTTTAGTTTGTTTAGAAGTATATTTATTATAATATTGAAGATATTGGGGAAACATGTACAGCCTTATTTGACTCCTTTTTCTGTAATAAACTTATCCGAAAAGAGGTAATTTATTCTCAATTTAATGTCTTCTTCTCTGTATATTTCAGCAAGAAGTTTTATTAATTATTCTGGTACTCCTATTTCAAGCTTTGTTATATATCTTCCTTATAACTGATTTAAAAACTTTCATTATATCAATAAAAATTAAAAATGCTTCTTTATTGTTTTTATAAAGATACTCCTAGATAATTCTGAGGGTGAAAAATATGTTGAGCTTAAGATTTATTAGGCTTAAAACTGTATTATAATTCATCGTCAAGTCTAATAAGATATGATTTTAGTTATTCGAATATCCATAGATCTATAATATTTAGGATATGATTAATAAGGGAAATAGGTCTTCAATTCATCGGGTTAACTGTGTTTATCTTTTTTATGAATAAGTTTAATATATGATTCTTTTGCTCTTCTAGGAATATTTCCTGATTTTAATATTTCCCTATTAGCTGAGTTGTCCCCTTTATTAATTTTTACCCTCCAGAATTTATTGTACTTGATTTTATTTGATCTGGTCCTGTTGCTTTTCATTGTGATAGATTTCTTATACATTATTTAATTTCTACCATTTTGATTTCTATTGGTTATTTATTTCTAAATTGATTTAGTAGATTTTTATTTCCATTCCTATAGAAATTTTCTCAACTTGCCTTGAAGAGTTGGATATCTTCTTAATTTATTAGTATTCACGTTGCTATTTTTCCTCTTTTATATAATCTCTGCATATTCTTTCATGTGTCACTTAAGTTTCCTTTATTGACTGCATCTAGGAGAATAATAAATTGATTTCTAT
Organism: Loxodes magnus; assembly: GCA_946699065.1. NCBI lineage: Eukaryota > Ciliophora > Karyorelictea > Loxodida > Loxodidae > Loxodes > Loxodes magnus. The sequence continues at coordinate 142,401 of CAMPDV010000576.1, read as the reverse complement.
AATCTTTTTCATACCTTGTCTATATTCCTGTCTTATTTTGATCTCTCGTATTATATCTGGCTTATCTTATTAATCATTTTACTTTTATGACATGAGTTTTGAATTATTTTCTTAGTTGTTTCGGCATAGAAGTAGTATGTCCACATATTAGAGCTGCGCCTTATTGAATTTATTCTTATCATTTGTCATAGAATTTTTCACAATTTTGATGAGAGAATTTGCTTATTTCCATATCTTCAACTCATTTATCGAATTTTTCTTATACCAATTTTTATTGAAGTTTTTAAAACTGATCTTTTTTTACTTTACTTAATCACTATTTTTTTACTATACATAATATTAGTCTGCCAGGTTAATGATTTCCTAATTTCCTGCTTTGATAGAATTTAGATTATATTATGTTGTGCGTAATGAATTGGTCTGTTAGACAGTAATCAATCTTGATTCTACCTCTCCCTTATTACCGTGATATATGTTGGATCTTAATCTGGGTCTTTTCATGTCAGATTAAACTCTTGCATAAAATTCGATAGGTATCATCCTACTACATTTTTTTTATTTGGTAAAGATTATGGCATATGAGCATTAAAATTCCCCATAATTAGTATTTAAAGCTCTAAATCGTTTGCTATATGAATAAATTATCTTACGCCATCATAGAAAATACCCAGTTCTGTTTGATCTTAGGTTGTGGGTGCGTAGATGTTAATTATCGCTAGTCTACTATCAAGGCTTATATTAATTATCTGCAACCCTAATATATTTCTGCTTAGTTAAGTCCATACACTTCATTTTTTTACTCTATTTATTCGTTTATCTCTAACGTAAAACGCCACACTTTACTAGATAAATGCCTGCTTTTATGCTAGCTCTGAATCCGTAAAGATATAGGATGTCTTAAATTTGAGGTACATAAATCTCTTATTTGGACATAATGTGTAGCTTATTTTCTTGGATGAATTGAAGTAATAATATTTTGTAAGGTCTTAATCCTCTTATATTGATGTTTGTAGATTTAGTTTTTCTTATTCTAATTACAACTGGTTAACCCCTATATTTATGTATGTCTAGTTATTTTTGATTGAATATAAGTGTTAATTTTGTGGTTATGGTTTTGTTGTATGTTATAGTGTTGATGATTAAATGTATTATTAGGAATGTTTTTGTTTTGTTGAGTGTAGGTTATAAGGCATAATGTTGTAAGTTAAATAGTAATAATAATTGAATTATATGGGATAATGTTTTTGAAGATAAGATTTGGAATAGTTAAAAGTAGTTAATGATATTGATAGTATTGATAGTATTTTGGTATGTTTTGTATTAGTAATAGAGTGTAAATATTTGAGGAAGATGAATATAAAGTAATTTGAGAATGATAGTTAATGTTAATGATTTAAATGTATTCTATAATAATTTGAAATGTTTTTTGTATCTTATATTTTATTATTTTTTTGTTTATAATATGTATCTAAAATTTTTTGGGTATATATAAGATTTTAAAGCATAATCTATTTTTACTTATGATTTTGAGTATGCATAAAATAGAATGATTTTAAATAATACTTACTTTAAGAGAGCTATTAATAAAATGAATATTTATATTGGAATTATGTTTAACTTATTAAATGTGATTTACTATTTAATTTGGAATTATAAACATTTTGGAGATATTTTTAGTAAATAGATAAAAAATTAAATCTAAATAAGAAAATTTTATTAATCAAATTAAATAGAAAAAAGATTCAAATCAACAACCTAGTTTAGTGCTTTTAACTTTTATATATATTACTTCAACCATTTCTCTTATTCTCTTTTCCCAATCAAACAGATTAAAATTCACAAAAAACATTCAATTTTATATTTATACTCAAATTACCTAAATTTAGAGGCTTTAAGTCTATCATATAGGATAATTTAGCTAAATTCTTATAAAAATACTAATTATTAACTAATATACAGTTAATCTTAGTAATTCTATTATAACTCTATTATTATTTAATATACATCAATATTTCCTATTTCTATTATCTTTTCTATCACTAATCATTTTATCTCTATAAATACTAATTTCATTGTTTAACTAAGTCATTTCAATCACTAACCTATTATACAAAAATAATTAAGCTTAGTTCAATTAAATGAGATTAATGCTCTATAATCAAAATAATTATCATTTTATTATTCGTTAACTAAAATATATCTTCTCTATATTAATAGATACTCATTAGATATTAAATTTAGATCACAATAAAGGAGATATTTCCTCTGAGTCAATTGCATTTTTGAATTTCAATGGATATTCCGAATAAGTTTTATAAATCTCTACTATTTTTTTTATTGATATCTTAAGTTTATTTTACCTCCTCTATCGTATCAATTGTATATATCAAATCCATATTAAAAGAGAGCTAATTATTTTTTTGCTGACTATAATAACTACTATTCTGAAGCAAAATTCTGCTAGTAAGTAAACAACAGAATATTAATATCCTATTCTTTTCCTAACTCATACTAAGAATAATTTACATTCATCTGAGCCAAACTTTTATTAACTCTAGATCGTTTTCTTAATTACCATTCGATATTTCTTTTAGATCTTAAAACTCGTTCATTCTATATACTTCATGATATGAAACTTTATCTAATATTAACTATTGAACTTTCTTTTTTGCTTTTATCTTCATCTGCAATATATCGATTCTTATTATATCGTGGTTTTAGATTCATGGAAGTTTTCAAGGAATTCTGTATTTATTTGAATTCAAAAAAAGTTGTAGATATAAGAAGTGGCTCATATTCATGTAATCATAAGAAGGATAATTCCATTAAAAACGCTACTAGTATAATATTAGTTACTTTAATCTATACTTTGAGAAACTCCTATTGATAAGAACTCTTTTTATGATTCTTTAGCTATTTACATTCTTCTGCTTCAGGAACTTTTCTAACAATAAAAGTTCAGAAACTATCAAATGCTCTTTAAATATTATGCTGTCTGAAACTGAGGATCATAAAAAAAATTATTAAAGCAGGAGATAAAGATTCTATTACTTGCAGCTCAAAAATATCTTTGTAGTTTTATTATCGCTAACACTATAAGTTTCTAAGGATAAATCATTTAACTCATTATGGCTACAGTATATGTCATATCATATTAATTAGTAGCATTTTTCATGGCTTCTAGCAATAACTTATAATCATAGCTGCTCACAACACATTTACCAAATTTAGTAATAGCTGACACACAGTAGCAATATCCATTTTCAACTCCCTGCTAATTTAGCATTCATAAAATCCATATTTTAGCTCATTATAAGAAATCTTAGTAGAGACTTATTAGCCATACAAGAGTCCCAAAGGAATTTATTTTCCTCATAAATACATTTAAAGTAAGGCTAATCCTTATTAATCTTTAAATTTATTAGATAATCTGGTTGAAACCTATAAAACACATCTTATAAATGACGCGTTCTTCCATTATAACATACAATCTAGAGATTATGAACTTAAAATTGAATTGCTAATTAGATATCTTTTGAAACCTCACACAGTAGTTATTTTTTTAATTTGGTTAGTTATTATAATAGAGGGGAAGTGACAGTTTAAATATAAGGATTACTATAATTAAATTTTATAATTTGGATTATCTTACTATGGTTATTAAATAGTGAGTAAATATTGGCTATTTACCTCTAGTAACTGGCACTGTGCGTATTATATTATGGTATTATAAGTATATGTGGAAATATTTAAGGTTTGTATATGATTTAAAATGATAGTTATATAGTATCTTAGTTTAGCATTTTGATATAATACTAATTGATATATTTTAAATAAAATACTAGGATTAGTTATAAGACTAGATTTATTCTAGATATACTGTAATTACAATATTAAAGTACTATTTATTTCAAATCTATAACTTATAAAAGATACTTTCTACTATCTCTATAATTCTTTCCTCTTCTTCATCACTCAGAAAATTTAAAACTTAAAATACGTGAAATTCTCCTTGAAATTTAGTGAGAATGGTGATGGTTGTCTGAATTATAACTGTTGTTAAATATGAACTTCTTATTAGAACTCTTGATTAGTGTAAATAAAGTAATTGATTTATACAATTTTCTGCAGGATATTAGAAAGATAGTAGAGGAAAGTAGTTATTTTAATAAGTTCTAAGTATAGGGAAATTACTAAAAAGCACAATCATTTCCTCACGATACCTTAAATTAAAGATCTATAAACATTTACTTTTTCATCTAATTTGAGAAGTATAATCTTTCTCAGTCTATCTCATTAACTATTTAGGACTTAAAGATTTGAAGTCTACTATTTTATTTGCAATAAGTAAGCATCAAAATGCCAGTAATACCTAGTAGTATCACCTAATTAATAAGATACTATAATTTTTCTAAATACTTCTAATATAGCATTGTAGCATGATAATTAGTACTAAAACATAAAAAATTTAGCAGCCTTTACATATGCAAACTAACAGAGTAATTTAGAAAGGAATACTTATTGTAGGAGTAGTTAAAGTTCTCTATTTTGTATATTTTGTATATTTTGTGTATTTTAGAGAAATAAAGAATAGTAGTTAGTTAGGGTTATGTAATAATTAGGTTTGATAGTATGGTAAATTTAGGGATTTGATGTATAGTAATATGATAATGTAATGGTGTAATAATGTAGTGATGTGTAATAATTTGATGATAATAATTTAGTAAAGTTGGAATAAAGGTAATCTAAATGTTGATTATATTTGTAAAGATAAGTTTGTAGTTGGTATTGTTAGAGGATATACTAAATGTTTGAAGATAAAAGTAATGGGTAGAAGAATATAATATCTACTTATTTAGTAAAGCTATAGAAGTAAATAAGCAATAATATGATAGAGACTTTTTAGTATTTTCTTAAGCAATAAACTAGGAATAAATTAAATAGCAGGTTTATTAGTAAGAAGGTTGATAGTAGAGATTGCTTAATTAAATATCAAATATTAACTGCAATTCTATTATTAGCACAGCTGTATTAAGTCAAACTTTAAAATTGAGACTAAAAATAGAATGTTTTCAAAACTAGTAAATAACTCTTAGTTATTTAGCTAAGAAAATCTTGATGCTTAGTTTTGATGAATGGCTGCAAGTAGTGCTGATAATGAATTTGAGTAAAAAATAGAAGTTAATAAAGAAACATTCTTTGAAGAATTTAATACAATACGTTAGAAAATAACTTAATTTTGTGTAACTGTTCACAAGTTAGAAATAGTTGCTATGCTAATGTAGTATTTTCTAATAACTGGTTTTCTATACATAGAAATGAAGAAGGAAAAGGAATTATTGTATATCATATAAAAATCCTTATAGATAATTAGAAAGTAGGTAAAATTCTAAAACGAACTAATATTCAGAGTTGCATTATGAAACTATTATTGATCTAAGACAATATGAAAGTAAAGATAAAGTTCTTGAAGATACTGCTTATTTTTTTGATTTATAAAGAAGAATAATATTTATGGCATAAAGCTAGCGAACATTTAAGTAGCATAAGATTTCTTGACGCAATTAAATTCTCATTTCACAAAAACCTTCAAGTTAGTAGTTTTGAAGTTTTAAAACCCAGATACTCAAAATGGGATTTATATAGTAATGTGATAATATGAATGATGGAATTTAAAATACTTATATACAGTGAGTGTATTAAGATTAATACTAACTTTAATTGAATTTCTAAAGTCATAGTATGAAGAACTTAGATAAATATCATTTAACACTATAAAGAGATATGCAGGAAATGCAATTTAACTTTATTTTCCCTTAAATTTAAGATTTTATAAGTAGCAAAATAAGGAAAATTTTAGTAAGTGTATGTTTAACCCTTAATGATAAAGCTGATTTGCCCTAAATTAATTTATAAGTTGATAACCTGAATTCTGAAACTAATAAAAAGCTCTACTATGGATCAATATTTGGAAAATTATAAAATTAGAGTGTTTCAGATATTTTTGAAGAGGTATAAGTTATATAATTATTTAGATAATTTATATAAGGAAGTTTATATAATCTAATTTATTCTAATCATCATTACATTAACAAGAGAATTTATCTCTTTAAATGTAAGAAGTATCTATTTTAATTCAACTAACCCAACAAATACTAATTCATCATTTCACCTACTTTTTCTTCTAGATTTATCTTAAAAAATGTTTCTTAGTGGAGAACATAAACCTAATTATTTCATTTCGTAAGAACTTTACCAGTTCCTTTTTCTACTTTCAATCCAAAATTCCTATTTATTGCTATTTAAGTATTGGATTCTAAACTAAATTAAACTAATTATCATTCATCTCTTGTCTAAGCAATGCCAGAAATACAAAGAATCTAATTATAGACATAAATACTAAAGTTTATATTCATTAATCATCAAATCTTTAAAGTGTAAATTGTTAATTACCTAATTAGCACATATCTTATAAATTACTATTTAATATAGTTTAACTATAATCAAAGCACTTTAAATTACTCATTTTATCAAATAAAAGTTAAATATTTCAAAACTATTATTTTTCTCTTATAAACTCATTTTATGCTTCTAATTTAGCCAATATATTTTTTTAACCTTAGTAGCAATCTTACAAATTAATTGCATAAACATGTAATTATTCTTAGAAACCTTTTTATATACTCAATTAATCAGTTTTTCCAACTAATTTACATAATCTATTACTAAGCCATACTATTATTCTTATTGTACACTCTGTTTTCTTCACCAACTAATTCGGTTTAATTCACTTCTAAATTTAAACTGCAACGCTTAAAAAATTAAAAATATCATTTAACCATTCGATTTTAAAAACACTTAGATATACATTTTTACCTCTACTCATTTAAACTGCCGAAATCTAAATGCATTTTAGAACATTAACATAAAAATGTAGTAGAAAACACCTAAATAATAAAAACTAAATTGCTAAAATTAAATAATTTAAATACTTAATACAAAATATTAAAATATTATAGAAATTAACAACTAAAATAATTTTACTATAGATAGATTCTATTAGAAATAATTCTTCTATAAATAAATCAACTTTTAGAATAATTTTTTTATTTAATTTAGTTTTTTTACTTTTTATTTATACTATCAAACTTTTTTCAGATGGATTAAATAATAAAGTAAAAATTAATTAAAAACTTTTAAAATTATAAATTTATATTTATATGGCTTAAATAAAGAAGCATTTTAATAATAAAATTTTTTAGATTATAATTTTCTAAATTAAATAATAGATAAAGTTTATATTTTCAAATGATAAATTTTAGATTTTTCGATATTTTAAAATAGATACAAAAAACTTTTTTTGTTAAACAAAAATATATCTCATACAAAAAGATCTTATAGGTAATTACATTCATTTACATTTACTAATATAGAACTTTAAAAAATCGTAAAATTAGCAAAAATATGTATTTTACTTATAATATTTATTAAAAAAATAAAAAGTTATCAGATAGAAATAATTTAATTTAATTTATTATGATAGAACTGATAAATGTTTGATCATTTAGAACTAATATTTAAAAATCTTAATTCTTTATTAGAGAAACCAAATCTAATCTTTTATTAGAAAATTAAGAAATTATTTTTTCTTATTCTAATCTTTTACAACATAAAAAAAATTTTTTAAAAATAGCAATTATTAATTTTTATTAGAGTATTGCTAACTTCTCTCTTTTTTTTTAAAACTTACTTTTAAGGAGTTATCTAGGATTTTATACTAATTAATTTCTGCAAAAATAAATTATCATAAGTAATGAATGTTTAATTTTAAATAATTTAGCAAGCTTCTTAAATATCTGAATGCTCCCCTCAAGCCATGAATTTACCGGAGATCTCTCTAGTCCAATATATAAATGTTGGCCATTACATTGAGTCTTGTATTTTCTAAAGATTTTAATGTCTGTAAACCATTATTAGGATATTCTCGGCTAGAATCTTATCAGCTCTTTTCAATTTACTTTGTCTAAAATTTCCTATATTCTATAAATTTGTTGTTATATCTCACCAGACGCCTTTCAGAATTACAAAAGAAAAATTTCTTCTTATTTTTATTTTTAGTCTCAACTAACAGCTCTTTTTCACTTTATTAAACCATTTATTTCATAACCATAATATAAATGTTTCAATTGTAATTCTAAATCAACTTCAGTTTTTATTGATCCAAAGATATTTTTGACGTTAATTACTAGTAAATTCCAAAGATTTGCTCTATATAGGCAGATCATGAAATAATTTGTAGTAAATTTTCTAATGCATATCTCTTCTACCATTCATTTAATTTTATAAAGCTTTTCCAGTCACAACTGTTGTGCCATATCGGTGCTTTTTTGCTTACTTTAGAGGAGTTTATGTAAGGGATTATTGCTAGCCGTTTTCTAATTTTCTATTTTTCTTCATAGCTAGTAAATTTACGATATAATGAATATTGAGATAGATTAGGATAAGAAGATGAGAAAGAAAGAAAGAAAGAAAGAAAATATGCTACTGTCTATTAACATTTTTTGAGAATGTAGTTTAAAAAAAATTTTGAAGCATTCTAGCATTTTTTATGAATGATAAAATTAATAATAAAAAAGTTAAAAATATAAAAAATAAATAGTAATTAAAACATATCTTTTTGAATAATTTTTATGCTTTATTGACTCTTAACTTTAGAAATTTAAATAAATAGTGTTTAAAATATTTTTTAATTAAGCAAAATTTATAAAATTTGATATTGCATTAAATTTTAAAATAAAAGCAAACGTTTAAATTAATATTATTGATTTGTAACTTTTTTTATTTTAATTCAAAGTTCTACAAATAATTAATTATTTTAGTTTTAGTTTTAAATTTAAATAAAAATATAAACTTTATTTATTTACTTCTGATATAATAAAATAATTATTAAATTTACCTATATTTACTATTTTTTTTATTCCATAGAATTATTTTATTTTTTCTATTATTAGTTTATAAAATTAAGCTATTAATATCTTTCTTTTATTATTGCCAAAATTTTCTAGACCATATTTATTAGAAAGTTTAGATATCAGTAATAAATAGTATCAAACAGATATTTCAGCACCAAAAACTTAAAGTATTTGAATTATTTCTTTCACAATTTGTTTATTTTAATTTTATTTAATCCTTTGAAAAAATAATGCTCTTTTATGAAAAATAAATAAACTTAAAAGTATTTTGAATTAAAATTTCTTAAGCAATTTTAAAATTTAAAATTAATCAGATTTATATTAAATTTCTTAAAAAAGTTAAGATTAATAAAAATTTTATTTAAGATATAAATTAAATCTTTTTTGAGGTTTTATTTAACAGAAATATTTTATATAATCTTTTAGAAAATATTAAAAAAATAAACAAAAGAAAAGAAGAAATATATAGATAAAAAATAGATAAATCTATCTCAGAAAATCATTTTCTAAAATAACGTGCTAAAATGGTGATTTTAAATACAATTAAAAAAATTATATTTTCAAATGATTAAAATAAAGAATTTTAAAAATGATGATAATTTAAATAATAGCAAATTTATAAAATAAATATGATCAAAAAAAATTTTAGAGACGCTGTAATAGATAAATTGAAATTTTTTAATCTAATTAGAAAGATAATAAATTAATGAAGTTACAAGAAAATACTAAAAAATACTAAAAAATAAGAAAAATAAATTAAAAAATTATTGATTGAAAGAAATTTTTAAGATTTTAATCCTTTTAAATCATATTTTATAATAATTTATTTACAAAAATGTATGGGAAACTTATCATTAGGTTTGCATAAAAAGATAACTGAAAAATAATAAGAGATAATTTTGAAAAAATATAAAATCTATATCTAAGTTATATTATTAAACAAACAAATTCAAGATATTTTAATAGAAAATTGGCAATCTCAGTAAAGAAGCTTACATAATTTATTTTTCAGATAAAATGACAAGTGATTTCTGTGTTATCAGTTAAATATTTTAAATAAATTAAAATTTTTGTTTAGGAAATACTGCAAAAAATATTTTTTTTATTTTATCATTTAAATATTTTAAAATATTGTTATTATTATACAAACTAAGATTTAACGCTTTGCTAAATTTTAGCACTTTTTGTTAATTAATTATTTAGAAAGTTAGTAATCATTTTTATAATTTTTTATGTTATAAATGTTTACTTTTTTTACATACTCTTATAGTATAATATTTTAATAATTACTAATAATTATTAGAAGACTCTGAGGTAAATTTTACTTTAAGATGAATAAATTAAACACTTTTTAGTAAAATTTATGAAAAAACAAAAATATTTAAAGCTATGATGGAGATATGGAGATTTCACTTTGTTGCTGTATATAACTTTTTCTTTAGAATGTTTTATAGGAAAATTATAAATTATCTATTATTTTTTAATTAAGCAGTGCTTCTAATGACGCTTTTCTCAAAAAAAATTAATTGCTACGATGATAAAATAATAATCCTCAATAATTTATATAAACGACTAATTATTAGTTTTGAAGCATTTAAGCAAAAAGATTTAATCTATATAAAAATTAATTAAGACAATCAAAATAAATTTAATTTGTTAATCATAAGCATATCATTACAAACTAATAAATCATTTATTTATAACCCTATATCACATATTGCATTTCAACTCCAAATATCACATATATAGATAAGTTGTATGTCTTTCAATATAATAAAATTATTTCTATAATTTGAGAATTAGTTGAGGGATATATTATATTCCATAGAATTAATTTTGAATAATAGAAATAATGCAAGAAAATATCCTTTAAATAGTTTGTAAAAATTAGTTTCCTAATTATTAAATTTATAAGATATTTTAATACTTCAATTTCATTATCAAATATTAAAATCAATAATTACCATATATACAAGAAATCAATAAAATTTGTTATTGTTATATTATAGCAAATGGCACCTAAGAATAACAGACCTCTCAAAAAAAACTTAATAACTCGTTACAGGAAATTACAACAATTTTCTTTTTTCTTTAGATGAAGAATCACAATTTCACAAAGGATATTAAAGCTCTATCAGTGAATTTACGATCTAATCAACACTATGGAATTTTTTAAATCTGAAAACTCAATATTACGATAGGAATTATCTTTAAATCTGTCCCTGTAGCAAATTTAAGGAAGAATTTTATAAAAAGAATAGATCGTAAAGGAATTTAAAATTCCAGAAACTCTAAACCAGAAAAATCCTAATAACTCAACGACCCAATGGATATAAAGCAATAACCTCCAACATAAGAGATTCCCCATCAGAAAATAATGATATGCTGATATTGTAAGCGGTCAGAGAATAAAGTACGGAGTTGCTACCAATTTTTATATAATAAAAGAGAGCAATAGAAAAATAATGGAAATATATATTTAAAAAAAACTGATCAAACGTAGGCTTACTTTATAGAAAAAAATACTTAAACTTAACAAATAAGCTCCCTATTTCTAATAAACAGTCAATTAATTTAATAGAAAATAATTGTGAATTGACTTATTGGAAAAAATCATTAAAATTAATCTAAAATTATGACATAAAAATCCAAGCAAGTTAAGGTGAAAATTTTTATATAAAATTAAACTCTTTGATTTGTTGCAAACCAAATAAATGAAACCCACCATTAATCTATTATGCTATATTATAATTTTTTTTCTTCATATACTTAGAACCAATTATATCCTTTAGTAGTATTTATTTACTTATGGATTAACTATCATAGCATTTATTGTAACTTTAGGAAGCTTCAATAGATTAGTTCTAATCAAAAAAATAATGTTTTCTTAATTTAATTGAGGTTTATTTATATACATTTTTAAAGCTTATTTAATATTCAATAACTTCTCAACTTTGCTTCATAGTCGTAAAGAGCAACCCTCGTTGCTCATGAACATTTGCTAGAATGAATTTTTACTGCTTAGTCGTAATATTAAATTTCAATATTAAATACATTAATAAATGGAGAGTAATTTCAAGTTTTTTAGATTTTTTAAGTTATCACTCCCCTTCATTTGACAATGGTTTATTTCGTATCTAATCTTTTTTTAGATTCTATTATTATAAAAAGTCTTGCTAATTCTCTTCAATCTCTTTATCTTCTTGTCAAGTCATTAGTAGCAAAAGCAGTTTTTATTATATGCTAGGAAGATTTGCAGTATCAGCACTTTTTTTTCTATTTATCCTTTATTTTGGAAATAAATTCTATAATTTTTACATTCTTTTTTGTTATCTTAGTTCTTTATATTTCTATCTAATAATTTAATTGATAAGTATCAATATCAATTTTAATTTCTTCAATGGTCATTGAAATTCCTCTATTTATTTATTCTAGAATTAACGTCAATGTTATTCTTCTGTTAAGATTTTATTTTGAATAAATTATTTCCATAAAAATGTCGTTTCTAAGAAAAGCTGTTCAAGATGCATCATCAATTATCTTAATTTATTTGAAAGAATGAAATTACCTCATCCTGTTTGCTAAGAGTTTTCTCCATTTTGTCAAATTACTTTAATACAGGATGATTTTCCTATTCGATTGTTGAGATGATAACCTAGTTACCTTGTAGTTTTTACCTTGATTCTATGATAAGTTTCTATTAATTTTTGCTTTTTCACTTCTAATCAAGCTTATCTCCTTCCTTTCTTTGCTAATTTTTTATGTTCTGTTAATTTCCATTTTCATGGGTATTTAGAATTAATGTTTACACTTTCATAATGCAGTATAACTTATATAAGTTCATAATTACTTCTTTGTAGGATTTTTATTGCTTTATTCTATTTTTTTGTAATATGATCAATAATGAAAATCTTGCATCTATATCCAAATATAATGATTAAAATCAAAATAATGCTTAGAGAAATTCTTTGGATTAAAAAGATGACAAAAGGTAATTATCTGTAAATACTATCAAATATTATTTAAAATAATAAAATAGTTTTTAGTTATTTTTACAGCAAAACATTTATGTAGATCACTAATTTGCTAGATAGTTCAAATTTACTGAGTAGTTAATAAATTACATATTAATTCTATTTAATCTAATGGAAAATGTTTATCTCATTTATATATCCATAAAACCTATTAGCAAGATTTAAATTTTAATTAGAAAATTTAATAAAGCTATATATCTATAATTAAGTAAATATTTACTATACCATTTTAAAATCTTTGTAGGTTATTAAACTTTTTGTAGCATTTGGAATAGTTAGTTATCTAAATATATTATTAATAGCATTTAAATTTTATATTATTTCTATCCTCCATATTTAATAACTTCTGCTTATATACTATCATAATTTGAAGACATATATTGGCATTTTTAACTATTATTTTCTGTAGAAGAAGGATTTTATAAAGATTACTTTGTTTCTAATTCGCTGTAAAATATTTTTTTTATAAACTACTTCTAATTTCCATTGAAAAAATTTAGGACATTTCACTGAAAGTAACATACATATTGGAAACATTTTTTTCTTACTTTTTAATTTGTATTTATTCGCTGGAAATTTAAACTTGCTGATTAAAAACTTTAAACTAAAATAATTCTTAGTCTGTTTTAAACATTAATTAGACATTTAGATGCTGGCCAAGTGATAGGTTTTAAACCCATCTACACAAGTTCTACTTTATCAAAATCTAAAATTCACTTACCCTAAGCTGACTTAAAATAAATAATGAATTTTAAAGATTATGTAAAGGAGTTAATAAACTAATGAGATTTTATTAAACAATCATATCTATTCTACTTTTTCTTTTTGAGTTTATCCAATTTACTATTTAATAATTTCTTGCTTTTATATCTTATTATTTGGATATTTAAAAAATAAGCTTCTTTATTAACATTATTTGCTTTTTTAAATCATATTAAAAGTAAAATTAATGTAAAAAGATCAGAATATAATTCAGAATCTCTAATTATAAAAAATTAGCAAAATAATATGATTTTATTTGCTGATATGCTAATAAATAGATAATTTAAAGCATTAATTTTCTTTATTAAAAAGTTTATTTTATTTCAAATTAAATTCAATAATTATTTAATTGGAAGCAGGCAATAATTTAGGTTTATAATTAACTAATTAGTTATATATACCTTATTTTAAAGTTAAAATATTGATAAAACATAAATAGTAGTGATATATATAAACTAGTTATAAAATAGATTTAAACTTAAAACCTAATATTTATTTCTAAGAATTAATTGAATATCTCATTTAAATTTCCCATATTTTCTATAAATAATTTAAAAAATTCAATTTTTATTATAAAAATGCTAGTTTGTTAAAATTATAGTTGCTGATGAATAAAAATTTAATAATTTAATATGGTTATTTTTAAATTATTTACTTAGCATTTATAATTTTGTTTGTCATATAATTATTAATTCTTTTAATAGCTAAAATTTGTTAATATTTTTTTAGTATCTCTTCAATCGTAAATAAAGTATTAGATATCTTATTTATTCTAAAATTTAAGGTAACGTTTATAATCCGGAACATAATTTATTTTAATTATATTAGTTAAAAAATAATTTAAATATATTGTATAGCATCAAGAAATTTTACAAATTTCCATACTAAAATAATTTAGAGCCTTAAATTTACTTCTACAGTTAATCCATATCTTTCTTATTTTATTCAAATACAATTTAAAAATTTAATCAGTTTTAATAAAATTTCCTTAAGAAATTTTGTATTTCTTTTATTAAAAAATTTTTTTACGACGTTTTAAAAATTCTGAGATGGAAAAAGTTTATTTTTAATTTAATATTTTCACTTAATAAATTTCTCTATTAAATTACTGCGAAAATAACATGCTGAAAAAAATAATTGATATTAAATTATTAGTCTGAAATTTTTCAAAAAAAATTATTCCGTCCAAAAATTTTCCTATAGTGTAAAAAGCTGAGCAAAAAAACAAATCTAAAATTTTACATTTTTATCTATGTTTACATTCACAATATTTTTAGTTTTAAAATCTCAGTCCTTATTTTGTATAAATGCATTCAAGTCCATCTACAACTTTGCAAGTTTATCCTTTAAAAATCAAAAAATTTTTACTTAACCGATTTTTTTACACTTTTATAAATTCAATCTTATTTCGCTTTTTTTTAATTTTATTCCGTCCGAAAAATGTCTTGTAGTGTAAAACGCTGAGCAAAAAAACAAGATTAAATTTTTGGCATTTTATTATACATTTATTAATTTACAAAAAAAATTAAACTTTTAAAATATAGCACTGTTCTTATTTATATCGAAAAATAATTTTATTCAGATTCAAAAAATTTAAATTTTTTCTTACAAATATTTTTTATAAATTAAAATTATTCCTTTTACTAATATGTTCAACTCTCAAAAAAAATCCTTTTCAAACTTTTTGCTTTATTTAGAAATTAAAAAAATCAACCAAAACGGTGTAAAATAGTATCCCTTTTATTAAAAAAAATAAACATTTTTAAACTTCTTTCTAAAATAATTTTAAAATTCCTTTCTTAAAATTTAGTTCCTTTAATTTAATTCCTTTCCTTAAAAAAATTTATCACTTCTATCTTTTAACATCTTTTAAAGTTTTTATACCCTTTTCACACTCTTTGTCCCGTTTTGCAAAAATTTAGTCCATCCAAAAAAATGTCTTATAGTGCAAAACGCCGAGCAAAAAAACAAAATTCTTATTTTCACAAAAAATTTACACTCAAATATCTATCTTATCACACTAATTAAATACAAAATTAGATTTAAATTAATTTAATTTTAATTTAATTTTAGATTAATTAACTACACCTTCTATATAATTCATCCGTAAACTCCTAAAAAAAAATTTATAAATTAAATATTGCCACATAAATTTCTACAACAGAAAAAATTTATAACAGAATAACTTATAACAAAAAACTTTATACCATAAAAATTTTTATAACATAAAACTTTTATAACATAAAAAATTATAACAGAAAACTTTTATAATTTTCCAATTGCTTTCTTTCTCTTTCAATAAAAAATATTAAAAAATTTAAAATGCTTTTTTTAATCTTTATACTCTTATAATTATTCAGCACTCTCTCTCTTCTCACAAAACACTATTCCTCATTATAAACAATTATAACAAATAATAAATATTCCACTATTCTTAAAATAATTATCCTTTTAAAATACTTAAACAATAACGCAATTACTCTTTTAGATTTAAAAATCACATTCAATCCTTTATTTAATAAATACTTATACCCTCTTTGACTTAATTATATATTAGATACATACTACTTTTATCTTACACCTCAACAATTTAAACGAAAACTTATATTATTATAATTTATTATTGTTATATTTATTCAACTACATTGACACTTTGTTATTTTACTACTTTATTGCTTAGAGTCGTAACTCAACTTTAGTATACATTTAATATTTTATCGTTGCTGTTTAAACGTATAATATCATTGTAATTTTTATATATGAGTATAACTGTATAACAGTATATAAGTATAATAAAATTATAGATTAGTATTATAACAGTATAAATGTATAACAGTATATAAGTATAATAGATTAGTAGTATTGTAGATTAATATTATAACAGTATAACAGTATAACAGTATAACTGTATATATAGTATTATAGATTAGTATTATAACAATATAACTGTATATATAGTATAACTGTATAAATGTATATATAGTATATAGTAGTATATAGTAGTATATTGACTATTCAAATACTTAAATTCATTAATTTAAATAAATATATTAATTTAATAAGTATATATGAATTTAATAAAAACATCTCATCTCATACTTCTCTAGAAATCCTACTCACTCATCTATATGTTGCTTATTTCACAATCACTCAATCTCATTCCATAGGGAGCATATACCTCATTCCAATCCAACTACTTTATTATTAAATTATCTAAATTGACACCTACCTATCCTACAGATTAATCAACACTTAACAACCTCTATACATTCCATCTTCTCAAGTTACCACCTAAATCTCCAGAATAGATCCATCTCGAATCTCTTGATAATGCCAAGGAATATATTCAATATTTGTGACCACTCAAAGTTAATACACACTAACCAGCTGAAAAAGACCATATCTTTATTGTTCAGTCATCAGATGCTGATATGATATATCTAGAGTCCAAGGAGATTACTATTGATAAAATAGAATCAGTATGTCCCTCTAAAGTTTTCAGGAGAGTACCATCAGGGAAATTTCAGATCTTTATGGTTGAGTCATATGATGCTGATATTATATATCTAGAGTCATAGGAGATTACTACCGAGGTAATACGAGAAGTATGTCCGGATAAAGTTTTAACACAGGAACTAGATAAAAAATCCCAAAATGAACTTTATAACTTTCATATCTTGATAGTTTTATCATTAGATGCTGATACTATATATCTAGAGTCATAGGAGATTACTACCGAGGTAACAATAGAATCAGTATGTCCCTTTAAGGTTCTCAGGAGAGTACCATTAGAGAAATTTCAGATCTTTATGGTTGAGTCATTTGATGCTGATATTATATATCTAGAGTCAAAGGAGATTACTACCGATCGAATAGAGTAAGTATGTCCCTCTAAAGTTCTCAGGAGAGTACCATCAGGGAAATTCCAGATCTTTATGGTTTTGTCATCAGATGCTGATATGATATATCTAGAGTCAAAGGAGATTACTACCGATAAAATAGAATCAGTATGTCCTTCTAAAGTTCTCAGGAGAGTACCATCAGAGAAATTCCATATCTTTATGGTTGTGTCATGTGATGCTGATATGATATATCTAGAGTCAAAGGAGATTACTACCGATCTAACATAAGAAGTATGTCCCTCTAAAATATTGATTAAGGCAGATGTTTAAGAATCTCAGATCTTAATTGTTTTATCATCTGAACCAGTGATGATGTATTGATTGTCTGGAGAGATAGCTATTGAGTTGATGCCGTAGGAATGACCTCTAAGTTCATGAGGATACTCAGTTGCTATATCGGAAAGATTAGCATTACTCAATACACAAC
Source organism: Loxodes magnus (assembly GCA_946699065.1). Classification (NCBI taxonomy): domain Eukaryota; phylum Ciliophora; class Karyorelictea; order Loxodida; family Loxodidae; genus Loxodes; species Loxodes magnus. Next base: position 124,304 of record CAMPDV010000576.1, on the reverse strand, counting down.
CGATAAACTTAGTGTTTCTTAAATTACATTGATGGAAACTTGAATTGGAGAAATCACATCCAGTAAATATTGTGTCCGATAGATCTGCTTACACTAATCTCATGCTGGAGAAATTTTATTATGATGCAAACTTAACATTCAGGTAGTTAAGTATCGTTATCACATTCGATGATACCTACGATACTTACTATGATTTCCTAGATAACTCTAGCACCTAATTTAATTTATCAGCCAGTTATAAGTTAGATACCCTAGATAATTATAATAAGACTGAGGTCTAAAGGGTTAAGCTTGAGTGATTTAAAGGATGTTACTTCAAATATTAGATATCGATACTTTGTTGTTGTATTAGTTGGTTTAGAATTTGATTTAACTATTCGAACGTTAGAGTATTGAAATTAACTAAGGCTTATTTTATCAAGTTTGGCTGCTCTTAAAGCTTTTGAACTTAAAAGTTCTATTACTCAAACTAAAGTTCAATAATATGTTGAAGTAACTGCTATTCCTTACTTAAAGCAGAATTTGAAACTTCTTGGCATATTTTAAACTGAGATTTGTCTTTTTACATTAGTTACTCTTAAACTTATTACTTGTCTTAACTTTATTATCTTGGGGAGGCTTAGTCTTAATATAAGTATTATAATTATTGATTTTGTTATATACCTTATTATTGAAGATCCTATAATTGTTTTTGTTGGGACAACTATTATTATTATTGACCTTAACATAGACCACTTATTACATTATCTTAACTGAAATAAGATTCTATTAATTAACAAGCTTTTTAATAAGTTAATATCTAACCCTATGAATGATCTCTCAATAAATTGAAGACATTTAAGAGATAATACTGAATATTGTATCGCAAACCTTAATCATTCAAATTTAAATTTGATTCTTCTTTTATCACATTGATTTCTCTTAGTATTTCCGTAAATTACTACTATTATTCTTATAGCTAATACTGATTTGCCTGCTGGTGGATATGCTAGCGCTATTACTATTATTGAATATTGAGTTCCGATAATCGATTCAGTAAACTCTTAATCTTATTCGCTCTTTAAGAATATTATTCTACCAAGATCTTAAATATTCATTTAATTACTTACTAGCAGATGTTATTCCACTTCTAACTAACATCATTGATAGCATTTCTTATAAACTATAGCTGCTCTTATTTCTAAACTTGTTACTCCTATAACAAATCGAGTTATTGATTTAACCATACTTAATTCAATGTTTGATGGTGCTGATGCAACTAAGGCTATATTGGTTATTGTACCATATAGTTTTGTAGATCCTAAGGACTTATAATAAAATTTTGCTGATGATATCTACAATATACCATTCCCGTAAGCTGATATATGGCACTTAGACAGTTGAAACATTAAATGCAGTTGCAAGGAAGTTGCTTGGCTTAAAACTAACCTTAATCGAAAGCATTTCTACAGTTAGGACACTGTTACATATCCATTTATAAAAAATAAAATTAGTTTTAGTATTTAGAAACTAATTACAATGAAATAAAAATTAAAATATTTAAAATTTAATTATTAAATTTAATTTATTAATAAAATACAAACTAATAAAAATTAATTTCTCTTAAAAAATGAGGAAAAAGAGATGGTTTATACCCAAAATAAAGGGGGCCAAATCATAAAAGATGGGCTCTCCTATCAAAAATTCGTAAAGAGAAAATAACCTTAGGTAAGAGACACTGAATCTCCAAACATCGAGATGAACCCCAGTGTCGTTATTTATTGTCTCATTCAGGATTGGGTAATTTACGCGCCTGCTGCCTTCCTTAGATGTGGTCTCTCAGGCTCCGGAATTGAACCCTAATTCTCCGTTACCCATCACTACCATAGTAGATCAATACCATCGAAAACTGATAGGGTAGAAACTTGAATGACCTGCCATGCTTCATGGTCCTTGTGTATTATAATTCCCACACAAACTAAATATCAAATAAACATCTTGCATGTATTCTAGAATTACTACGTTCATCTAACACACCATCAAATAAACTATCACTGTTTTAATGAGCCATTCGCAGTTCCACGAGTAAATGCTTAAGCATGCATGGCTTAGTCTTTGAGACAAACATATGACTACTGGCAGGATCAACCAGATTTATACTTTTCTATTTCCATCCACTTTTTCTATATACTCCTTTCCTCCTCCTTCATTTATGTTTCATAACACTACCCTTCAACTATCCATACTCCAACCCACCTTTTACTCCTACTTGTCTTAAAAAATATACGCTAGGCCACCACTATAGACATCAAGATCTTTTTACCTTCTTAGCCAATCTTCATTTCTTATATATGCATTTCTCAATTTTTAGATTCACGCATTTGTCACACATATTCATTCATCAAACCCATCATTTTAAGCTTACAAGTCTCTTTTCTACTTTTTATCTACTTATACTGAATCTTCTTTTCTCAAAATGTAGCACTTAAAATGCTTAATACTTAAGTATCATCTTCTTCGTTCCATTCTTCATTTATCAAAACTTTTTCTTTTGCTTTCTCTTTTATCAAAGTTTCAAAAATGTGAAATTTTGTACTTTAATAATCAAAATAAGTTAAAGTAAGTAAAACCAAAGCATAGATAGTAATTAGAATCTCGATGTAAAACCCTAGATAGATGATACAAAGATAAGTAACTAAAGGTACGACTAGGTACTAATAGGTACTACTTCTTGTTATAACTAGGTACTATTAGGTCTTACTTTTAGGTACTACTAGGTATTTAAGTGAGTAAAGTCCCAGCAGAGAGATAAAGAAGAGATAGATCAAGGGCCATGAAAGAGTCTCATCAGATTGTAAAGCAAGCTTACTCTCATGCGTACAACCCCAGGTCAATACTTAGTTGTCTACAAAGGATCTATCCTATCTACTTGTATGTGATGAGCCATTCTTATTCTGTTAACAGACATGGGGAGGGCTTGAGGATATAAAAAGTATTGTTTTCATTAGTAGATAGAAGGCGTCGCTCCCAGATTAGATTCTGACTTAGAGGTGTTCAGTCATAATCTATGCAGATGGTAGCGTAGCCACACGGACTGCTCAACCAATGGCAATAACAGAGATCTGGACCAACGAATCCTCTCGTACTGAGTTGGATTACTGTGGTGGCGCATGATCAGTAGGGTAAAACTAACCTGTCTCACGACGGTCTAAACCCAGCTCACGATCCCTTTTGACGGGTGAACAATCCGACACTTGTGAATTCTGCTTCATAATGATAGGAAGAGCCGACATCGAAGAATCAAAAAACAACGTCGTTATGAACACTTGGCTACCACAAGCCAGTTATCCCTGTGGTATTTTTTCTGACACCTCTTGCTTAAAACTCGTAAAAGGATCTATAGGCCATGATTTCCCAGTTCAACCTGACACTGAGAGGTTAAATGAAGCCAGCTTTTCTCCTTTTGGTCTGTGAGCGGTTTCTGTCCACTCTGAGCTGGCCGTAGGACACATGTGTTATCTTTTAACAGATGTGCTGTCCCAGCCAAACTCCCCACCTGGCGGTTTATCTCACTTAGTTACATTGCTAGAAAGTTACTGAATGACAGTAGGAATCTCGTTAATCCATTCATGCACGTCACTAATTAGATGACGAAGGCATTTGGCTACCTTAAGAGAATCATAGTTACTCCCACCATTTACCCGTGCTTCGTTGAATCTCATCACCTTAACTTTCAGAACACTGGGCAGAAATCATATTGTGTTAACAGATCACCTTCACAATGCTTTGTTTTAATTAAACAGTCGGATTCCTCCTACTACTCCAGTTCTGAGGTGGCCATTCGCTGCAGGGCCGACCACCTTCGGTCATGGCGACAAAACTCCCACTTCCATGAAAATTAAGTCACATAATCCCTCCAGTGGAGACTTCTACCTAGCCCTCAGAGCCAATCTTTCTCCCGAAGTTACAGATCTAATTTGCCGACTTCCCTTACCTACATTATTCTATTGACTAGAGGCTGCTAACCTTGGAGACCTGCTGCGGTACAGGAACGAATACTCCTACATATTACAGGCCGCAAATTTCATGGATCGTAGTTGGTGCTCCAGACAACACATACAGTTTACTACTCTTCCATACATCACGCCTCCCTCACTATAATGGATCCAGGCGCGCATGTATGCTATCAGAAAAGACAACTCTCCCCCGACATATTACAGCATATTGTGTCACCACTATGTAGTAAGTACCTATGGAATATTAACCATATTCCCTTTCCCTCGTAAAGTTAGGATCGGGTTACTCATAATACAGTGCGGTTCTCATGAAAACCTTCTCCATTTCAGTCTTCCAAGTTGGCATTGGAATACTTGCTACTACCACCAAGATCTGCACTAATACCTGCTCCATAACTCTTCACAGAATTACCTCCATGTAGATACTACACCCTCCTACACCAGAGGGCAGAGTATGGGCACCAGCCTTTCGCGACTTCCATTTTCAGGACTAGTCCATTCTGTAGGTGAGTTGTTATACGCTCCTTAGCGGGTTCTGACTTCCATGGCCACCGTTCTTCTGTCTAAATGGACTAACGAATTTTCTTGCAGACGGCTTCTTTCGCCTTAACTCTGTTTCAGGTTGGGCCCTCATCGCCAGTTCTGCTTACCTGGATTTCCCCACTAGGGACATTTATGTCATGTCACGTTCATTTATGAAACGTTTGTGCACCCATTTAAAGTTTGATAATAGGTGGAAGAAGTTACTTCTACCGAGCCTCTATTCATTGGCTTTACCGGATACCACGAAAAGTTCCAGCTATCCCGAGGGAAACTTCGGAGGGAACCAACTAATAGATGGTTCGATGAGTCTTCGCTCCTATACTCAGGTCCACAGAGCGATTTGCACGTCAGCACCTACACGAACCTCCACCAGAATTTCCCCTGGTTTCGTCCTGCTCAAGCACTTTCATTTCACCTACACATTTACTTGCACAGACTCGTGATATAGCTAGATTCCTTGGACTGTCTTTCAAGACGGGGCGATCTGTCCACTATATCCTTGCAATACTTCTTTTCAAAGCTTTGCTCAGATTTATTGTAGACGCACAGCTTCCTTTCCAACTATTTCAGGTCTTTTAACTCTCTTTCCAAAGTAATTTTCACTTTTCCCTCACGGTACTTGTGCACTATTGGGCTCTGGACGTATTTACCCTTACGAGGAGTTTATCTCGCACTTTGGACAGCAATCCCAAGCTGTCCGACTCTTAGATAGTTTGGTTTTTAATCTAATTGAACCTCACGGGGTTATCACCCTCTATGACGTGTCATTCCTGACCAATTTGGTCAATCAAACCAACACCATTCCTCCCTAACTTAGATAATTCCGAAGATTTACAAGTGGGTTTTGGCCGCTTCATTCGCCGTTACTAAGGCCATCCTTGTTAGTTTCTTTTCCTCCGCTTACTGATATGTTTAAGGTCAGCGGGTTATCTTACTCCCCTCAGATCACAAATACTTATACTCGGTTTTTTCACTTGGTAAGAGAATTCTTATTCACTTACATTTGTATTTTATATGATACTGAAAGGAACATACCTTGAGTTTCCCCAAGGTGTCTGTTGCGTTGGGAAACCTGATGACTCACGAAATCCTGCAATTCGCATTGAATTTCGTGCTTCGCTGCGTCCTTCATCGACGCCAGAGTTTAGGCATCTATTGTTGGGGCTTTTGTTTTGTTTAGGTTTATATATTTGATAAAATGAAAACCAGAATAAAGCTGTAAATAGATTTGGGTTTTGTAATGCTTGATATTAATGTTAATGATCCATCCGCAGGTTCACCTACGGATATCTTGTTACAACTTCTCCTTCCTCTAAGTGATAAGGTTCACTTAACTTCCCATTAGTCCGAGAGGTTCACCTGATCACTCGAAATCGGTAGGAGCGACGGGCGGTGTGTACAAAGGGTAGGGACTTAATCAGTGCAAGCTGATGACTTGTGCTTACTAGGAATTCCTAGTTGATGACCAAGAATTGCAAGGATCAATCCCAACTATGACGCAGTTGCGAGGTTGCCGGAATAGCTATACTTAGAAACTCATTGGCTGAGTTAGTGTAGCGTGCGTGCGGTCCAGGACATCTAAGGGCATCACAGACCTGTTATTGACTCACACTTCCTCCAACTAAAAGCTGGAAGTCCCTCTAAGAAGCCAACTTCCTCGGATAGAAAGAGTCTATTTAGCAAGTTGAGGTCCCGTTCGTTATCAGAATTAACCAGACAGATCACTCCACCAACTAAGAACGGCCATGCACCACCACCCATAGAATCAAGAAAGAGCTCTCAATCTGCCAATCCTTATTATGTTTGGACCTGGTAAGTTTCCCTATGTTGAGTCAAATTAAGCCGCAGGTTCCACTCCTTGTGGTGCCCTTCCGTAAATTCCTTTAAGTTTCAGTCTTGCGACCATACTCTCCAGAATAAAAGACTTTGATTTCTCGGAAGGTGCCGAGGAGATTTATACGGTCTCCCCGATTCCTAGTCGGCATAATTTATGGTTAAGAGTAGGACGGTATCTGATCGTCTTGGATCCCTTAACTCAAAAACTTAAATTTTTATATTATTTTTTTTTATAAAACTGGAGAATAAGTTAAATTTAGCAGTTAAGCAAAAATAGTTAATTTTTACATAGTTCTGATTTTTACATTCTAATAAATAAGATATCTAGTTATTTAGCAATAAATAAGTTAATTCTCTAAAATTTTATAATCTCTTTACTATTTTATTATGTGATTACAGTTTTTTAGTTAAAAACTAATTGAGAATTAGATTATTTCTATTTTGTTAAACTTAATTAAATTTTACACTTTTCAAAACTATTTTAATTTCTCATAAAATATACCAAATAATCCTTTTTATATTATTCTCTTTAATTAATTAATAATATGTTTTTTTAATTAATAGTAGAACCTTTATTTTATAATTTCAATAGTGCCATTTTTTTAGTACTTGATAAATTCAATTTTATTTACTTATTTAAGAGTTTTCATCTTTTTATCTATAATCAACTGTTTCGTAGATTAGCTAGGATTATATTATCTAAGTTTCTAACATTTAGAAAATAGATGAGATTGCTAAGGGTGGCTTTAGAGTTTTTTGAAAAGCTTTACTGAAGGAAGAACATTAATAGCGATAAAGAGTTTTACAATTAAAGTTTATCTTAGGCAGCTAAGAAAGAGATGGAATAGCAGCTATCAATACCTAAAAGATGCATCATCCTAAAAGTATCTTTATATGAGTACTGTCCTTAGCTGCTGTGTTTGGTATTGTAATATCTGCCTTACAATTTATACTAGCTTATATAAAATAAGCAATATCTATCATAGAAAATCAGATATAACATAAGCTTGGATATCGTGATATGTCTAGAGTGTATTATCGAGAAAAATATTATTCACAGAGATCTTAAGAGTAATAAAATATTACTGGACAATAATTTAAGAGCTAAAATAGCAGGTTTTAATTTGTTGAAAGTGAGAATGGAAACTTAATCTTTCAAATCAAAAACTTAGATAGGCAACATTCGTTAGATAGCTCCTGAATTGATGTGCTTAAAGCCTAAATACAGAAATAACCAGATATTTTTGCTTTGGGAGTCATTTTTTGGGAAATAGCAACTAATTAAGTGTCCTATTAAGAAACTGATAACTTATCTATAAGAGAGGATATAAAAGCTGGAGATAGAGAAAAAATTCCCGAGGAATTTCCTAAGGATTATAAGATTTTATTTGAAAAATTTTGGACTTAAAATTCAAATGAGAGAGCAAGTCTGGAAACTGTATAAAGCTTACTATTGAGTGACTTAGAAAAAATCTAAAAATAAGCCCCAAAATAAGATCCATAAGTAATGTAAAATTCAACTAAAATGGAAAATTTGAGAATCCCTGCATTAAAGGAAATCAAGGTTTTCACTTAACCTTTATTAATTATTAACTTGCATAAAAATAAAATAAAGGTAAATATTTATCTTTTAGGCTAAACTTTGATGGGACACTAGGGAGGAGTTTGATCTGTAGTGATATCTGGTGATTAGATATTAATTGTATAGGCTAGTTACGATATAAACTTAAAAATATGAGAGTTTCTTGCTGGAACTTGTAAGAGAATTTTGATGGGACACTAGAATTGAGTTTTATCCGTAAATCCAGCGATCTTCACCGTATAATTTTCTCCTCATTTCCTTAGTTGCCTTATCTCTTATTAAATTCTTTTTGAGCATATCTACTATCAACTTCTTCACCAAACTAGCTCATTAAAAACCAGAATCTTATCTATGTAGTAAATATTTATGTTCAGAAGATAGAAGAATAATCTTAATTACTACTTCAGATTCTTCATAGGTAGAAATGCTTAATCTCTTTAAGTTAAAGATTAAATTCTAGATATTTAAGATATTTTAACTTAATAGTTTAAGATTTTGATGATTAATAGAATAAAATTCTATAATGGGCTAGAATGGTAAATTATCAAAGTTCTTTCTGAGTAAGAACAAAAAAGCGTGAAAAGTTTTAACGGCTAGGATAATTTATAGTTGGTTGGAAAGAAAGAATATTGATAAGGCTTTTAATCACAAGATATATAAGTTAGGATGATTGTGGAAATGCTCACTAATTTTATTAATTAATACTAAGAGTTTGGTATAAACCATATTCTGATATATGAATTCTAGAAGTTAAGGAAGTAAGAGAGTTATATCCTAATCCCATCTTAAAACAGGTAGAAAAGGAAATCCTATTTATTCACTTTATTTTGTATAAGTACCATGAGAATAAAATTAACATTCTCCATTTTCATTTTCGTAAGTTCGTAGCCACAAGGTCATCTCAAATAAAGTTAAGTTAGGACTGCAGTATCGAGGAATATCGTAAATTTTATAATTATTTTGCAGACTTTTTAGTTATATCAAAACATCCTTTAAGAACTCTGCTAAAAAACATTAGCATTCACTTATAATGGATTATAACATGATCCAAATCTTAAAATCTTCTTAACTATCTTTGATGACTTTAATATCCTTTCATTATTTCAAATCTATTAATATGAGATAATCTTAAGAGTAAAACCCGCAAAATAATCCTAAGTAAATAGCCATAAAATTATCAACTGTGCTAAATGCAGTTATCCCTCAATTCTTTGATATTTCTCCTTTTTCTAGAAATTAAAAAGTTTTCAGATTGTAAGAATAAATCTATTTATCATTGTAATTACGTAAATATATAACTCATGAAATTTATAGAATATTTCCGTATTCGTAAAGATTACAGTGCAAGATTTTTCTTGGATAATCTTAATCTTTGCTGAAAAGTAATCATACATTGGATCCTAAATCTAAAAATAATATTATGTTGGTTTCTCCCAAAATCGTTTATCCAACAAATATGTAGAAAAATTTCTCAATAAGGTGCCACAGATCGATTTTTTTGCAGTTGGAAATTTATTTTCTGAGACCTGTTCTTAAATTCTAATAATTGTATTGTACTTATACATATCATTTTAAATTGCTGACTATCCTTAATCCCTTATATTATCTAAAAATTTAGATTTTGAGCAGCTGTATTTCCGAATTTTTTCTACAACAAGGATTCAAATATTTGAACTTGCTACCACATCCATTTTTCATTTAGCTTTAAAATATTGCTAATGAGATGCTACTCTGAGTTTTTGCTTCTAAAGATATACACATTTCCCCAGATTACATTCATAGTATAGTAATGTAAAGGTTCAGGAAAATCGATACAATGGTAGATAATTTCTCACTGCAATTATTATTTTTACATGCTAAATATGATTTAGTACACTAGCCTAAGGCTTTTATGATGGAAATTTGATAATGATAGGATGGTGTAAAGGGTATAGAATAAATTAGGTTAGTATAAATATTAATTGAGTAAATGAAAAAGGTGTCCCTTACATATAGACTTTGGATGGATGGTAGTTTGTATTAATGGAGTAAGTGAAAATAGATTGGAATTAGCGCATTGCAATATGAAATTAGAACTAAATAATTAAGCATTTAACAATTTACAAATTATTACAATATTTATATTTTTTCTATCAATGAGACTTGGCGGCATCAAGACTTTGCTCCTATATGAATTAAAGGATATAGAAGTTTTTATAAAAACAGTGATGAAACTGAAAGAGCTGGTGGAGTTTGGTTGATTGTTAAAGATGGTGATTGGAGACAAATAGAGGATTTTATTTAATAAGATGATAGGTTTCTACTAGTAAAAATAAAGAATATTTATTTCACAACATGTTATATGCCAACAGATGAAAAACCTATATTAGTTAAAGAATAATCATATTCAAACTTAGATCTTATTCTTAATGTAGTTGGAGACTATCCTATTATATTAATGGGAGATTTGAATGCTCTTTTATAAGGTTATGGAAGTAATAATAGACATAACTTATAAGATAATGCTTAAAGATTACAAACATTGATTGAAGAATATGATTTACAAATAATAAACGATTAAAGTTTTGATACTTTTAGAAGTAGAGCAAATTATAAAACTTATTTCAATTATTATATTATACCTAACTATCACATTAACATTAACCAATTCCCCTATTTCTCTACAAACCACTGCACTTCATACAGATCAATATTCCTAAAATTCACTACTTCAAATATCAATACAAATCCTCCAATTCTTGCTCCTAGAGTCTATTTCAACACTTATAACCTTTAGAGTTTAGCTATACCAGAACAATATAAAGCTAAATTTGAAGGATGCTTAAATTATTTTTAACTAATAGAAGAACAAAATTTAGAAACTTAATATCAGTATATTCTGCTAACTTTTAATCCTAATTGCTATTTACTACTAGGCCTACTAAATAACTACTATCTTACAGGATTATTAATTCTTTAAATGGAAATACAAGGTTAAATAAGCCTAAGAAGATAGAGGAATAATAAACTAATCATCTTCTAAAATGTTTTAATAAGCAAGAAAAATTCTAAGCTCAAGAATAAGAAACAATATGCATATAGATTCTGAAATTTTTTCTAAAGTTGTAAATAACTGAGAAGGTGGTGCTTTTAATAAGCATTCAACATTGATGTCGAAGAGATAAAGAACTGTAACATAAAGCTCCTTATTAGTAAGAATTTAGTTTAACAAATTTAAAAGAAGTTAAATAAACCATCAGGAAATTGGCAATTAATAAAGCATCAGGAGCAAATGATATCAAAGCCGAACTCTTCAAATATGCTAGTAATGAATTTTATGTAATACTTTAAAAATTTATGAATTATATGTTAAGAAAACTACAATTCCATACTTACTCAAACCAGTTAGAAACATTCCAGCTTATAAAAAAGGATCAAGGAGTAGTTAAAGAACTGGAGACCAAGTGTGCTTATAAATATTATCCTCAAAAATATGATAAAATAATAAATTTAAGAACTTTTGGATACATTTATGAGAGTAAGATCATAACCCTTCAGAGCAAGGATTTTCAAAGAAGAGATAAATATTACATTAAGTTTGAATTTTATAATCAATTATTGACTTGCGCAGAAGATGAGAAAAAGGAAAATATCTTCTTGCTACTCTTATAGATGTAGAAAAAATGTTCGATACCATTAACAGAGATTTGCTATTTGGACATTTATGTAGAATTAAGTTTCCTCTTGCACTAATAAATTAACTCGAATAATTCTAGTCTCATCTAGACGATAGATTTTTTTTAGAAGGAATATTATCTAGAAATTTGAGATATACCAATGGAACTTTACAAGGAAGTTCACATAATCCAGTTCTTACCATTATCTTGTATTGCATTTTAATCTTATATTTATAGCTTAAAAAAAATTTGATTTTATAATTTGTGAGCATTTATATGCTTCCAAAGCTTAAGCAGATGAGTTTTTATTACTGTCTAATAAAGATAATATAAGCTAATTAATTTAGGCTATATGTAAAGTATTCGATTGAGTTAAATTGACTATAAATGCTGAAAAATGTGAATATATCTGCTTTAGATGTAAGAACTAAAAACATGAAAATTAAACAAAACTATGATTCGAGAAATAGTATCAATTTAAAAAATTAAGTACCTTTAGTTACAATTTTTAATATGATTTGAATAAAGACTCTATTAAATAAAACACTCTGAAATTAGCATTTGAGGAGAATAAGATACCTATTAACATATTTCTTAGTGTGAAGCTCTGCAAGATTTAATAGAAGAATTTAATGATTTCAGGAATTAAAATTCAATTAAACCTGTAACTTACAACCAAAATTACATTAATATTAACTCTCTACTAGAAGATAACTTTAATAAACTGTTTTAAAAATTAAATACTTTCATTAAAGTTTCTTTGCAGAAGAATTTAAATTTTAGATAAAAATGACAATCAAGTGTAAGAATTATTGGAATAATAATTTTTCTAGTGAGCAAACAAAGAAGAAAATGATTAAAGAAAATTGAATAAAACTTATTTAGAAGGAAGTTGCAAAGGATTTTTGATTAGGTATATGAAATATAGTAAAAATATATGAAATTTGAATTAATTAATTATATTATTTTCTAATTTAATTAAATTAAATATAATAGCATTTTAATATTCTATAATTTTAGTATATCATAGCTTTATTTATATAATATATTTTTTAATATGATATAAAAGGAAAATTTTACTATTTAAATATTGCATTTATTTTTTAATTTAATCTTCTTACATTTTTTCAGACATAAATATATGTGTAAAAATAGTATTTTTTATAAATTAGTTTACTAATGTTACCTTTATTTTTATTAAATATCTTATGTATAATAATTTTAGATAAGATATTGTTATTTATTTAATTATTCTAAATTTAATATATTTTAACTTATAATGCTTTAACTTTTATTTTTATCTAATTACCATAAAAATTAAGACAATAAAACTTTAATATACTTTATTTACAAAACTATTATATTATATATATAAATCAAATTACAATATTACTCTATATCAAGTAGTAATCCCACTTTTCGCATCTTGCCAATCCTGGATTAGACCTGCTTGATAAATTTAAAAAGGGTATGAAAGAGCTTTATAGTTTTATCAGATCTTTGATACTATTTTTATAAAAACGAATCTGTCGTAAAACTTTAAATTACTAGGAGGAATTAAATGAAAAAGGACTGAAATCTTAAAAATAACAATCTATCAAAAAAAGTAGGTAATTTAGAACGTCAACTCAAACAACAGTTCTGTGCAAATCTTTATAATGGAAGAAGAAAATAACGAGCAAATGCCATAAATGGTAACTAGAATATGCAGCTCAAAACTTCTAAAAGGTTAGGAGTTATCTATTTAAGTGGGAGATACCGCAACCAAAGTCTCAGGCTAGCAGAAACGTAAGAAGATGAAATCGTTCATGGTAAAAGTATTGAAAGTGTGAAAATCCTACAGACAGGAATAATTATTATATGATTCAAAAATAAGGAAACAATCATACAATTCGGGAATAATCAAATATATAAGTGCTGAAATTTTGTAATACTAACAGACAAAGAAATATAGAAAAAATTTACAACATCAAGAAATATCAGATTCATTGAACATTTAACATGTATTAAAGTTTGAACCAGGTGGAGACACAACTGGAGCAGTACGTGAAAATAGTATAAACAGAAATTGGAACTTTAAATGTATAATGTGAGTCGATGGGAAAATGAAAACGTATTTAGAATTGAAGAAGATTAAAGTTGAAAAAAGTGGAACAGATAAGTTTGACCAAGGAGGTATAAGCTCTTACTTGAGTCATCCATCAATTGGAAAATATACGAAATGTAGCCATAAAGGTCATAGAACAAATTAATACCAAAGAAAAAATTATTAAAGGAAGCAATTAAAATGCTAAGAAAGTACAAATCAGGTAGATGCATTCATAAATCAAAAATAAAATGCCTTACTATTAAAAGAAAAAGATATCGAAGTAAAAGAAAGTGAAGAATAACGAAGAGGATTAATCTCCAAATAAAATATCACTTTGAATTTCTAGCTAAAACAGCAAGTTTGAGCCATACTAAAGTTACTTTAAAACAGATAGAAGTTAATAGATACTCAACTACAAAATTAAAAAAATTAAAAATGAGACAAAACGATCAATGTTACATAAAAACAGAAATTAAAACACGAAATATGGCAAAACCAAACTGAAACAACTAGAAAATAATGAAAGGAAGTAATTATGCATAAATTCAAAGCTGTCTAAAAATAGATAGAAAATAAAATATATTGGCAAGAAAGAGTATCGTGTAATAAAATTGAAGATATAATTATAGGAAAAATAATAAACATTAGATCGATTTAGCTTTCACGTTTTTAAAGAAGAGGAAGCTAAAAATGCAAGGCTGGAGAACTAAGAAAAAGAGGAAGTACAAGGAAATACTAATATAATAAAATAAGCAGAATTAATCAAGTTTATGTATAAAAGGAAGATAGATATTATGGCGATCTAAGAAATATTTGTGAATCAAACTGCTGAAATGCCTTTCGTATATGGCTTCAGAGCAATAATTAAATTGGTCACAAAGCACAGCAAAGGAGTAGCATTTTATAGAAAAGATAAAATCACCAGCAAAACCAAGTTATTGGATATAGCGGATATCAATCAAACAGAGTTATTTTAGGGAGAAAGATTAATAGGTTTAACGCTTGATGATTGACTGGCATTAATAAAGGTATATGCGCCTATAACATCCTACTCTTATTAATTAATACCCTTTTATGAAAGTCTATAATAATACATAATAGCAACTAGCAGCAAAGAATAAAAAATTTTAATAATGAGTTATTTTAATGCGCATATTCACATCATTTTTTACAGTAAGAACAGAATAATGCAGGCTAATACTTACTTAACTTGGTGAGATATTATGATTAGAATGAAAGATCCAATCTTCATCACAACATAAAGGAAAGGAAATTTCAAATTAGATTACTTCTTAACGGATTAATATATCACGCTAACATTATCAGCACAAAATTTTATCTATAGATACCAATAGGAGTCATTAGCCAGGATAAAAAAGATGAAAGAAAAGGAATAATATTGAAAAAGCCCATAAATTAAAAGGATAAACTTTCAAAATAAAAGCAATAAAAGGTTCAAGAAATTCAAAGAATGATTCGAGAAAATAGATCTTAGCGAATCGAAAATTTAGATAGCGAAGCATATTATGACAAATGATCAGAATAAATCCAAGAGCGTCTAAAAGCGATTGATGGCTTTTTAACAACTTAAATGAGAAAATGCTAATTTACAGCAAAAACAATGAAACCAAGAAAATACTTCTAATAGAAGGCTAAATAAGTAAAATATTTAATTAGATAAGGATGATAAGAAATTAATAATAATATTAAAATGAGATAACAAGTAAGGAGAAACTTTAGACTGCATAAAATAAAAGATAGGAAAAATAAATTAAATATCTTCCTGATTAAATTAATTAAGGAAACCTAAGAAAAACTTGAAAGGAAATATAAAAATAATTGAAGTAGAGCAAGAGTGCACCATGGACATTAATAAACGGAATGGATCTGCAGAATTTAAAGAAAGATAAGAGAAGCTCTATAAAAGTGGTAGCAACAGATTACCAGATTCATACAAGAACATATAAACAATATAGGCTTAAAAAGAAAATTCAGTGTACTACTTAAAAAGCTCTCTTAATGAAAAGCTGTAGATCCTGATAGAATATAAATAGGAAAAATAAGAGCTGGTGGAGATAAGATTGTTAGCCTAACCGTAATATTAACATAAAAATAATAAATCTGGCATTATGCCAGGCAAAATTAAATAATTTTTTATTATACTATTTCATAAAAAGGCAGAGCGGAAGACCCTATTAATTATAGACCGATTTTACTTTTAAATCGTATAGTAAAAAGCATAGATCTCTGATTATTTGGACAAAATAAACTCAGACTTGAGTGAGTGACGATGAGTTATAATATGACTTCAAGCAAGGTAAATCATGTTCATAGAAAATCTTCAATCTAAGAACTACAATGATTTAAGCAAATAATCAAAAGACAGTAGTAATATTTATTGATATTAAAAAGCATTTGATTCAATAATAAGAGAAGATATATGAAAGATACTAAATTAAATTGAAGTACCTGAGTAAGAAATTAAGCTACTGAATTGTACAGGGATGAAGATATTAAGCTTAAAATAATTTATTTAATATCAGAATAGTTTTAAACGGAGAAAGGAATTAAATTAGGTAGCACCTGCTCTCCAAGGTTATTCCGCATTCCAATAAACTTCTAAACTAACTAAGATAAAATAAAATAGGAATAATTATAAACAAAGAATATGCATAATATAGAGGAAAGATATATGGAAGCACTAGTGTATGCAGATGATATTGTAATGATGGTAAATTCAGGCCGATTACAAGAGATAATGCTACAACAGTGATCTTAATAATATAAAAATTGCAGATGTAGTTAATGTTAAGAAAATAAAGATAATATAAATTTTGCAAATAATATATGAAAAGACAACAGAAAGAGTGAAGGAATTTTAAGGACACTGAGGTCAAGAAAGTATTTCTTTTGAAAAAATCTTCAATTAAGATTAATGAAATATAGAAAGCGTAAGCATGAATTTTTGTCAAGCTAGCAATATAAAAGGCATTAATCCTTAAAATGCATTACAGACTTTAAAGGTTCTCATTAACTAAATATTTAACCATGGAAGTGAATTTAGTTTATTGAAGAAATAATAGTAAATGACATATTTAATAAATTAGAAATTGCTTAATGTAAATCATTGAGAGCTTAAATAGACTGACCTTTCTGTGTGTAAAATTAATTGATAGAACATGAACTCTAATTCGTGAAACTGTAACATTACCTATGATAACGTATGATACTATTAAAGAATATCGCCACTCCTAAGCGTAGTCTCATATTAGATAGATGAATGTGTCGATTAGTAAAAATTAACAATTTTTTTTGAAATTTATTCTAAAAATGTACTGAAAACTTTATAACTGAGTGATGAAATCATTACCTAAGAAGATGATGTTGAAGAAAATAGTATTATAAATAAAGGAGTAAATTAAGTTTCATAATTGAGTAAAAGTCTTAGAACGAAAGGGAAACATGTGAGCCTATTTCAATTATTGCAACAAATGATTGGAAAGCTTCATTTGGGGACTAGCAAATTATCTTAGATATAATATGCATAGAAAATAGGAAATATGCTATTATTTTTAGATTACGTACGAATGTAGTGGTGCAACGTAAACTCTAAAGAAAGGCATCCCATTGAAAATGCAAATTGCAGATTAGGTTAGTAAGGGAAATAAGACACATAATGTTTTCGAAGATTATAACAGAAGTCTATGAAAAATCTTACTTTAATAAATTTACTTCAGAGATAGTTAAGGATTAAAATTTTAATTAAATCTGGACAGAGTTGATATCGTGTGAGGAAGCTACAAATTTGAGTAATTAATACGGAATCTTTAGGAAAGTTTTCGAGAAAGCAAATAAACCAAATAATAAATGATCACAAAAAAGAATTTTAGAAATAAGAAGAAGAGGTTATTTAGACAAAACTTTACTTCAACAACAAATAATAGGAAAATACTACAGAACAGGTATCAATGAATACACATAGTTACTCAAGGAACTAACTAGAGAGAAACGCCAAGAACAGTTTGAATATTTAGCAAAACAAAATTGAATAAAGGCTGAGGAAAATTAAATAAAGGTTCACAAACAGCAAAGAAGCAGAAAGACAATAAAAAATTAAGTAAAAATGGAACTCGAGCAAAGAATGATGTTATTGCAGATTTGAACTGGATAAGCAATGATGGAATTAATGGAAGAATAACTCGAAAATCAAGAAAACCAAGAAAACCAAGAAAACCAAGAAAACCAAGAAAACCAAGAAAACCAAGAAAACCAAGAAAACCAAGAAAACCAAGAAAACCAAGAAAACCAAGAAAACCAAGAAAACCAAGAAAACCAAGAAAACCAAGAAAACCAAGAAAACCAAGAAAACCAAGAAAACCAAGAAAACCAAGAAAACCAAGAAAACCAAGAAAACCAAGAAAACCAAGAAAACCAAGAAAACCAAGAAAACCAAGAAAACCAAGAAAACCAAGAAAACCAAGAATATACGTTTAAAAAAGAGACAATGTAAAACTTTACCTAAAGTTTAATAATAGACGCATGGCAAACCTAATAAAGGTAGAGTCACGTTAATTCAGTACTATTATTATAAACAAACCTTTTGAAGATTCTCTACTATCATTTTGAAATTATTAAAAATTTAAATTTAATAATTTAATTTTTAATATTTTTATCTTTTTTTAATTGTAATTAGTTTCAATATAATAAAGCTAATTTTTTTCCAAATGGTTATGTAACAGTGTCCTAACTGTAGAAATTCTTTCAATTAAGGTTAATTTAACCTAAATAACGTCCTTGCAACTTTTTTTTATGTTTCAACTGACTAATTGCCATATATCAGCTTACGAGAATGATCGTATGTAGGAATCATCACCAAAGCTTTATTATTAGTCCTTAGGATTTACAAAAATATATGGTACAATAACCAATATAACCTTAGTTGCCTCAACAGTAACAATCATTGGACTAAATATGGTTAAATCAATAAGTTGATTGGTTATAGGAGTAACAAGTTTAGAAATAAGATCAGCTATAGTCCATAAGGAATACTATCAATGGGACTAGTTAGTAATAGAATTATATCTGTCAGTAAGCAATTAATGAATATTCAAGATCTTGATAGAATAATATTAAAAAATAATAAATAAAATTAAAAGTCTATTGAATCGTTTATCGTAATTAGACATTTAATAATAGTAATAACGCTAGCAGATAAATCAACAAAATAAAAATCGTAAGAATATTAATAGCAATTCACAGATATACTAAGAGAAATCAATGAGATGAAGGAAGAATCTGATATTAATTTGAATGATTAAAGTTTGCGATATAATATTTAACAATTTCTCTTAAATGCCTTCAATTTTCTAAGAGATCGTTCATAGGGTTAGCTATTGACCTAATAAAAAGCCAAGTAGTTAATAGAATCTTATTTCAGCCAATAAAATGTTATAAAAGGTTTATGTTAAGGTCAATAATAAAATTTGTCCAATTATTGGATTTTCAAAAATAAGAAATATAAGAAAACTAATAGAATTTTTTCGTCTTTTAAGGTTAATGCTTTTTAAGACACTAAAAATTAGAAAAGTAATAAAGTCATAAGTAACAAATTTAAAAAGAGATATTACAGTTAAATTAAATAAAGAAGTTTCTAGTATTGTTTAAAGTAATTATTAAAAGCTACTTCAATATATTATATAACTTTAAATTAAGTTTAGATCTTGTAAACTGAATAACTTTAAGAGCAACCTAGCTTGAAAAAGCAAACCTTCATAAACTTTAATAACCTTACGTACAATTAGTTAAATCAAATCTTAAACCAACTACAATAACAATCTAATATCGATATTTAAGCTTTGAAATAATCTCCTTTAAATCACTAAAGCTTAACAGAGCAGACATCACTAATATTATAATTATCTTAATTATCAGACACATAAATAGCCTATAAATTAAATTAAGTGCTAGAGTTATCTAGAACATCATAAGAAGTATCGTAGGTATCATCAAATGTGATAACGATACTTAACTACATGAATATGTAGTTTACTTAATAAAATTTTGCTAACATGAGATTAGTTCAAGCAGATTTATCGGACATAACATTCACTAATTGTGACTTCACCAATTCAAGTTTCCATCAATGTAATTTAAGAAATACAAAGTTCATCAACTGTATATTGAGCAAAGCTAATTTTTCTAATATCACAACTGAGTATATATGGTCATACTTAATCATTAACTCAATCACATTTTCTCCTGACATTCAATTCATCATCGCTGGTTCATGGGATAAAACAATTAAGATTTGAAATTATTAAATATCTACCCTTATCAAAACTCTACAAGATCACATTTCTATTGTTACCTTGGTAGTTATCTTCCCTGACTCTAACTATATCATATCAGCATCTGGGGATTCAACGATTAAGATATGAAAGCTGTAAAGTTCTTTTGGGGATTCCCTGACTACTCCATGTGTTAAAACTTTAGCAGATCACTCATCTTCAGTTAGATCTGTAGTTATCTCATTAGACTCTAACTATATTGTATCAGTATCTCGAGACAAAACTATAAAGATCTGGTCTTTCTCAACTGGTTAGTGTGTATTAACTCTTAGTGGTAATAGATTTTCAATATGATAGGTAGCAATATCATAGGATTCAAGATGAATCTATTCTGGAGATGGTATTGGTGAATTGAGAAGATGAAATATCTAGAGGTTAATGTATTCTAATCTATCTGGTTAATAGGTAATTAATAATTAATAATTTTTATAATTAAGTAGCTGGATTGAAATGGTTTGTATGCTGATTATGGATTGAGATTGAGAAATTGCCTAACTGATAATGTTTAGTGAGTTGAATAAGAAGAGAATTATGAGTTGAGTTACTTATAAATTAAAAAAATGAATAATATTAAAAATGGAAATAATGATATACTACTATGTTATTATGTTACTATGCTATCATGCTACTATTTTATTATATTACTATTTTAAACTAATATTATACTAATGTACTACTATACTTCTATACTTCTATACTGATATACTACTATACTACTATACTACTTTACTACTATATTACTTCATTACTATACTACTATATTGTAATATTGCTAAATTAATAAGTTAATATGTAGTTATGTTTATATAATAGTATTTATATTTTTTAATATTTACAACTTTTAATAATTATATGTGGGGATGCTTGATAATTATATTTTGGGATAAAATTATATTTAAGGAAAAGGTAGTAAATAATAATAAAATTAAACATTAAAAAAATGGGTTAATTATTTAGGAACTTAGAAAGGACTATTAATTATGTAATTAAGTGATTAAGTAATTTAAAAGTAGTATAAGATTGCTAAAGAATAATCAATTCAACTTAGTTTGAGATATTGAGATATTTTTGCGACGAGATTAAGTAGGTCATAAATAAAGAGTGTAAAATTGATAGCAAAATAATTTAGAAAGTTATGAAACATTTATTAATTAAAAGAAAAGTAAAGAGTAAAGTATAAAGTAATTAATAAAGCTTTTAAATATTTTTAATTATAAAAGTTTAAGTTATAAAAATTTCTGGTATAAAAGTTTCTGTTATAAAAGTTTCTGTTATAAAAGTTTATTTTTTAAGATTTTATTTTTTAAGATTTAAAATTTAAAATTATTTTAGATGTAAAAGCGTTTATAATTTTGTTTTTATTTTGCTTAATTATGTTTTATTTTTAAATGTAAATTTTTTTTAATTTCTTTACATATATTTAATTTAATTTTTATTAGAGTAAAAATTTTTGAAAATAAAAATTTGCTTTTGCTCTGTGTTTTACGCTATAAGACATTTTTCGAACGGACTAAATTTTTGTAAAATTATATGAAGAATTTAAAATGGTCTAAAAAAGTTAAAAAGGTCTAATAGGTAATAGTAATAAAAATTTAAGAAAATGATTTATTTTTTATGAAAGGAATTTTAATCATTTTTTTGGTTTTTTTTTAAGTTTATATAAGGTTTGGAAAAAAGTTAAAATTTTTTATAAATAAATAATAAATAAGATTGATTATAGAGCGCGTAGCACCTCGTTGGTGCGCAGCTCTTTATAATAAAAAAAATATTTTTATCTAAGTTTTAGCTAATTTTTATTAATTAGCAAATAAATAGAAAGTTTGTAAATGTCAAAGGAATTTTTATCAGTGATTTTAAATATAGAACATTATATTAAAAGGAAATATTTAATTTATAAAAAATGCTTACAAGAAAAAATTAAAAATCTTTAAATTCTAAAACATATTTATTTTTTCGATATAAATAAGAATAGAGATAAATTTACAAAGTTTTAAAATTAAAAAATTTTAAAGAAGAAAAGTACGTAAAAATGGAAAAATTTTAATTATGCTTTTACTCAACGTTTTACACTACAAGACATTTTTTGGACAGACTATTTTTTTTCAAAAAATTTCTAAATAATATTGTGTGTATAAATGCATAAGAAATCAATTAAATAAAAATTTTTAAAGAATGAGTTGCTAAATTGAAGATAGACTTAATTTTGAAGGCATTTCTACAAAGAAAGGGCTGAGTTTTTAAAATTAAAAAAGAATTGTAAATGTAAAGATAGCCAAATCTGTAAAATTTTAGTTTTAATTCTTTCAGCATTTTTCACTACAGGATAAATTCGGACGGACTAAAGATTTTGGAAAATTTAAAGACTAATACTTTAAGATGAAATAATTTTTGTTGATGTTATTTCCACAGTAATTTGAATAAAGAAATTGATTAAGAGAAAGCATTTTAAAAATATTAAGATTAAATTTAATTTTTATAGAAGATTTTGAATATTTTTGATTAATAAATGAAAAAAACGTTGAAGCATATTTTTTAAAATTGATTAATATTATTAAATTGGATTTTAATAAAATAAGAAAGATATACGATTAATATTAAAAGAAAATTGAAGACCTTTGACTCTAAGAATTTTGAGTATTAAAATTTGATCTCTTGATGTTATACAATATGTTTAAATTATTTTTAACTAATATATTAAAAATAAGTTACCCTTTTTTATTAAATATAAATGATGATATACCTTAAAATTTTAGAATAAATAAAATATTTAATACTTTATTTATGAATAAAGAGATACTAATTAAATATTTTATCTTGCACAAAAAATTTAGTTAAAAGGAGATTAAATAATTATAAGCAAAGTTAAATGTTAAGTAAAGGATTTAAAAATACTGTATTAAAGTATTAAGCTATTCATCAGCATCTAAAATTTTAACAATCTTACATTTTTATAATAAAAAATAGATTCTTTTAAATATTTATAGCATGAGAAATTTAATAGATATTCAATTAATTCTTAGAATAAATATAAAATTTTAAGTTTGAATCTATTTTATAACTATTTTATATATCACAACTATTTATGTTTTATCAAGATTTTAACCTAAAAATAAAGCCTATACAATTAATTAATTTGTAAATCTAATAATTAATTGTTTCTATTTAAACAATTAGTAAATTAATTTGAACTAAAATTTATTTTTTTATTATGCAAAATTAATGCTTCGAATTATCTATTTATTACCATATCTGTCAATAAAATCCGATCATTTTGCAAATTTTTAAGTTATTCGAGATTCTGATCTATATATGAATTTTTAACACTAAGTTTTATTTTGACTATGATTTAAAAAGGAAAAAAAGATTAATAATGACTTTTACTCTTTAAATATCAAATTACAAGATATAAAAACAAGAAATTATTAAATAGCAAATTGAATAAACTCAAAAAGAAAAAGTAGACTAGGCATTATTGCTTAATCAAATTTCACCAGATTTTAACTAGTTTATATAAACTTTAAAATTCATTATTTATTCTTCAATCCCCTTAGTGTGTGCCAATTATCAATTTAGAACCAGTAGAACTTATGTAGATGGGTTCAAAACTTAACGCTTGGCTAGCATATAAAATGTTCAAGAAATGTTTAAATAGGTATGATTTTTTCAATCCTAAAGTTTTAAATAAATGAGCCAAAATTTCCAGCTAATGAATGTAAATTGTTGAAAGTTAGAAAAAAATGTTTCCAATAAGCATGTTACTTTCAGTAAAATGGCCTAAATTTTTTAATTTAAATAGAATTAATTTACAAAAACAAATCATTTACAGCGAATTGGAAATAAGTGATCTTTATAAATCCTCCTTCTACGAAAAATAAATAAATAAGTAGTTAAAAATGCCAATAATATGTCTTCAGATGATGATTACTTGAAATTAAAAGCTAATAAAAATATAGAGGATATAAATTTTATAAAATTGTAATGCTATTAAATAATATGCTTAGATTACTAACTATTCCAAATACTATAAAAAACTTAATATCTTACCAAGATTTATAATTCATCATAAATTATTTATTAATTATCAATCTAAAGTTTTATTAATATTTCTAATGTAAATTTAAAATTGAAATCCTGCTAAGCGGATTTATGGATATATAAATGATTTAAACATTTTTTATTAGATTAAATGTAATTAATTAGTAATTTATCAACAACTCAGTAAACTTGAATATCCAACAGATTATTGATCTACATAAAATGTTTTCCTTTAAAAAGAATAACTAAAAACTATTTTATTATTATAGATCAATATTTTACAATATTTGCAGATAATTACCTTTTATAACTTTTAATACTTAGAATTAAACTATATTTTTATTCAAAAACTTATATTTAAATCTATTCCTAACATTTCCCATTATTTATCACATTACAAAACCAATTTAATCAATCAATACAAATCTTACAACCAACTATTACAAACTTATTCAACCAATATTCCATTCCTACATTCTAAACATTAATACTAAAACCTATTCAAATGGAAATTACCAAACTAATCAAAGGAGATAACCTTGACTAGAAGAGAAAAAGCAAAAGTCAATAAAATCTTCATCATAGAATAAAAGGCAAAAATAAAAAGGTAACTAGGACATCATTTCACTAATTGAATAGGAAAACAATTCCGTATATAGGTAATTTGATAAAATGAAGATAGTTCTCAGCAAAAGGATGAGTTAATTTTATCCTATAAAATAAATAAGAAAACTGATGATGCATCTTGAACAACTGTTTTTATAAACGACATTTTTATGAATTATTAAGATTGATATTGTATCTTATCAATTCAATGATTAGATAAAAATTTAAAGAATTTAGATAACAAAAAAATTGAAAAAATGTATGAACTTAATTCTTCAAAAATAAAAACAGAAATAGAAGAAAAAGAAAAAGAAAAAGAGGTGAGGATACGGAAAATTTTGATAATGCATAAAAAAGGATTAAATTGACTTTGAAGTCTTAGAGAAAAGTTTCACAGTTAACTTTAATTTTCTCTGCTCTCTTCTAAACTACAGAATGTCATAGGACTTCATTAGTCCGACATCTTTGTTTCCCCCAAAAATCCATTTGTTCTTCTGGTTTCTTCTCCAATTGTTATTCTAATCATTGATTCTTGAATTATATAATTTTTTCCATATTTATCCTGTCCTTGTTAGTCAAAAGTAGAATAGTTCTTCTAATGTTTGTTGCTTATTATTTCTTTCAATTTCTGTTTTATTTCAACATTTTTTCAGCAGTGATTCTTTTAGCATATGTAGCAACGGATTTTTCTAAGATGGAAATTTATCTTATTTGTATAGATATTGAGATTCAATTTACATTGGAATACTTGATTACTAATCTAAAGCTTCTTAAACTACTACTTACTATTATTCTTACTTTTCTTACAGTTCATTTATTTGCTTTTAAAATTAAAAAAATTGGAATTAAAACACTCAAGGAACTTCATTGAATTATTTTTCAATCTCTTCCATTTTAATTACTATTTATGATTAAATCTTATTAAAAAATCCTTTCATAGATGGAAATTATAGGTCTAGTTATTCAATCAGATTTCTTGCATGCTTTCTAGTTTTTCTATCTTTTATATTTGCTATTTTAATTGTATTACATGCTAGTTATTCGTTATTCCATCAATTATATAAATCTACCTTATATTGTATTTATTATTGACTAAATGGAAGAGAGTAATAACTTTCTACATAAAAAATGGTTAAGAAATTAAATCCCAATAAAAAAAGGACACTACAGTTGAATGTGAATCTACAGAAATGATGATAAAAACTAGCAAAAATAATAAAATAAAGTTATAAATATTTTAAATTTAAATACTATAAAATATTAATTTGGACTATGAAATCATTTAGTTTTCAAAATAAAGATAAAAATTAATTAATTATATAAAACTAAAACTATATATCCAATAAATTATAAAATTAATTCCTTAAATTAATAATTCAAAAGCATAGTTTATTCCATTATTTTAAAGAAGCTACTTTAAATTTTTTTACGATAAAGATTATACTTTAAAAGAATTGAATGAATAAATGTGGCTAAGGTACAAGTCATATTACTGAAAAAAGTAATGCTAAAGAAAGTGGAAAATAGTTGATTGAAAATTGAAAATTTTAATAATTAAAAATGCAATAATAATTATAACTAAGATTATAAGTATTACAAATGAATCCCAATGCTACTAAATATTGAAACTATTTTATTTTATTTTTAAATAGTTTCTAAATAAAAAGCTAAAGATTAATTTCATTATGATAAATAAGAATTGCTTTTGATCTTAATTAAGTGAAATTAAAAGAAATAAATAAATTATAGTTAGAGGTAATTTTAAAAAACTATAATTAGAAATAATTTAAAATGTAAGAAGAATTATTAAATAAAATGTCAGTTAAAAATTTTAAGTTTCTAATTTGTTTATTTTCTAATCAAGGTTTAAAATTAAAAATAAAAGTAATATTTGATTTAATTTAAAAAAATGAAAGTGAGATTTGAAAATTATTGAATAAATCATGCAAGAGATAAAAATTAAATATAATAAGCAGAATATTAAACTGAAAAATTTCTAAATAGTTTGAGTTTAATTTACAAAACAAAATTTATTAGAAACATAATTGAGTATTTTAAATTTAAAAAGTGGCAATTTAAAAGAAAGCTTAAATAAAGCAATAAATATTTCAAGTAATAAATCTAATCACAAAAGTAAGTCTAATAAAATTAGAATGCAAAAAATCAAATAAAAATGGGAAGAATAATCTTAGATCAAAAAGAAAAAGAGTAGTAAAAATTAAAAAGTTATATTTATTAAATAAAGATAAATCTTTTAATATTTATTATAAGTTTAGTAAATATTTACTTTTTTTTTAGCTTATTTGAATAAATTTTTCATTTATTTAGATGCTAATATATGATATCTTGAATAAAGAAGGGAGATAGTATTAATTTAAAATTTAAGTTAATATTGGTAAAAAAATTTATATTATAGAGCACATAGTACCGCAAAAGCATGCAACTATTTTAAAAGTTTTTTTTTTATTTAAAAAACTTCTTCGATAAAATCCTCCCCATTTCAAGTATTCCCTTGAAAATTTTGTCTTAGCTTTAAATGTATATGGAGATTAAGTTTTATACATTATATTTATTCTAAACAGTTTGTTAATGGATATAAAGGGTATATTCTTCGTATCAGATTCTGCAAACAAGAATTTATTTAAGAAAACTATAATTAAAAGAAAAACTAAAGTAAATAAGCAAATAAAAAAACTTTAGAAGAATTATGATTTTATTGGGTGAAAGATAAATCTTTTGTTTAGTCTGATAACTTTGTTTTATTGTATTGAAACTAAGATCTTAATGCACTTTTTCCAAATAGTAATAGTCTTTTATTTAGTAAGTTCCTGAGAAAAATGTTAATTTGTGAATATATTTCTGATTATTGTTTATAAGTTAATAGTTAGCTAAGTATATTTGGTCATAAGTTATTAGTAAATAATAATTTATTTATTTAAATACTAAGTTAACTTTACATATGCTTTCATCTTTGTAATCATTTCTAGTTTCCATTTGAATAAATGATATGAGATTTTTGAAGTAAAAAATGATAAATAAAGGAAGATATTTATTAAATAAGGTTAATTAGAATTTTGATATTATGTGAATTGTATTTATTTATCTTGACTCATGTTGGTTTAAGAATCTAAAAAGAAAGATGTTCAGGAATCATTTATTATATAGAATCTCTTCTAAACAAAAGCAGATCTTAAATATAATTTTACTACACAAACTAAAATTAGTTAGTTATATTTCATCTAAAGAAGGATTATTGAAGTATATATCTCTATAAATAATTTTAAGAAATTATAGCTTATAATCTTATAATAAACTAACTAATTAATTAGTTAATTTAAAACTGCTCTAGAGATTCTGACTATAAAAGTAAAATAGTAGTGAGTTTTAGTAAAATTAGATATTTAATGACTACTTAATAAAGATATTAGAGATAAAATAATTATAATTAAATTATATTAAAAATATATTTATTACTATATATATAAACTTCTAATCAAGGCTATATTACTATATACTCTATATTATTTACATTTATATATTAATAAAATTAATAAAATACTATAGTTTATTTATCAACTTTAAAATGTTTCCATTGCTACCAAAGTATAATATTTTGAATTATCAAAGCAATTTTCTTTTCCATTGTTTCTTTACTCCTATTATTATATAAATATTTGCCATCAAATCATCAATAAAATTTTATGTTAAATCTTCCTAAAGTTAGTTTATCTTTTATGCCTAATTTACTTTAAAAAAGTGTTTTAATTACGAAAAATGTTTTTTCTTGTTTATAGCTTATTCTCAGAAATTTAGTATAAAGTACTTAAATTACCATAAGAATAGAAGGAAGATAATTAACTTTTTATAAGCTTAAGAGTTTCTTTTTAAAAACATAGAAACTGATAAAGAATGTTTAGGGTTATTGTAGTTAAGCACTTATTTGAATGGAATAAATAATTTAGACTTACTATTAGTATTTTGATGTTTGAATATAAAGGTTAAATAAAAAGTAAGTAGGTTTTAGTAAAGGATTGAATAAGATATAGAAGTTCTAAATATTAGATTAATTAAATAAATAGCTGAAGTAGCACTATTTAAAGGAAATATCTATGATAAAGAAGATTTATACTTAGTTTGATTAAAAGAGGTTCATAATTTTAGTTTTATGAAATTAATGATTTACGTTTCTTTGGAAAAATAAATAGCACTTATTCTAGTTAAGAATTGAAATAAATATCTTGATCTGTAGTAAGAACTGGTTTTGGTAGTTTATATGTGATAAATTTAATGTAATTAGATTATTTATAAGGATGAAGTTAAATGGCTTCATTAAAGAATCTATTGCTTCTTTATATTTCTTAAAAATTGCTAAATATTTTCCTAAATAAGTATAAATATCAACAAAATAAGGATCAAATTGTTTAACTTTGCTAAGCAATAATTTGCTTCTTGGTATTTTCCTAATGTGTAAAAAATAGTTTTCCGTTGTAAGGTCGAGTTGATTTTGGATCTAGTTAAATAAATGTTTGATAGTAAGGATTTGTTTGTTCATATTTCTGAAGACTATAGAATTTACTTTTGCTCTAATAAGTTTTAATATAATTTGAAGCTATTTAAATAGCTTTGATAAAGTATTATATTGTTCTGCATATTGGCAAAGCTTTGAGGACGTTTCTTTTATTATTATAAACATCAATAAAATTAGGATGGAGTTAAATAGTTTTTTGAAAGCAAAACTAAGACCTTTTTAGCTTACATAGGAGTGTTAGGTTTTCCCTTTTAAGCTGGAGTTTTGGATAATTTGAAATAGTTTGATCATAAGAATGAATTTGTTCTTGTTTACCTATATGTTTGTTTTTGCACTGTAGCAGGAAAATAATTAGGATCTAGTTGATTTGTCATAAGAATTTAGTAGTTGTTAGGATATATTTAAACTAATAGCGTTTCCTTTTCCATTATATGTAGGAAAATGGTTAGGATGGAGTTGCTTTGCTGATACTATGGTTGTTTATATTTACTTAGTTCAAAAGAGAATTTGCTTTATGAATATAAGATGAAGCATAATTAAATTCTATTTGGATAGCTCTTCATAGCAGTTTTTTCCTTGTTCATATTTATCTAGATTATTAAGAGAAGTCCCTTGAAATAAGCATTAATATTGGATAAGTTAAATAACAATATTATAGCAATCTATCGCTTCTTCATGATTTCTTCGATTAGTTAATTTATTTTTAAAATAAGCAAAAGCATACCCTGATATGATGGTTATATTAAAACAATTAAACGCTTCTTTATACTTCTTCAGACTACCAAAAGAAGTTCCATAAATATATTTAGCACCAATCATAATGGAATTAGTTGAGTAGCTCCGTGAAATAAATGAAAGCGCTTCTTGATATATTTATAAACTAGCAAAAGAAGGAATTTTCACGAATAAAGCATAAATGGTTGGTTGGTAGATTGATTGGTTGTAATTAGTTGATAATGAAGGTTGATCTAAGTAAGTATAAGCGTAATTTAATAGTTAATTAGCATAATTTTTAGAGTCTAATTTTTAGATATTTGTAATTGAAAGTTAGTTTTTAAAGGTTTATAGTTTGGTATAATATACATATATGTATACTAATTTTAAGAATATATAGTATAGGTTTGAATAGTAATATAACTAAACTAAAGATTAGCAATCTAATATCTTAAGTATATGATATAGATACTATATATAAAATAGTTTAATTAATAGATCTAATAATCTTTTCATACTTTTGAAATAAGCAAGGAAATATTAGAGTTAGTAATCAGAAGCTTATATAATGATATAAAAAGTTATATTAGTTTAGTATTAAGTATTGCTAAAACAAATAGAGTAAGATAATTTAAGTATACTAATATTTTGCTAATTTTAAACAGCTAATTATCAATTAGGATTTAGATAATGTCTTATAGCTTAAATAATCAATTCAATCAAACCTTTCATTATTTTGCAATTCATTTACAAATCTACCTAACATTAGTCTCAATCAAATATTAAAACAACCTTCAAATATTAGCTACCATGCATAATAGATAAACACTAACTATATCTAAAAATAGGGGTTGCTAAGTAAAAATCATATAGAAGCTAAGCAATCTTTCTATTGGCAAGCTAAAATAAACATTCAAATATCTTTTATGTAAAAAGAAAAAATCTTAAGACTCGAAAAAATAGAAAGTTGTTAGAGGATATTTGAAAGTAAATTAGATAAAATGATTAAGCATATTCCCAGGTTGGTTATATAAAGTTAAGATTAATTAGTAAATAAATAGTTGGTAATAAATATGATAATATAGATTATATAATAAACTAGCTTATGTATAAATAAATATATGATTAATAAATATTTGGATTTAAAGGAATTAAATTAATTAATTATTTTAATAATAAAAGTAAAAATAAAGCTTTAAGTATGTTTAATTATTTAATATTATTTATAATCAAATATCTCATTTTAATTATCTTTTTTACTTTTTAGTTAAAAAAGAAATTTCTTTTTTAGTTCTAAAGATAATAGTTTATATGTTTAATATTTAAAAGAATAGTATAGATATTCTTATTTTTAATTGAGGCTACTTGAGTAATCATTTTAATTAATTGAAGTAATTAGAACACACTAATTATTCCTTAAGTTATTTAATAAACTTCTATTTAGAATGGCAATAGGTTATTAATTTTGTTTATAAATAACATTATAATTAAGCTTTAGTTTTAAAGGAGTAACATTAATTTCTTTATAAATAGAATAAATTTACTCTTTACTCTTTAGTTTATATTTAAAGTTCTAATCTAAATTAAATTATTTCAAAGAATCTAAATTTTAGCATTTAACTTAATTTGTAAATTATTAAAAGCACAAATAGACTACTTTAATCTACCTTTTTAGCAATGTACTTTATATAATATCTATATATTAATTTATAAAGTGCTTAATTATTCTAGTATATATAAACTTGTTGTAAGTTAGTAAGGTTTCTCATTTAACACTTCTAAATATAAATAAGAAAATATAAGCATTTAAGATTAATTAACTAATTCTTACACAGTAATTAAAATAACTAAATAAATAAAACATAAGTATAAAGAAATAGTATAAGATATTTCATTAACCTAAAATTTATTATTCTCCCTTATGTCTCCCATACTACCATATTATTAAATTAGCCCATTATTACCATATTATCAATTTCATATTTCCTATTTTTACATTCATTTTTAATAACTTATACAATACATCAAAACAATATTTATATCAATCAAAACTCCTTTAACTCACTACTTCTTTACCAACATCAAATTTATTATACAAACTGGAGACCAAAAATAT
This sequence comes from Loxodes magnus, assembly GCA_946699065.1. Taxonomy (NCBI): domain Eukaryota; phylum Ciliophora; class Karyorelictea; order Loxodida; family Loxodidae; genus Loxodes; species Loxodes magnus. The sequence goes on along the minus strand of CAMPDV010000576.1, from coordinate 92,257 downwards.
TTTATAATCAACAAACAAAATACCTAAAGTTATATGCATTTTAGTTTAGGGAATATTCTATACAAACTTTCAAATTCTACTAAAGGATTCTTCAGTTTATTTTATAAATCTAAATTAATATCTTTTAGATCAATATTTTACTTTAACCTATTTATTTTTAAATCCTATTTTAAAGATTAAGATAACTATAATGCTTTAACTATTTTTAATATGCAATATAATCAAATATCTTTAATTAGGAATTTAACTTTTAGTTTACTAATTCTTTTATTTACTTTTATATATATAATTATTATATAACTTATAATCATTATTAATTATACTTCTATCAATCTCTTTTCTAATTTTTAACTACAGTATATTGCAACCTTCATAATCTTTCTCTGTCTTATGAATCATGATAGCGTATCAGCTATTATTCTTTTCTCCATAGATATTTGATTTAGATCATATTAATTGTCGAATTTTTATTAGAGTTTGGGTCTTTTACCTTCACACATTTGATTTGATAATCGAATTTGTACATTATCTCAAGTCTATAAATCTTACCTTCTGGAGTAATTTACAGATTATTTAATTTTTCTCATTCCTTTTATAGTTTCTTATTTTCATCTTTTTGTTTATTTAAAATTTCTAGCAATTTTTATGAAATATTCATACATTTTACAGAGTCAGCATCTAATATTTATCTTTTCTCTATTTTTTTACTATCTGCATTGCTAGTTAATATCATATAATAATTATGAGGTAGATTATTCAAAAGAAGGCTTTCAGTAAATTAGTTTAATTTTTCCTCTGTTTACAGTATTCTCAAATCGAGTTCTTAAACTGAAGATAGTCACTAATTTCAGATTTTCTGTTTTAATTTTCTTGTTTTAGCATATTAATGCTAGCTTTAAGGCATTAAATTTGTTCTTTAAGTGAGTGTAGCTGTACTGATAGTTATTAGTTTATCTATTACATATATTTTAGAGAAGCATATGCTGAGAATCCATTTCATATGTCTATTGCAGAATTAATTTCTTAATTTGGTAAGTTTTGTTTGTGTTAAGAATAAATAGGATTAAAAATGGATTAGTAAAAGGGTAAGATGTTGTAGTTTTCTCTGGTGATATGAGAATGTAATAAAGGAATTTAGGCATATGAATATATAATAATTGATATTTTTTGAATGTAAAAATAGGAAAATAATAATAATGTTAATTGTCTCTATTTATACAACTTTAATTAAAGGAATAAATTAAGAAATGCTAAATATTAGAAACTTTAAATGCTTCTTAAATATTACTTTAATCAAATTTTATAATTACTTCAAAGATAATTTACATCATAATATGAGAAGGCTTTTCAGAATAGTAACTTAACTAGTAAAATATTTTCTATATAATATATAAGATAAATGAAAAAGCTTAAAATATTTCAGGAAAGTTCTTTTAATTTTATTAATGTATTATCACAAAATAATTCAAATCTACATTTTTTAAAACAAACATTAATTCCATAAATAAATGATTATAATTAGTCTATTAGGATAACTTTAATATTGCTTTAAAGTTGTTGGTTCTATATAAATTATTTTATATAAATAAGGGATAAAAAATGGAAATGTATTTGAGTTCATTAAAATATAAACTATAAGAATTCTTAGATAACTTAGAAACTAATTTTTAATATTTAAGAAAACGGTGAGGCTATAATTAAAAGGGGATCTAGCTCAAATGCTAGAGCGCTCCTTTCGCATACGAGAGGCAACGGGATCGATACCCGTGTTCTCCATTTTTATGAAAGTAAAATGATAAATAAAGTATAAAGATATTAGTTATTTTTAAATAAGTCATATAATAATAAATAAGCTTTAGCTCAGTCGGTAGAGCGCCACCCTTTTAAGCTGGTGGTCAACGGTTCAAGTCCCTTAGTCGGCGTTTTATCGTTTAAATACAATTTTTAGCTTATAATTTCAAAAATAAACTTTTAATTATAGAACAGTCTATAATAGATCTATAAAGCAGTAATAAAAAGACTTTAATAAACCTTAAAAAAGAAATATTTTACATTCTAAATTTGAAAAAATAGATTGAATTTAGTTAAATAAACAATAAAGTCTAGTTTAAAGGCTAATATTGAGATTTGCAAAGAAATTTAGGAAAATAAATGTATACAAATTTTATTTTTTTTAATTAAAAAACTAAAATTATTAGATGGGAATAATTATATTCAAAAGTATATTATATATAATAATTAAATTTTGTTTCCAAATAGTGGTTAAAAGTTCTTTGATTGTTTTTAAAAATATGTAGAAAGCTTATTATTTTAATAAATTCAAATGTTTTAATTTAAATTTTTAAACTAAAAGAGTTTTTTGACATTTATAACTGTAAGAATTGCTTTCTACAATTATAGACGTTAGTAAATATTTGTAAAGCTTTTTAACATTTTTAATGCTTTGTAAACATAATCTTGATCTCATCAATTTTTATTACTCATGCTATAGTATCATCTTTTATTTCTTACTTTTTGCTTTTTCCATTTCTAATGATTCTAGTCTTCTTGATATAAGTTTCTTGTTAAATATTTTTATTTATAAATCTAAATATCTCAAATAAGACTTCCGAAAGGAGTTTATAAGTCCTTAATCATATAATATAAGCGTCTTTAGTTATAATTCCCAATCTTTTAAAATAGTCAATTCTTATATTAGAATAACATATATATTTAAAAATGTGCTCGAATATATAATACTCTCCACACATACAGTAGGGATTATCAATAGGATAATGACAATCTTAGAGATCTTTTCGAAAATTATAGGATTGTGTTCTAAGTTTATATACTGACAATTTCTTGTCTAAATTATTTGTTCAACTTAGTGTAAATAATTAGTGAAAATTGTTAAATATTATTAAACAGCTTATCATATATTTTAGCCATTCTCTTAAACTTTTTAGTAGCTTTATTATAGAAATAATGTTGTATTTTGTCTCTTATATATTTAGTAAAATTTGTTGAACTTATATTAAAAATTTTTCGTATAAATCTACTAAAAAAAGAATTTAATTTGTAGGTAAAAACACGAATAATTAATTGTAATACAAAAGAGCAACAAGAAAGCACAAGAAGCAAGGGGTAAGAGTTGGAAGATGAAACGAAGGATACATAACTTTAAGGAGATAATAAAAATGAAGTATCTGATTCATATGATAAGTTAATTTAAATATAATTTTTGAATGAATTCTCAAGCAAAAGATTGATATTATTTCTTTCTTATACATTTGCTAAGTTTAATATAGTTATTTTCTGGAAATTTCTAAAATCTTTGATGTTGTTATCTGAATATATGTGCAGTGGCATGTCTATATAAGGTAAATTTGGTTTTTAATAAAATGTTTATTTAATTTTTTGGTTTTATAGTTCTCAAAAGGAAATTGGGTAGAAATAATGATTTGGTCATAATTTGTATCCCATAAATCTGTTAATTATATGAACTGAAATAAAAGTTATGACTTTGTGGAAGTGAATTTAATTTTAAAGGTATTTAGGAAAAAGTTTAGGTTATTACTAATCTGACTATATTTCTGATATTAAGACTAAAATTATGTTTAGTAATAATAAAATGTAATAAAAGTAGTACTTTTTAGAATAGCTTTATTAATAATTAATATTTCTTTAAAAAATGTAATTAATTCTTTTTTATTAACTTGTTACTCAAATATTGTAAATGCTAAAATATAAAAATGTATACTATTTTTTTAATAATAAGCATACTAATTATTATCCTTAAAATGAAATTAATTTTTAAACTAGAAAGTTAAATTATTAGATAAGATATTTTATAGCTTATTATTAATCATTTAAAACATTCTTTTACCTTCATTATTAAAAAATACTTTTTATTTATTAGTTTTATTTCATAGTTAATAGTAATATATTTATTTAGATTTATATAATTAATTGAGCAATCTTTTAGTTACATTTTAAAGCTTACAAATTTATTTTACTTAAAATTAATTTCATTATTATTTAATTATAAACAATCAATAATTTAGGTTTATAATTAACTAATTAGTTGCATAGGCTTTATTTTAAACTTCAAATATTGATAAAACATAAATAGTAGTGATATATATAAACTAGTTATAAAATAGATTTAAACTTAAAATTTTATATTTATTTCTAAGAATTAATTGAATATCTTATTTAAATTTCTCATGCTATAAATCATTTAAAAAACTACTATTTTTATTATAAAAATCTTAATTTCTTAAAATTTTATTATGAATCAGTATTTAATACTTTAATATACTCATTTTTTAATTACTTACTTACCATTTCATTTTGTTTCTCATATCATTATTTCATTTTTTAATCAATCAATGTTTTTTAATATCTCTTCAATCATAAATAAAGTATTAAATATCTTATTTATTCTCAAAATAACCTATACCATTATCATTTATATTTAATCAAAAATATTACTTATTTAAAACATATTCTTTAGTATCAACTAATTTTACTACTTTCCATACTTCAACTATTTAGACTCTTCAATTTATACAGTTACTATCTTTCTTATTTTATTCAAATACTATTTAAATATTATAATCAATCATTAATTTGCCTTAATATATTTTGCTTTTTCTTTTATTAAAAATAATTTTTTCTGTATTTTTAAAACTTCTGAGGTAGAAAAAGTTTATTTTTACTTTAATATTTTCACTTAATAAATTTCTCTATTAAATGACTTCGGAAATAAAATGCTGAAAAAAAGAATTGATATTAAAGTATTAGTCTGAAATTTTTCAAAAAAATTTATTCCGTCCGAAAAATGTCTTGCAGTGTAAAACGCTGAGCAAAAAAACAAAATTAAAATTTTGGCATTTTATTATTCATTTATTAATTCAAAAAAATTATTATAAAATTTTAAAATATATCCCTGTTCTTATTTATATCGAAAAATATTTTATTGAGATTCAAAAATTAAAATTTTTTCTTAAAAATATTTTTTATGAATTAAAATTATCCCTTTCATTAATATGTTCAACTCTCAAAAAAAATCCTTTTTAAATTTTCAAACTTTTTTTTTATTCAAAATAAAAAAAATAACCAAAACGTTGTAAAAAAAAATATTCCTTTTATTTAAAAAAAAATCCAACATATTTAAACTTTTTTCTAAAATAATTTTAAAATTCCTTTCTTAAAATTTAATTCCTTTAATTTAATTCCTTTCCTTAAAATATTTTATCACTTCTATCTTTTAACACCTTTTAAACTTTTTATATCCTTTTCACACCCTTTGTCCCGTTTTGCAAAAATTTAGTCCATCCAAAAAAATGTCTTGTAGTGCAAAACGCTGAGCGAAAAAACGAATTTTTTGTTTTCACAAAAATTACACTCAAATATCAATCTTATTACACTAATTAATTACAAATTTAAATTTAAAAACAACATTTAAAACAACATTTAAAACAACATTAACTACACCTTCTATATAATTCACCCGTAAACTACTAAAAAATTTATAACAGAAACTTTTATATCATAAAAATTTTTATAACAGAATAATTTATAACAGAAAACTTTTATAATAGAAACTTTTAGAATTAAAAAAATTATTACTTTTATAATTTTCCAAATACTTTCTTTTTATACTCTTTAAATTATTCAGCACTCTCTCTTCTCACAAAACACTATTTCTCATTATAAACAATAAATATTCCACTATTCTTAAAACAAATTATCCTTTTAAAATACTTAAACAATAACGCAATTACTCTTTTAGATTTTTTAAAATCATTAACACATTCAATCCTTTATTTAGTAAATACTTACACCCTCTTTTAGACAAATTTAATCATAATCCAAATTACATACTCTTGTCTTACATACACATCAACAATTTAAACAAAAACTTACATCATTATAATAATTATTATTATAATTTATTCAACTACATTGCTACTTTGTTGTTTTGCTACATTATTGCTTAGAGTCGTAACTCAACTTTAGTATACATTAAATACATTATTATAGTCGTTTAACTGTATAATATCATTGTAATTTTTATATATGAGTATAACAGTATAACAGTATAATTGTATATATAGTATAACTGTATAACTGTATAACTGTTTAACTGTATAACTGTATAACTGTATAACTGTATAACTATATAACTGTATAACTGTATAACTGTATAACTGTATAACTGTATAACAGTATATCAGTATAACTGTATAACTGTTTAACTGTATAACTGTAAAACTGTATAACTGTATAATTGTATAATTGTATATATAGTATAACTGTATAACTGTATAACTGTATAACTATATAACTGTATAACTGTATAACTGTATAACTGTATAACTGTATAACTGTATAACTGTATAACTGTATAACTGTATAACTGTATAGTAATATAGCTATATAGTAGTATATAGTAGTATATTGATTATTCAAATACTTAAATTCATTAATCTTAATATATATATTAATTTAATAAGTTCATTAATTTAATAAAAACATCTCATCTCATAATTCTCTTCAAGTCCTACTCACTCATCAATATGTTGCTTACTTCACAATCACTCAATCTCATTCCATAGGAAGCATATACACTATTCCAATCCAACTACTTTATTATTAAATTAATTAAATTGACACCTACCTATCCTACAGATTCATCAACACTTAACAACCTCTATACATTCCATCTTCTCAAGTTACCAAAACCATCCCCAGAATAGATCCATCTTGAATCCTTTGATAATGCCAAGGAACAGATTGGATAATTGTGACCACTCAAAGTTAATACACACTAACCAGCTGAAAAAGATCATATCTTTATGGTTAGGTCATAAGATGCTGATATGATATATCTAGAGTCATTGGAGATTACTACCGAGGTAATATCAGAAGTATGTCCCTTTAAAGTTCTCAGGAGAGTACCATCAGGGAAATTTCAGATCTTTATTGTTAGGTCATCAGAGGCTGATATGATATATCTAGAGTCATAGGAGATTACTACCGATAAAATACGATTAGTATGTCCCTCTAAAGTTTTAACACAGGAACTAGATAAAAAATCCCAAAATGAACTTTATAACTTTCATATCTTGATAGTTTTATCAGATGATGCTGATATGATATATCTAGAGTCATAGGAGATTACTAACGATCTAATAGGACCAGTATGTCCCACTAAAGTTCTCAGGAGAGTACCATCAGGGGAGTTCCAGATCTTTATGGTTTTGTCACGAGATGCTGATACTATATATCTAGAGTCAGAGGAGATTACTACCGAAGTAACATAATCAGTATGTCCGGATAAAGTATTGATTAAAGCAGATGTTTAATAATCTCAGATCTTTATTGTTTTATCAGCTGAACCAGTGATGATATATTGATTGTATGGAGAGATAGCTATTGATCTGATGCATCAGGAATGACCTTTAAGTTCATGAGGATACTCAGTTGCTATATCGGATAGATCAGCATTACTCAATACACAACCGATAAACTTAGTATTCCTTAAATTACATTGATGGAAACTTGAATTAGAGAAATCACATTCAGTAAATATTGTGTCCGATAGATCTGCTTGCACCAATCTCATGTTGGAGAAATTTTATTATGATGCAAACTTAACATTCAGGTAGTTAAGTATCGTTATCACATTCGATGATAACTACGATACTTCCTATGATGATCTAGATAAGTCTAACACCTAATTTAATTTATCAGCCAGTTATAAGTTAGATACCCTAGATAATTATAATAAGATTGATGTCTAAAAGGTTAAGCTTGAGTGATTTAAAGGATGTTACTTCAAAAACTAAATATCGATACTTTGTTGTTGTTGTAGTTGATCTAAGATTTGAATTAACTATTCGAACGTTAGAGTATTGAATTTCACTAAGGCTTATTTTATCAAGTTTGGCTGCTCTTACAATTATTGAACTTAAAAGTTCTATTACTCTAACTAAAGTTCAATAATATGTTGAAGTAACTGATATTCTTTTCTTTATAGAGTACTTGAAACTTCTTGGCATATTTTAAACTGAGATTAGTCTTTTTATATTAGTTACTCTTAAACTTAATATTTTTCTTAGCTTTAGTGTCTTGGGGAGGCTTAGTCTTAATATAAGTATTATAATTATTGGTTTTGCTATATCTCATATTATTGAAGATCATAAACTTGTTATTGTTGAAACTACTTTTATTATTATTGACCTTGACATAGACCTCTTATTACATCTTATTAACTGAAATAAGATTCTATTAACTAACAAGCTTTTTAATAAGTTAATATCTAACCCTATGAATGATCTCTCAGAAAATTGAAGGCATTTAAGAGATAATACTGAATATTGTATCTCAAACTTTAATCATTCAAATTAATATCAGATTCTTCCTTCATCTCATTGATTTCTCTTAGTATATCCGTAAACTACTACTATTATTCTTATAGCTAATACTGATTTGCCTGCTGGTGGATATGCTAGCGCTATTACTATTATTATTGAATATTGAGTTCCGATAATCGATTCAGTAAACTCTTAATCTTATTCACTCTTTAAGAATGTTATTCTATCAAGATCTTGAATATTCATTTAATTACTTACTAGCAGATATTATTCCACTACTAACTAACACCATTGATAACATTTCTTATAAACTATAACTAATCTTATTTCTAATTCTATTATTCCTATAACCAATCGAGTTATTGATTTAACCATATTTAATTCAATGCACGAGGTTGCTGAGGCAACAAAGGTTATATTGGTTATTATACCATATAGTTTTGTAGATCCTAAGGCCTGACATTAAACATTTGAGCATGATTTCTACAATATACCATTTCTGTAAGCTGATATATGGCACTTAGACAGTTGAAACATTAAACACAGTTGCAAGGAAGATGCTTGGCTTAAAACTAACCTTAATCGAAAGCATTTCTACAGTTAGGACACTGTTACATATCCATTTATAAAAAATAAAATTAGTTTTAGTATTTAGAAACTAATTACAATGAAATAAAAATTAAAATATTTAAAATTTAATTATTAAATTTAATTTATTAATAAAATACAAACTAATAAAGATTAATTTCTCTTAAAAAATGAGGAAAAAGAGATGGTTTATACCCAAAATAAAGGGGACCAAATCATAAAAGATGGACTCTCCTATCAAAAATTCGAAAAGAGAAAATAACTTTAGGTAAGAGATACTGAATCTCCAATCATCGAGACGAAGCCCGGTGTCGTTATTTCTTGTCTCATTCAGGATTGGGTAATTTTCATGACTGCTGCCTTCCTTAGATGTGGTCTCTCAGGCTCCGGAATCGAACCCTAATTCTTCGTTACCCATCACTAACATGGTAGTCCAATACCATCGAAAACTGATAGGGCAGAAACTTGAATGACCTTGCTTCATGGTCCTTGTGTATTATAATTCCCACATAAACTAAATATCAAATAAACATCTTGCATTTATTAACTCTAGAATTACTACGGTTATTTAACACACCATCAAATAAACTATCATTGTTTTAATGAACCATTCACAGTTCCACGAGTAAATGCTTACACTTACATGACTTAGTCTTTGAGACAAACATATGACTACTGAGAGGATCAGCCAGATTTATACTTTTCTATTTCCATCCACTTTTTCTATATACTCCTTTTCTCCCCCTTCATTTATGTTTCAAAACACTACCCTTCAAATATCTATACTACAGCCCGCCTTTTACCCCTACTTGTCTTAAAAAATATACGCTAAGCCACCACTATAGGCATCAAGATCTTTTTACCTTCTTAGCCATCTTTCATTTTTTATATATACATTTCTCAATTTTTAGATTCACGCCTTTGTCACACATAACTCATTCATCAAACCCATCATTTTTTCTTTCAAGTCTCTTTTCTACTTTTTATCTACTTATATTGAATCTTCTTTTCTCAAACGGTAGCACTTAAAGTGCTTCAAACTTAAGTATCATCTTCTTCGTTCCATTCTTCATCTATCAAAACTTTTTCTTTTGCTTTCTCTTTTTTCAAATTTTCATAAATTTGAAATTTTGTACTTTAATAATCGAAATAAGTTAAAGTAAGTAAAACCCCAGTAGAGAAAGCAATGAGAATCTCGATGTAAAACCCTAGATAGATGATACAAATATAAGTAACTAAAGGTACTACTAGGTAATACTAGGTACTAATAGGTAATACAAGGTATTAAGTGATACTATTAGATACAACTTCTCGTATAAATAGGCATTAATAGCTACAACTACTCGGTACAACTAGATACGACTAGGTCTTACTTTTAGGAGCTACTTCTCATTATAACTAGGTACTATTAGGTCTTACTTTTAGGTACTACTAGGTATTTAAGTGAGTAAAGTCCCAGCAGAGAGATAAAGAAGAGATAAATCAAGTGACCATGGAATAGTCTCATCAGATTGTAAGGCAAGCTTATTCTTATGAGTACAACCCCAGGCCAATACTTAGTGGTCTACAAAGGATCTATCTTATCTACTTGTATGTGATGAGCCGTTCTTATTCTGTTAACAGACATGGGGAGGGCTTGAGGATATAAAAAGTATTGTTTTCATTAGTAGATAGAAGGCGTCACTCCCAGATTAGATTCTGACTTAGAGGTGTTCAGTCATAATCTATGCAGATGGTAGCGTAGCCACACGGACTGCTCAACCAATGGCAATACCAGAGATCTGGACCAACGATTCCTCTCGTACTAAGTTGGATTAATGTGGTGACGCAGTGATCAGTAGGGTAAAATTAACCTGTCTCACGACGGTCTAAACCCAGCTCACGTTCCCTTTCGACGGGTGAACAATCCGACACTTGTGAATTCTGCTTCATAATGATAGGAAGAGCCGACATCGAAGAATCAAAAAGCAGCGTCGCTATGAACACTTGGCTGCGACAAGCCAGTTATCCCTGTGGTATTTTTTCTGACACCTCTTGCTTAAAACTCGCAAAAGGATCGATAGGCCATGATTTCCCAGTTCAACCTGACACTGAGAGGTTAAATGAAGCCAGCTTTTCCCCTTTTGGTCTGTGAGCGGTTTCTGTCTGCTCTGAGCAGGCCGTAGGACACATGTGTTATCTTTTAACAGATGTACCGCCCCGGCCAAACTCCCCACCTAACGGTTTCTTCCACCCAGTTACATTACTAGAAAGTTACTGAATGACAGTAGGAATCTCGTTAATCCATTCATGCACATCACTAATTAGATGACGAAGGCATTTGGTTACCTTAAGAGAGTCATAGTTACTCCCACCATTTATCCGTGCTTCGTTGAATATCATCACCTTGACTTTCAGAGCACTGGGCAGAAATCACATTGTGTTAACAGATCACCTTCACAATGCTTTGTTTTAATTAAACAGTCGGATTCCTCTTGCCACTCCAGTTCTGAGGTGGCCATTCGCCCCAGGGCCGACCACCTTCGTTCATGACGGCAAAACTCCCACTTCCATGAAAATTAAGTTACACAATCCCTCCAGTGGAGATTTCTGCCTGGCCCTCAGAGTCAATCTTTCTCCCGAAGTTTCAGATCTAATTTGCCGACTTCCCTTACCTAAATTATTCTATTGACTAGAGGCTGCTAACCTTGGAGACCTACTGCTGTATAGGTACGAATACTCCTACATATTACATGCTACAAGTTTCGTGGATCGTAGTTGGTGCTCCAAACAACACATACAGTTTACTACTCTTCCATAAATCACGCCTCCCTCGCCGTAATGGATCCAGGCGCACATATATGTTAGACAGAAAAGACAACTCTCCCCAGGACCAACCCCGACATATTGCGACATACTGTGTCACCACTATGTAGTAAGTACCTATGGAATATTAACCATATTCCCTTTCCCTCGTAAGGTTAGGATCGAGTGACTCATGATCCAGTGCGGTTCTCATGAAAACCTTTTCCACTTCAGTCTTCCAAGTTGGCATTGGAATACTTGTTAATACCACCAAGATCTGCACTAATACATGCTCCATAGCTCTTCACAGAATTACCTCCATGTAAATACTACACCCTCCTACACCAGAGGGCAGAGTATGGGCACCCACCTTTCGCGACTACCATTTTCAGGGCTAGTCCATTCTGTAGGTGAGTTGTTACACACTCCTTAGCAGGTTCCGATTTCCATGACTTCCGTCCTACTGTCTAAATGGACTAACGCCCTTACTTGCAGACGGGTTCTTTCGCCTTAACTCCATTTCAGGTTGGGCCCTCATCGACAGTTCTGCTTACCAGGATTGCCCCACTAGGGACATTTATGTCATGTCACGTTCATTTATGAAATGCTACTGCACCCATTTAAAGTTTGATAATAGGAGGAAGGAGTGACTCCTCCCGAACCTTATTCATTGGCTTTACCGGATACCACGAAAAGTTCCAGCTATCCTGAGGGAAACTTCAGAGGGAACCAACTAATAAATGTTTCGATGAGTCTTCGCCCCTATACTCAGGTCCATAGAGCGATTTGCACTACAGCACCTACACGAACCTCCACCAGAATTTCCCCTGGCTTCATCCTGCCCAAGCACTTTCATTTCACCTACACATTTTCATGCACAGACTCGCGATATAGCTAGACTCCTTGGTCCGTGCTTCAAGATGGGACGGTCTGTCCACTATATCCTTGCAATACTTCTTTTCAAAGCTTTGCTCAGATTTATTGTAGACGCACAGCTTCCTCAACAACTATTTCAGGTCTTTTAACTCTCTTTCCAAAGTACTTTTCACTTTTCCCTCACGGTACTTGTGCACTATTGAACTCTGGACGTATTTAGCCTTACGAGGAGTTTACCTCGCACTTTGGACAGTAATCTCAAGCTGTCCGACTCTTAGATAGTTTGGTTTTCAATCTAATTGAACCTCACGGGGTTATCACCCTCTATGACGTGTCATTCCTGACCACTTAGGTCCAATCAAACCTACACCAATCCTCCCTAACTTAGATAATTCCGAAGATTTACAAGTGGGCTTTGACCACTTCACTCGCTGTTACTAAGGCCATCCTTGTTAGTTTCTTTTCCTCCGCTTATTTATATGCTTAAGTTCAGCGGGTTATCTTACTCCCCTCAAATCCCAAATACATATACTCAGTTTTTTTCACTTGGTAAGAGAATTCTTATTCACTTACATTTGTATTTTATATTATACTGAAAGGAACATACCTTGAGTTTCCCCAAGGTGCCTGTTGCGTTGGGAAACCTGATGTCTCACGAAATCCTGCAGTTCGCATTGAATTTCGTGCTTCGCTGCGTCCTTCATCGATGCCAGAGCTTAGGCATCTATTGTTGGGGATTTTGTTTTGTTTAGGTTTATATATTTGATAAAATGAAAAGCAGCATAAAGCTGTAAATAGATTTGATTTTTGTAATGTTTGATATTAATGTTAATGATCCATCTGCAGGTTCACCTACGGATATCTTGTTACAACTTCTCCTTCCTCTAAGTGATAAGGTTCACTTAACTTCCCGTTAGTCCGAGAGGTTCACCTGATTACTCGAAATCGGAGGAACGATGGGCGGTGTGTACAAAGGGCAGGGACTTAATCAGTACAAGCTGATGACTTGCGCTTACTAGGAATTCCTAGTTGATGACCAAGAATTGCAAGGGTCAATCCCAACTACGACGTAGTTAAAAAGTTGCCGGAGTAGCTATACTTAGGAACTCATTGGCTAAGTCAGTGTAGCTTGCGTGCGGCCAGGACATCTAAGGGCATCACAGACCTGTTATTGCCTCATACTTCCTCCAACTAAAATCTGGAAGTCCCTCTAAGAAGACAACTTCCTCGGATAGAAAGAGTCTATTTAGCAGAGGTCCCGTTCGTTATCAGAATTAACCAGACAGATCACTCCACCAACTAAGAACGGCCATGCACCACCACCCATAGAATCAAGAAAGAGCTCTCAATCTGCTAATCCTTACTATGTCTGGACCTGGTAAGTTACCCCGTGTTGAGTCAAATTAAGCCGCAAGTTCCACTCCTTGTGGTGCCCTTCCGTAAATTCCTTTAAGTTTCAGTCTTGCGACCACATTTCCCCAGAGCCCAAAGACTTTGATTTCTCGGAAGGTGCCGAGGAGATTTATACGGTTTCCCCGATCCCTAGTCGGCATAATTTATGGTTAAGACTAGGACGGTATCTGATCGTCTTGGATCCCTTAACTCAAAAACTTAAATTTTTATATTATTTTTTTTTTATAAAACTGGAGAATAAGTTAAATTTAGCAGTTAAGCAAAAATAGTTAATTTTTACATAGTTCTGATTTTTACATTCTAATAAATAAGATATCTAGTTATTTAGCAATAAATAAGTTAATTCTCTAAAATTTTATAATCTCTTTACTATTTTATTATGTGATTACAGTTTTTTAGTTAAAAACTAATTGAGAATTAGATTATTTCTATTTTGTTAAACTTAATTAAATTTTACACTTTTCAAAACTATTTTAATTTCTCATAAAATATACCAAATAATCCTTTTTATATTATTCTCTTTAATTAATTAATAATATGTTTTTTTAATTAATAGTAGAACCTTTATTTTATAATTTCAATAGTGCCATTTTTTTAGTACTTGATAAATTCAATTTTATTTACTTATTTAAGAGTTTTCATCTTTTTATCTATAATCAACTGTTTCGTAGATTAGCTAGGATTATATTATCTAAGTTTCTAACATTTAGAAAATAGATGAGATTGCTAAGGGTGGCTTTAGAGTTTTTTGAAAAGCTTTACTGAAGGAAGAACATTAATAGCGATAAAGAGTTTTACAATTAAAGTTTATCTTAGGCAGCTAAGAAAGAGATGGAATAGCAGCTATCAATACCTAAAAGATGCATCATCCTAATAGTATCTTTATATGAGTACTGTCCTTAGCTGCTGTGTTTGGTATTGGAATATCTGCCTTACAATTTATACTAGCTTATAAAAAATAAGCAATATATATCATAGAAAATCAGATATAACTTAAGATTGGATATGTCTAGAGTGTATTTTCGAGAAGAATATTATTCACAGAGATCTTAAGAGTAATAACATATTGCTGGACAAGAATTTAAGAGCTAAAATAACAGGTTTTAATTTGTTGAAAGTGAGAATGGAAACTTAATCTTTCGAATCAAAAACTTAACTAAGCAACATTCGTTAGATAGCTCCTGAATTGATGTGCTTAAAGCCTAAATACAGAAATAACCAGATATTTTTGCTTTGGGAGTCATTTTTTGGGAAATTGCAACTAATTAAGTGTCCTATTAGGAAACTGATAAATTATCTATAAGAGAGGACATAAAAGCTGGAGATAGAGAAAAAATTCCTGAGGAATTTCCTCAGGATTATAAGATTTTATTTGAAAAATTTTGGACTTAAAATTCAAATGAGAGAGCAAGTCGTGAAACTGTATAAAGCTTACTATTGAGTAGCTTAGAAAAAATCTAAAAATAAGCCCCAAAATAAGATCCTTAAGTAATGAAAAATTCAACTAAAATGGAAAATTTGAGAATTCCTGCATTAAAGGAAATCAAGACTTTCACTTAACCTTTATTAATTATTAACTTGCATAAAAATAAAGTAAAGGTAAATATTTATCTTTTAGGCTAAACTTTGATGGGACACTAGGGAGGAGTTTGATCTGTAGTGATATCTGGTGACTAGAAATTAATTGTATCGGCTAGTTACGATATAAACTTAAAAATATGAGAGTTTCTTGCTGGAACTTGTAAGAGAATTTTGATGGGACACTAGAATTGAGTTTTATCCGTAAATCCAGCGATCTTCACCGTATAATTTTCTCCTCATTTCCTTAGTTGGCTTATCTCTTATTAAATTCTTTTTGAGCATATCTACTATCAGCTTCTTTACCAAACTAGCTAATTAAAAGCCAGAATCTTATCTATGCAGTAAATATTTATGCTCAGAAGATAGAAGAATATTCTTAATTGCCACTTCATATTCTTTAAAGGTAAGAAATGCTTAATCTCTTTAAATTAAAGATTAAATTCTAGATATTTAAGATATTTTAACTTAATAGTTTAAGATTTTGATGATTAATAGAATAAAATTCTATAATGGGCTAGAATGGTAAATTATCAAAGTTCTTTCTGAGTAACAACAAAAAAAGTGTGAAAAATTTTAACGGCTAGGATAATTTATAGTTGGTTGGAAAGAAGGAGTATTGGTAAGGCTTTGAATTACAAGATATATAAGTTAGGACGATTGTGGAAATGCTCACTAATTTTATTAATTAATACTAAGAGTTTGGTTTAAACCATATTCTGATATATGAATTCCAGAAGTTAAGGAAGTAAGAGAGTTATATCCTAATCCCATCTTAAAACAGGTAGACAAGGAAATCCTATTTATTTACTTTATTTTGTATAAGTACCATGAGAATAAAATTAACATTCTCTATTTCAATTTTCGTAAGTCCGTAGCTACAAGGTCATCTCAAATAAAGCTAAGTTAGGACTTCAGTATCGAGGAATATCGTAAATTTTATAATTAGTTTGCAGATTTTATAGTTATATCGAAACATCCTTTAAGAACTCTGCTAAAAAACATTAGCATTCACTTATAATAAGTCATAACATGATCCCAATCTTAAAATCTTCTTAACTATCTTTGATGACTTTAATATCCTTTCATTATTTCAAATCTATTAATATAAGATCATCTTAAGAGTAAAACCCGCAAAATAATCCTAAGTAAATAGCTATAAAATTATCAACTGTGCTAAATGCAGTGATCCCTCTATTCTTTGATATTTCTCCTTTTCTAGAAATTAAAAAGTTTTCAGATTGTAAGAATAAATCTATTTATTATCGTAATTCTGTAAATATTAGCTCATGAAATTTATAGAGTATTTCCGTATTCGTAAAGATTACAGTGCAAGAATTTTCTTGGAAAATCTTAATCTTTGTTCAGAAGTAATCATACATTGGATCCTAAATCTAAAAATAATATTACGTTGGTTTCTCCCGAAATCGTTTATCCACCAAAAATGTAGAAACATTTCTCAATAAGGTGCCACAAATCGATTTTTTTGCGGTTGGAAATTTATTTTTTGAGACCTGTTCTTAAATTCTAATAATTGTATTGTACTTATACATATCATTTTAAATTGCTGAGTATCCTTAATCCCCTATATTATCTAAAAATTTAGATTTTGAGCAGCTGTATTTCCGAATCTTTTCTACAACAAGGATTCAAATATTTGAACTTGCTACCACATCCATTTTTCATTTAGCTTTAAAATATTAAAAAAGAGATGCTAATCTGAGTTTCCCCTTCTAAAGATATACACATTTCCCTAGATTACATTCATAGTGTAGTAATCTAAAGGTTCAGGAAAATCGATACAATGTTAGATAATTTCTCACTGCAATTATTATTTTTACATGCTAAATATGATTTTGTACACTAGCCCTAAGCCTTGTATGATGGAAATTTGATAATGATAGGATGGTGTAAGGGGTTTAGAATAAATAAGGTAAGTATAAATATTAATTGAGCAAATGAAAAAGGTGTCCCTTACATATAGACATTGGATGGATGGTAGTTTGTATTAATGGAGTAAGTGAAAATAGATTGGAATTAGTGCATTGCAATATGAAATTAGAACTAAATAATTAAGCATTTAACAATTTACAAATTATTACAATATTTATATTTTTTCTATCAATGAGACTTGGCAGCATCAAGACTTTGCTCCTATATAAATTAAAGGATATAGAAGTTTTTATAAAAACAGTGATGAAACTGAAAGAGCTGAAGGAGCTTGGTTGATTGTTAAAGATGCTGATTGGAGACAAATAGAGGATTTTATTTAATAAGATGATAGGTTTCTACTAGTAAAAATAAAGAATATTTATTTCACAACATGTTATATGCCAACAGATGAAAAACCTATATTAGTTAAAGAATAATCATATTCAAACTTAGATCTTATTCTTAATATAGTTGGAGACTATCCTATTATATTAATGGGAGATTTGAATGCTCTTTTATAAGGTTATGGAAGTAATAATAGACATAACTTATAAGATAATGCTTAAAGATTACAAACATTGATTGAAGAATATGATTTACAAATAATAAACGATTAAAGTTTTGATACTTTTAGAAGTAGAGCAAATTATAAAACTTATTTCAATTATTATATTATACCTAACTATCACATTAACATTAACCAATTCCCCTATTTCTCTACAAACCACTGCACTTCATACAGATCAATATTCCTAAAATTCACTACTTCAAATATCAATACAAATCCTCCAATTCTTGCTCCTAGAGTCTATTTCAACACTTATAACATTTAGAGTTTAGCTATACCAGAGCAATATAAAGCTAAATTTGAAGGATGCTTAAATTATTTTTAACTAATAGAAGAACAAAATTTAGAAACTTAATATTAGTATATTCTGCTAACTTTTAATCCTAATTGCTATTTACTACTAGGCCTACTAAATAACTAAATTACTTTACAAGATTATAATTCTTTAAATGGAAATACAAGGTTAAATAAGCCTAAGAAGATAGAGGAATAATGAACTAATCATCTTCTAAAATGTTTTAATATGCAAGAAGAATTCTAAGCCCAAGAATAAGAAACAATATGTATATGGATTCTGAAATTTTTTCTTAAGTTGTAAATAACTGAGAAGGTGGTGCTTTTAATAAGCATTCAACATTGATGTCGAAGAGATGAATAACTGTAACATAAAGCTCCTTATTAGTAAGAATTTAGTTTAACAAATTTAAAAGTAGTTAAATAAACCATCAGGAAATCGGCAAATAATAAAGCATCAGGAGCAGATGATATCAAAGCCGAACTCATCAAATATGCTAGTAATGAATTTTATGAAGTATTTTAAAGATTTATGAATTATATGTTAAGAAAGCAAACAATTTCATACTAGCTCAAACAAGTTAGAATCATTTCAGTTTATAAAAAAGGATCGAAGAGTAATTGAAAGAACTGGAGACCAAATGTGCTTATAAATATTATCCTCAAAATTATGATAAAATAATAACTTAAAGAATTTATGGATACATTTATGAGAGTAAGATCATTCACCCTTCAGAGCAAGGATTTTCAAAGAAGAGATAAACATTACATCAAGTTTGAACTTTATAATCAATTATTGACTTGCATAGAAGATGAGAAGGAGGAAAATATCTTCTTGCTACTCTTATAGATGTAGAAAAAACGTTCGATATCATTAACAGAGATTTGCTATTTGGACATTTATGTAGAATTAAGTTTCCTCTTGCACTAATAAATTATCTCGAATCATTCTAGTCTCATCTAGACGTTAGATTTATTTTAGACGGAATATTATCAAGAAATTTGAATTATAGCAATGGGATTTTGCAAGGAAGTTCACATAATCAAGTTCTTACCATTATCTTCTATGGCATTGTAATCTTATATTTAAAGCTTAAAAAAATTTGGTTTTATAATTTGTGAGCATTTATTTGCTTCCAAAGCTTAAGCGGATGAATTTTTATTACTGTCTAATAAAGATAATATGAGTTAATTAATTTAGACCACATGTAAAGTATTTGGTTGAGTTAAATTGACTATAAATGCTGAAAAATGTGAATATATCTGCTTTAAAAGTAAGAACTAAAAACATGAAAATTAAATAAAACTATGATTCGAGAAATAGTATCAATTTAAAAAATTAAGTACCTTTAGTTACAATTTTTAGTATTATTAGAAATAAAGGCTCTATTAAATAAAACACTCTGAAATTTCCATTTGAGGAGAATAAGATACCTATTAACATATTTCTTAATGTGAAGCTCTGCAAGATTTAATAGAAGAATTTAATGATTTCAGGAATTACAATTCAATTAAACCTATAACATACAACCAAAATTACATTAATCTTAACTCCCCACTCGAAGATAACTTTAATAAATTGATTTAAGAATTAAATACTTTCATTAAAGTTTCTTTGCAGAAGAATTTAAATTTTAGATCAAAATGACAATCAAGTGTAAGAATTATTTCAATAATAATTTTTTTTTAGTGAGTAAGCGAAGAAGAAAATGACTAAAGAAAATTGAATAAAACTTATTTAGAAGGAAGTTGCAAAGGATTTTTGATTAGGTATATGAAATATAGTAAAAATATATGAAATTTGAATTAATTAATTATATTATTTTCTAATTGAATTAAATTAAATATAATAGCATTTTAATATTCTATAATTTTAGTATATCATAGCTTTATTTATATAATATATTTTTTAATATGATATAAAAGGAAAATTTTACTATTTAAATATTGCATTTATTTTTTAATTTAATCTTCTTACATTTTTTCAGACATAAATATATGTGTAAAAATAGTATTTTTTATAAATTAGTTTACTAATGTTACCTTTATTTTTATTAAATATCTTATGTATAATAATTTTAGATAAGATATTGTTATTTATTTAATTATTCTAAATTTAATATATTTTAACTTATAATGCTTTAACTTTTATTTTTATCTAATTACCATAAAAATTAAGACAATAAAACTTTAATATACTTTATTTGCAAAACTATTATATATAGTAGGTAATTTTATTATATGATTAAAAAAATAAGGAAACAATCATACAATTCGGGAATAATAAAATATATAAGTGCAGAAATTTTGTAATACTAACAGAGCAAAGAAATATAGAAAAAATGTACAACATCAAGAAATATCAGATTCATTGAACATTTAACATGTATTAAAGTTTGAACCAGGTGGAGACACAACTGGAGCAGTACGTGAAAATAGTATGTACAGAAATCGGAACTGTAAATGTATAATGTGAGCCAATGGGAAAATGAAAACGTATTTAGAATTGAAAAGATCAAAGTTGTAAAAAGTGGACCAGATAAGTTAGACCAAGGAGATATAAGCTCTTACTTGAGTCATCCATCAATTGGAAAGTATATGAAATGTAGCCATAAAGGTCATAGAAAAAATTAATGCCAAAGAAAAAAACTATTAAAGGAAGTAATTAAAAATGCTAAGAAAGTACAAATCAGGTTGATGCATTCGTAAATCAGAAATAAAATGACTTAATGATAAGAGAAACAGATAGCGAAGTAAATGAAAGTGAAGAATAACGAAGAGGATTAACCTTCAAATAAAATATCACTTTGAATTTCTAGCTAAAACAGCAAGTTTGAGCAATAAAATTACTTTAAAGCAGATCGAATTTAATAGATATTCAACTACAAAATTAAAAAATAAAAACTGAGACAAAACGATCAATGTCACATAAAAGCAGAAAGTAAAACAGGAAATATGGCAAAACCAAACTGAAACAACTAGAAAATAATGAAAGGAAGTAAGTATGCATAAATTCAAGGCTGTCTAAAAAAAGATAAAAAATAAAATATAATGACAAGAAAGATAGTATCGTGTAATAAAATTGAAGATATAATTATAGGAAAAAGAATAAACATTAGATCGATTTGGCTTTCACGTTTTTAGAGAAGAGGAAGCTAAAAATGTAGAGCTGTAGAACCAAGAAAAAGAGGAAGTACAAAAAAATACTAATATAATAAAATAAGGAGAATTAAGCATAGGCACAGCAAATGACAGAGTAATAAAATCTAACAAGGAAGAATTAATTAAGTTTATGTGTGAAAAGAAGATAGATATTATGGCGATCTAAGAAATATTTGTGGATCAAACTGCTGAAATGCCTTTCGTATATGGCTTCAGAGCAATAATTAAATTGGGCACAAAACACAGCAAAGGAGTATCATTTTATAGAAAAGATAAAATTACCAGCAAAACCAAGTTATTGGATATAGCGGATATCAATCAAACAGAGTTACTTTAGGGGGAAAGATTAATAGATTTAACGCTTGATGATTGACTGGCATTAATAAACGTATACGCGCCTATAACATCCGACTCAGATTAACTAATACCCTTTTATGAAAGTCTATAATAATACAATAGACTATTTAAAGGAAATATCTATGATAAAGAAGATTTATACTTAGTTTGATTAAAAGAGGTTCATAATTTTAGTTTTATGAAATTAATGATTTACGTTTCTTTGGAAAAATAAATAGCACTTATTCTAGTTAAGAATTGAAATAAATATCTTGATCTGTAGTAAGAACTGGTTTTGGTAGTTTATATGTGATAAATTTAATGTAATTAGATTATTTATAAGGATGAAGTTAAATGGCTTCATTAAAGAATCTATTGCTTCTTTATATTTCTTAAAAATTGCTAAATATTTTCCTAAATAAGTATAAATATCAACAAATAAGGATCAAATTGTTTAACTTTGCTAAGCAATAATTTGCTTCTTGGTATTTTCCTAATGTGTAAAAAATAGTTTTCCGTTGTAAGGTCGAGTTGATTTTGGATCTAGTTAAATAAATGTTTGATAGT
This sequence comes from Loxodes magnus, assembly GCA_946699065.1. Classification (NCBI taxonomy): domain Eukaryota; phylum Ciliophora; class Karyorelictea; order Loxodida; family Loxodidae; genus Loxodes; species Loxodes magnus. The sequence goes on along the minus strand of CAMPDV010000576.1, from coordinate 69,796 downwards.
AAGGATTTGTTTGTTCATATTTCTGAAGACTATAGAATTTACTTTTGGTCTAATAAGTTTTAATATAATTTGAAGCTATTTAAATAGCTTTGATAAAGTATTATATTGTTCTGCATATTGGCAAAGCTTTGAGGACGTTTCTTTTATTATTATAAACATCAATAAAATTAGGATGGAGTTAAATAGTTTTTTGAAAGCAAAACTAAGACCTTTTTAGCTTACATAGGAGTGTTAGGTTTTCCCTTTTAAGCTGGAGTTTTGGATAATTTGAAATAGTTTGATCATAAGAATGAATTTGTTCTTGTTTACCTATATGTTTGTTTTTGCACTGTAGCAGGAAAATAATTAGGATCTAGTTGATTTGTCATAAGAATTTAGTAGTTGTTAGGATATATTTAAACTAATAGCGTTTCCTTTTCCATTATATGTAGGAAAATGGTTAGGATGGAGTTGCTTTGCTGATACTATGGTTGTTTATATTTACTTAGTTCAAAAGAGAATTTGCTTTATGAATATAAGATGAAGCATAATTAAATTCTATTTGGATAGCTCTTCATAGCAGTTTTTTCCTTGTTCATATTTATCTAGATTATTAAGAGAAGTCCCTTGAAATAAGCATTAATATTGGATAAGTTAAATAACAATATTATAGCAATCTATCGCTTCTTCATGATTTCTTCGATTAGTTAATTTATTTTTAAAATAAGCAAAAGCATACCCTGATATGATGGTTATATTAAAACAATTAAACGCTTCTTTATACTTCTTCAGACTACCAAAAGAAGTTCCATAAATATATTTAGCACCAATCATAATGGAATTAGTTGAGTAGCTCCGTGAAATAAATGAAAGCGCTTCTTGATATATTTATAAACTAGCAAAAGAAGGAATTTTCACGAATAAAGCATAAATGGTTGGTTGGTAGATTGATTGGTTGTAATTAGTTGATAATGAAGGTTGATCTAAGTAAGTATAAGCGTAATTTAATAGTTAATTAGCATAATTTTTAGAGTCTAATTTTTAGATATTTGTAATTGAAAGTTAGTTTTTAAAGGTTTATAGTTTGGTATAATATACATATATGTATACTAATTTTAAGAATATATAGTATAGGTTTGAATAGTAATATAACTAAACTAAAGATTAGCAATCTAATATCTTAAGTATATGATATAGATACTATATATAAAATAGTTTAATTAATAGATCTAATAATCTTTTCATACTTTTGAAATAAGCAAGGAAATATTAGAGTTAGTAATCAGAAGCTTATATAATGATATAAAAAGTTATATTAGTTTAGTATTAAGTATTGCTAAAACAAATAGAGTAAGATAATTTAAGTATACTAATATTTTGCTAATTTTAAACAGCTAATTATCAATTAGGATTTAGATAATGTCTTATAGCTTAAATAATCAATTCAATCAAACCTTTCATTATTTTGCAATTCATTTACAAATCTACCTAACATTAGTCTCAATCAAATATTAAAACAACCTTCAAATATTAGCTACCATGCATAATAGATAAACACTAACTATATCTAAAAATAGGGGTTGCTAAGTAAAAATCATATAGAAGCTAAGCAATCTTTCTATTGGCAAGCTAAAATAAACATTCAAATATCTTTTATGTAAAAAGAAAAAATCTTAAGACTCGAAAAAATAGAAAGTTGTTAGAGGATATTTGAAAGTAAATTAGATAAAATGATTAAGCATATTCCCAGGTTGGTTATATAAAGTTAAGATTAATTAGTAAATAAATAGTTGGTAATAAATAAGAAAATATAAGCATTTAAGATTAATTAACTAATTCTTACACAGTAATTAAAATAACTAAATAAATAAAACATAAGTATAAAGAAATAGTATAAGATATTTCATTAACCTAAAATTTATTATTCTCCCTTATGTCTCCCATACTACCATATTATTAAATTAGCCCATTATTACCATATTATCAATTTCATATTTCCTATTTTTACATTCATTTTTAATAACTTATACAATACATCAAAACAATATTTATATCAATCAAAAGTCCTTTAACTCACTACTTCTTTACCAACATCAAATTTATTATACAAACTGGAGACCAAAAATATTTTATAATCAACAAACAAAATACCTAAAGTTATATGCATTTTAGTTTAGGGAATATTCTATACAAACTTTCAAATTCTACTAAAGGATTCTTCAGTTTATTTTATAAATCTAAATTAATATCTTTTAGATCAATATTTTACTTTAACCTATTTATTTTTAAATCCTATTTTAAAGATTAAGATAACTATAATGCTTTAACTATTTTTAATATGCAATATAATCAAATATCTTTAATTAGGAATTTAACTTTTAGTTTACTAATTCTTTTATTTACTTTTATATATATAATTATTATATAACTTATAATCATTATTAATTATACTTCTATCAATCTCTTTTCTAATTTTTAACTACAGTATATTGCAACCTTCATAATCTTTCTCTGTCTTATGAATCATGATAGCGTATCAGCTATTATTCTTTTCTCCATAGATATTTGATTTAGATTATATTAATTGTCAAATTTTTATTAGAGTTTGGGTCTTTTACTTTCACACATTTGATTTGATAATCGAATTTGTACATTATTTCAAGTCTATAAATCTTACCCTCTTGAGTAATTTACAGATTATTTAATTTTTCTCGTTCTTTTTATAGTTTCTTATTTTTAACTTTTTTCTTATTTAAAATTTCTAGTAATTCTTATGAAATATTCATGCATTTTACAGAGCCAGCATCTAATATTTATCTTTTCTCTATTTTTTTACTATCTGTATTGCTAGTTAACATCATATAATAATTATAAGGTAGATTATTCAAAAAAAGGCTTTCAGCAAATTAGTTTAATTTTTCCTCTGTCTACAATATTCTCAAATCGAGTTCTTAAACTGAAGATAGTCACTAATTTAAGATTTTCTGTTTTAATTTTCTTGTTTTAGCATATTAATGCTAGCTTTAAGGCATTAAATTTGTTCTTTAAGTGAGTGTAGCTGTACTGATAGTTATTAGTTTATCTATTACATATATTTTAGAGAAGCATATGCTGAGAATCCATTTCATATGTCTATTGCAGAATTAATTTCTTAATTTGGTAAGTTTTGTTTGTGTTAAGAATAAATAGGATTAAAAATGGATTAGTAAAAGGGTAAGATGTTGTAGTTTTCTCTGGTGATATGAGAATGTAATAAAGGAATTTAGGCATATGAATATATAATAATTGATATTTTTTGAATGTAAAAATAGGAAAATAATAATAATGTTAATTGTCTCTATTTATACAACTTTAATTAAAGGAATAAATTAAGAAATGCTAAATATTAGAAACTTTAAATGCTTCTTAAATATTACTTTAATCAAATTTTATAATTACTTCAAAGATAATTTACATCATAATATGAGAAGGCTTTTCAGAATAGTAACTTAACTAGTAAAATATTTTCTATATAATATATAAGATAAATGAAAAAGCTTAAAATATTTCAGGAAAGTTCTTTTAATTTTATTAATGTATTATCACAAAATAATTCAAATCTACATTTTTTAAAACAAACATTAATTCCATAAATAAATGATTATAATTAGTCTATTAGGATAACTTTAATATTGCTTTAAAGTTGTTGGTTCTATATAAATTATTTTATATAAATAAGGGATAAAAAATGGAAATGTATTTGAGTTCATTAAAATATAAACTATAAGAATTCTTAGATAACTTAGAAACTAATTTTTAATATTTAAGAAAACGGTGAGGCTATAATTAAAAGGGGATCTAGCTCAAATGCTAGAGCGCTCCTTTCGCATACGAGAGGCAACGGGATCGATACCCGTGTTCTCCATTTTTATGAAAGTAAAATGATAAATAAAGTATAAAGATATTAGTTATTTTTAAATAAGTCATATAATAATAAATAAGCTTTAGCTCAGTCGGTAGAGCGCCACCCTTTTAAGCTGGTGGTCAACGGTTCAAGTCCCTTAGTCGGCGTTTTATCGTTTAAATACAATTTTTAGCTTATAATTTCAAAAATAAACTTTTAATTATAGAACAGTCTATAATAGATCTATAAAGCAGTAATAAAAAGACTTTAATAAACCTTAAAAAAGAAATATTTTACATTCTAAATTTGAAAAAATAGATTGAATTTAGTTAAATAAACAATAAAGTCTAGTTTAAAGGCTAATATTGAGATTTGCAAAGAAATTTAGGAAAATAAATGTATACAAATTTTATTTTTTTTAATTAAAAAACTAAAATTATTAGATGGGAATAATTATATTCAAAAGTATATTATATCCAATAATTAAATTTTGTTTCCAAATAGTGGTTAAAAGTTCTTTGATTGTTTTTAAAAATATGTAGAAAGCTTATTATTTTAATAAATTCAAATGTTTTAATTTAAATTTTTAAATTAAAAGAGTTTTTTGACATTTATAACTGTAAGAATTACTTTCTACAATTATAGACGTTAGTAAATATTTTGAATGCTAGTTAAACATAATCTTTATCTCATCAATTTTTAATTAATGCTATAGTAACATTTTTTATTTCTTACTTTTTGCTTTTTCCATCTCTAATGATTCTAATCTTCTTGATATAAGTTTCTTGTTAAATATTTTTATTTATAAATCTAAATATCCCAAATAAGACTTCGAAAGGAGTTTATAAATCCTTAATCATATAATATAAGCGTCTTAAATTATAATTCCCAATCTTTTAAAATAGTCAATTCTTATATTAGATCAACATATATATTTAAAAATGTGCTCGAATGTATAATACTCTCCACACATACAGTAGGGATTATCAATAGGATAATGACAATCTTAGAGATCTTTTCGAAAATTATAGGATTGAATTCTAAGTTTATATATACTAAAATTTATTGTCTAAATTATTTGTTCAACTTAGTGTAAATAATTAGTGGAAATTGGTAAATATTATTAAATAGCTTATCATATATTTTAGCCATTCTCTTAAACTTTTTAGTAGCTGTATTATAGAAATAATGTTGTATTTGTCTCTTATATATTTAGTAAAATTTTTTGAACTTATACTAAAAATTTTTCGTATAAATCTACTAAAAAAGAATTTAATTTATAGGTAAAAGCGTAAATAATTAATTAGAATACAAAAGAACAACAAGAAAGCACAAGAAGCAAGGGGTAAGAGTTGGAAGATGAAACGAAGGATACATAACTTTAAGGAGATAATAAAAATGAAGTATCTGATTCATATGATAAGTTAATTTAAATATAATTTTTGAATGAATTCTCAAGCAAAAGATTGATATTATTTCTTTCTTATACATTTGCTAAGTTTAATATAGTTATTTTCTGGAAATTTCTAAAATCTTTGATGTTGTTATCTGAATATATGTGCAGTGGCATGTCTATATAAGGTAAATTTGGTTTTTAATAAAATGTTTATTTAATTTTTTGGTTTTATAGTTCTCAAAAGGAAATTGGGTAGAAATAATGATTTGGTCATAATTTGTATCCCATAAATCTGTTAATTATATGAACTGAAATAAAAGTTATGACTTTGTGGAAGTGAATTTAATTTTAAAGGTATTTAGGAAAAAGTTTAGGTTATTACTAATCTGACTATATTTCTGATATTAAGACTAAAATTATGTTTAGTAATAATAAAATGTAATAAAAGTAGTACTTTTTAGAATAGCTTTATTAATAATTAATATTTCTTTAAAAAATGTAATTAATTCTTTTTTATTAACTTGTTACTCAAATATTGTAAATGCTAAAATATAAAAATGTATACTATTTTTTTAATAATAAGCATACTAATTATTATCCTTAAAATGAAATTAATTTTTAAACTAGAAAGTTAAATTATTAGATAAGATATTTTATAGCTTATTATTAATCATTTAAAACATTCTTTTACCTTCATTATTAAAAAATACTTTTTATTTATTAGTTTTATTTCATAGTTAATAGTAATATATTTATTTAGATTTATATAATTAATTGAGCAATCTTTTAGTTACATTTTAAAGCTTACAAATTTATTTTACTTAAAATTAATTTCATTATTATTTAATTATAAACAATCAATAATTTAGGTTTATAATTAACTAATTAGTTGCATAGGCTTTATTTTAAACTTCAAATATTGATAAAACATAAATAGTAGTGATATATATAAACTAGTTATAAAATAGATTTAAACTTAAAATTTTATATTTATTTCTAAGAATTAATTGAATATCTTATTTAAATTTCTCATGCTATAAATCATTTAAAAAACTACTATTTTTATTATAAAAATCTTAATTTCTTAAAATTTTATTATGAATCAGTATTTAATACTTTAATATACTCATTTTTTAATTACTTACTTACCATTTCATTTTGTTTCTCATATCATTATTTCATTTTTTAATCAATCAATGTTTTTTAATATCTCTTCAATCATAAATAAAGTATTAAATATCTTATTTATTCTCAAAATAACCTATACCATTATCATTTATATTTAATCAAAAATATTACTTATTTTAAATATATTAGTTAAACTATTATTTAAAACATATTCTTTAGTATCAACTAATTTTACTACTTTCCATACTTCAACTATTTAGACTCTTCAATTTATACAGTTACTATCTTTCTTATTTTATTCAAATACTATTTAAATATTATAATCAATCATTAATTTGCCTTAAGATTTTTTGCTTTTTCTTTTATTAAAAATTCTTTTTCTGCTTTTTAAAACTTCTGAGATAGAAAAAGTTTATTTTTACTTTAATATTTTCGCTTAATAAATTTATCTATTAAATTACTGCGAAAATAACATGCTGAAAAAAACTTTTATATTAAAGTATTAGTCTGAAATTTTTCAAAAAAATTTATTCCATCCGAGAATTTTCCTGTAGTGTAAAACGCTGAGCAAAAAAACAAAATTAAAATTTTTACACATTATCTATGTTTACATTCACAATATTTTTGGAATTTTTAAATCTCAGTCCTTACTTTGCATCAATGCATTCAAATTCAAGTCCATCTACAATTTTATAAGTTTATCTTTTAAAAATCAAAAATTTTTTACTTAACCGATTTTTTACACTTTTATAAATTCAATCTTATTTCAAAATTTTTAAACCATTTTAGTCCGTCCGAAAAATGTCTTGCAGTGTAAAACGCTGAGCAAAAAATCAAAATTAAATTTTTTCATTTTATTATTCATTTATTAATTCAAAAAAAAAAATTATAAAATTTTAAAATATATCCCTGTTCTTATTTATATCGAAAAATATTTTATTGAGATTCAAAAATTAAAATTTTTTCTTAAAAATATTTTTTATGAATTAAAATTTTCCCTTTCACTAATATGTTCAACTCTCAAAAAAATTCCTTTTTAAATTTTCAAACTTTTTTTAAATTCAAAATAAAAAAATAACCAAAATGCTGTAAAAAAATATTCCTTTTATTAAAAAAAATCGAAATTTTAAACTTTTTTCTAAATAAATTTTAAAATTCCTTTCTTAAAATTTAATTCCTTTAATTTAATTCCTTTCCAAAATTTTTTTTATTACTTCTATCTTTTAACACCTTTTAAACTTTTTATACCCTTTTCACACCCTTTGTCCCGCTTCACAAAAATTTAGTCCATCCTAAAAAATGTCTTGTAGTGCAAAACGCTGAGCAAAAAAACAAAATTTTTATTTTCACAAAAATTACACTCAAATATCAATCTTATTACACTAATTAATTACAAATTTAAATTTAAAAACAACATTTAAAACAACATTTAAAACAACATTAAAGCAACATTAAAACAACATTAACTACACCTTCTATTTAATTCACCCGTAAACTCCTAAAAATTAAAAAAATATATTGACTCAGAAATTTATACAACAGAAAAAACTTGTATACTAAAAAATTTTATAACAGAAACTTTTATAACATAAAACTTTTATAACAGAAAAAATTATAACAGAAAACTTTTATAACAAAAAATTTTATAATTAAAAAATTATTACTTTTATAATTTTCCATATGCTTTCTTTCTCTTTCAATAAAAAATATTAAAAATTCAAATGCTTTTTTTTTTATTTAATTTTTATACTCTTATAATTATTCAGTACTCTCTCTTCTCACAAAACACTATTTCTCGTTATAAACAATTATAAACAAATATAAACATTTCACTATTCTTAAAACAAATTATCCTTTTAAAATACTTAACTAATAACGTAATTACTCTTTAGATTTAAAAAAACACATTCAATCCTTTATTTAGTAAATACTTACTTCCTCTTTTACTTAAATTTAATCATAATCCAACATACTCTTACACCTCAACAATTTAAACAAAAACTTATATCATTATAATTTATTATTATTATATTCATTCAACTTCATTGACACTTTGCAATTTTGCTACTTTATTGCTTAGAGTTGTAACTCAACTTTAGTATACATTAAATATATTATCATTGCTTTTTAACCGTATAATATCATTGTTATTTTTATATATGAGTATAACTGTATAACTGTATAACAGTATAACTGTATAATAAAATTATAGATTAGTATTATAACAGTATAACTGTATAACTTTATATCAGTGTAATAACATAGTAATATAGTAACATAACAGTATTATAGATTAGTAGTATTGTAGAATATTGATTATTCAAATACTTAAATTCATTAGTCTAAATAAATATATTAATTTAATAAGTTCATTCATTTAATAAATATATCTCATCTCATACTTCTATTAAAGTCCTACTCACTCATCTATATGTTACTTACTTCACAATCACTCAATCTCATTCCATAGGGAGCATATACACTATTCCAATCCAACTACTTTATTATTAAAATATCTAAATTGACACCTACCTATCCCACAGATTCATCAACACTTAACAACCTCTATACATTCCATTTTCTCAAGTAGCCATATTTATCCCCAGAATAGATCCATCTCGAATCCCTTGATAATGCCAAGGACCATATTGAATTTTTGTGACCACTCAAAGTTAATACACACTAACCAGCTGAAAAAGACCATATCTTTATGGTTGAGTCACGAGATGCTGATATTATATATCTAGAGTCCAAGGAGATTACTACCTAGGAAACAATATCAGTATGTCCCTCTAAAGTTCTCAGGAGAGTACCCTTGGGGAAATTCCAAATCTTTATGGTTTCGTCAGATGATGCTGATATTATATATCTAGAGTCATAGGAGATTACTACCGATCAAATAGAATCAGTATGTCCCTCTAAAGTTTTAACACAGGAACTAGATAAAAAATCCCAAAATGAACTTTGTAACTTTCATATCTTGATAGTTTTATCTCGAGATGCTGATATGATATATCTAGAGTCATAGGAGATTACTACCGATCAAATAGAATCAGTATGTCCCTCTAAAGTTCTCAGGAGAGTACCCTTGGGGAAATTCCAGATCTTTATGGTTTTGTCTCATGATGCTGATATTATATAACTAGAGTCATAGGAGATTACTACTGATGTAACTGAACGAGTATGTCCCTCTAAAGTTCTCAGGAGAGTACCATCAGAGAAATTCCAGATCTTTATGGTTTTGTCTAATGATGCTGATATGATATATCTAGAGTCATAGGAGATTACTACCGATCTAACATAAGAAGTATGTCCCTCTAAAGTATTGATTAAGGCAGATGTTTAATAATCTCAGATCTTAATTGTTTTATCCCATGAACCAGTGATGATATATTGATTGTCAGGAGAGATAGCTATTGAGTTGATGCATCAAGAATGACCTTCGAGTTCATGAGGATACTCAGTTGTTATATTGGAAAGATCAGCATTACTCAATACACAACCGATAAACTTAGTGTTTCTTAAATTACATAGATGGAAACTTGAATTAGAGAAATCACATTCAGTAAATGTTGTGTCCGATAGATCTGCTTGCACCAATCTCATGTTGGAGAAATTTTATTATGATGCAAACTTAACATTCAGGTAGTTAAGTATCGTTATCACATTCGATGATAACTACGATACTTCCTATGATGTTCTAGATAACTCTAACACCTAATTTAATTTATCAGCCAGTTATGTATTAGATACCCTAGATAATTATAATAAGACCGATGTCTAAAGGGTTAAGCTTGAGTGATTTAAAGGATGTTACTTCAAATATTAGATATCGATACTTTGTTATTGTATTAGTTGGTCTAAGATTTGAATTAACTATTCGAACGTTAAGGTATTGAAATTCACTAAGGCTTATTTTATCAAGTTTGGCTGCTCTTAAAGCTATTGAACTTATAAGTTCTATTACTCTAACTAAAGTTCAATAATATATCGAAGTAACTGTTAATCATCACTTAAAGCAGAATTTGAAACTTCTTGGTATATTTTAAACTGAGATTAGTCTTTTTATATTAGTTACTCTTAAACTTATTATTTGTCTTAATTTTAGTGTCTTAGGGAGGCTTAGTCTTAATATAAGTATTATAATTATTGGTTTTCCTATATTTCATATTATTGGAGATCCTATACTTGTTTTTGCTGAAACTACTATTATTATTATTGACCTTGACATAGACCTCTTATTACATCTTATTAACTGAAATAAGATTCTATTAACTAACAAGCTTTTTACTGAGTCAATATCTAACCCTATGAATGATCTCTCAGAAAATTGAAGGCATTTAAGAGATAATACTGAATATTGTATCGCAAACCTTAATCACTTAAATTTATATTCTATTCACTTTTTAACTCATTGATTTCTCTTAAGATATCCGTAAATTACTACTATTATTCTTATAGCTAATACTGATTTGCCTGCTGGTGGATATGCTAGCGCTATTACTATTATTATTGAATGCTGAGTTCCGATAATCGATTCAGTAAACTCTTAATCTTATTCACTCTTTAAATATATTATTCTATCAAGATTTTGAATATTCATTTAATTACTTACTAGCAGATATTATTCCACTACTAACTAACACCATTGATAGCATTTCTTATAAACTATAGCTGCTCTTATTTCTAATTCTATTATTCCTATAACCAATCGAGTTATTGATTTAACCATAATTAATCCAATGTTTGATGGTACTGAGGCAATAAAGGTTATATTGGTTATTATACCATATAGTTTTGTAGATCCTAAGGCCTGATGTTAAACATTTGAGCATGATTTCTACAATATATCATTCCTGTAAGCTGATATAAGGTATTTAGACAGTTGAAACATGAAACGCAGTTGCAAGGAAGCTGCTTGGCTTAAAACTAACCTTAATCGAAAGCATTTCTACAGTTAGGACACTGTTACATATCCATTTATAAAAAATAAAATTAGTTTTAGTATTTAGAAACTAATTACAATGAAATAAAAATTAAAATATTTAAAATTTAATTATTAAATTTAATTTATTAATAAAATACAAACTAATAAAGATTAATTTCTCTTAAAAATATGAGGAAAAAGAGATGGTTAATAACCAAAAAAAAGGGGACCAAATCATAAAAGATGGGGCACTCTCATATCGAAAATCCGAAAAGAGAAAATAACCTTAGGTAAGAGACACTGAATCTCCAATCATCGAGACAAAGCCCAGTGTCGTTATTTATTGTCTCATTCAGGATTGGGTAATTTGCAAGCCTGCTGCCTTCCTTAGATGTGGTCTCTCAGGCTCCGGAATCGAACCCTAATTCTCCGTTACCCACCACTGCCATAGTAATCCAATATCATCGAAAACTGATAGGGCAGAAACTTGAATGACCCGCCATGCTTCATGGTCCTTGTGTATTATAATTCCTACACGGACGATATCTAATAAACATCTTGCATGCATTCTAGAATTACTACGATTATCTAACACACCATCAAATAAACTATCACTGTTTAATGAGCCATTCACAGTTCCACGAGTAAATGCTTAAACATGCATGGCTTAGTCTTTGAGACAAGCAAATGACTACTGGCAGGATCAACCAGATTTATACTTTTCTATTTCCATCCACTTTTTCTATATACTCCTTTCCTCCCCCTTCATTTATGTTTCATAACACTACCCTTCAAATATCCATACTACAGCCCACCTTTTACCCCTACTTGTCTTAAAAAATATACGCTAAGTCACCACTATAGTCATCAAGATCTTCTTTTTACCTTCTTAGCCAATCTTCATTTCTTATATATGCATTTCTCAATTTTTAGATTCACGACTTTGTCACACATAATTCATTCATTAAGCACATCATTTTAAGCTTACAAGTCTCTTTTCTACTTTTTATCTACTTATATTGAATGTTCTTTTCTCAAACGGTAGCACTTAAAGTACTTAATACTTAAGTATCATCTTCTTCTTTTCATTCTTCATCTATCAAAACTTTTTCTTTGCTTTCTCTTTTTTCAAATTTTCAAAAATTTGAAATTTTCACTTCCTTTAGAACCCAAGAAATCTTCTTATTTATGCTTTTTATTTCTCTTTTCATTCTTTTATCTCTATCCTTCTACTATTGATTAGCACTTAAAAATTTATCTCTTCTTCATCATCATTAGATATCAAGCGACAATACCTTTTCAAGTTGGGTCTTTAGCAGCTTTTATTTCAAATTTTCAAAAATTTGAAATTTTGTACTTAATAATCAAAGTAAGTTAAAGTAAGTAAAACCCCAGAAGATATAGTAATGAGAATCTCTATGTAAAATCCTAAATAGATGATACAAAGATAAGTAACTAAAGGAAAGACTAGGTACTACTCGGTACAACTAGGTACTACTAGGTAAGATTAGGTACCATTAGGTACAACTTCTTTTTAACTAGGTATTAATAGGTACATGTACTCGGTACAACTAGGTACGACTGCGAGCGGTTTCTGTCCGTTCTGAACTGGCCGTAGGACACCTGTGTTATCTTTTAACAGATGTGCCGCCCGGGCCAAACTCCCCACCTAACGGTTTCTCCCACCCAGTTACATTACTAGAAAATTACTGCATGACAGGATAAGTAAAGTGACATTAGTAGTGGTATTTCAAGATCGCGGCCTCCCATTTATTCTACGCTTCCTATGCCAATTTATTTAGAAGATGATATATGCGATAGTTTATGACTCTAACCTGATGCAAAGACTTTTAGGAATAACAAATGGCACAATTTATAATTTGAGATAGAATCATATTTACCATGTTTGATGCTTATTTTATAATTATGATAGCCTAAACTAGCATCTGACAGTAACATGTGTTAGCTTAACTAAATAGTTATAGTAATGAGAAAAATAATTAATAAATAGGAGATAATTTAAGTAGAAGAAGGATGGAATCTATTTCATATTTTTTAAATTTTATTTCATAAAATATAAAAGGTCTTTTAGGATCATTCTGGAAAGCAGCTTACAAGGTAATGTCGAAACTTCACCTATTAGTTAGTTGTTCTTAGAACTCCAAAAATTGTTCTTCTTCTTTTATTTTGCAGCTTATCCCCTCTTTAGTTAGCAAATTCTTATTATCAAGCTAGAAGCAAATTTCATCTGTTTTACTCTTGTTTCATCAGCATTTATATTATACCTCAAAGCTTTATGGAAATTGAAGCTTTCTAGATAAGCAATAATCTAGCTGAAGGAAAGTAAATAGTTAAAGATAAAACAGTCTATTCTATCTGCTAGTAATTTAGATAAAGTTCGTAAAGGTAGCAATCCTTCTAAAAATATTTTGGAAGGGTTAGTTTCTTCCTACAGGAGGAGAAGGAAAAAAATTGTTCCTGTTATATACTAACGCACTACCATCTATTCTATTTATTTTTTATCTTTCCTAAAGTTACAATGGAGAATTCTATAAAATAAGAGATTAAAGGCATCCCTAATATTTAAGTGCATCTAATTATAATGTAGGATTCTTCAATTGATTATTATATTTTACACAATAGCACATCAATAAATTACATTATTAAATGCTAAACAATTTTATATCTCTACTTTAGTAAAATTTTAATTTATTCACCTTTGAGATCAGGTAGATAATCCTAAGTATTTTTATCTTAAATATTAGAGATATTAATTCAGTTTTAAACCTTAATTGCATACCTAATAAAAGCAAACATTTTTAAGTGATATCTCTTTTAAAGTCTTTTCCCTTATTTATTTTTATTTTACTAAGCTTAGAAATATTTAATTAGTTATGTTGAAAGATTATAATACCAAATGCAGCTAAACTAATAAGCTTTTTTATGTGATTTTTACTTGCTAGCTTCCTCTAATAATATTTTTACTATTTCTTAATGAAATAAAGCTTTCTATAAGAATGCTAATGAACATAGAATCTTATTTTCCTAGATAAATTTAAAGATAATAATATGAAAGTTTTGATTTTCTTTCATTATGATTTAATAAATAACTAGAGATTTAAAATGGTAACCTATCTATCATAAATTACTACTGAAATTAATCTAATTAGTATAACTAATAATGGGATATATTATATCCTAATTCTCTTATTCACTTCAAAACACATCTCTTATCGACTCATACTCATTCATAATTCTGACAATCCTATAGTTCTAGCTATTTCTGCTTATCACCTTTAAATTTACTTATATCTTCTAGCTAAAAATTTAACTTTAGATCCTATTAATATCATTGAACTCACTTTCTCATTAATTTCCTTTCTTTAGACTAAAGATAACGAATTTCATAAATAGTATAAAGCATTTTTTAGTTTGCTTAAGTTAGACTAAAAATAAAGAAATTTATTAAATAATCTTGCTTTGTTTCACTCTAAGCTAATAAATTAGATAGATAGTTCAAATTTATTTATATTAAACTATAGCCTAAATATATGATCCTTTCTTTTCCAATTTAATAAATAAGAAGCTATATTATTTCAAAATTTTATAATCTAAACATAAAAAGAAAGTTAGTTTATAGCTTCCCTTTTTTATCATTTTTTCTTATCTTCTACTTTGAAGTACTCTAAGAGTTTAAAAATTTTTCTGAAGCATTGAATAGATAAAATCACACTTATTTTAGTTATATATTTAGATTAATAATTAAATAATTGTTTGATTTTTCCTTACGTTGCTATTATCAAATTGTTTAAGCTCAAAGAAAATTAATAAGCTATTTAATTTTAAAGACTAATTCATTAAGCTTTTTATAGATTAAAAATTCTTCTATTTCACTTTATTAATTAATTCTAGTTTATTTAGACTCTTAACATTGATTAATAATTCTTTTTTATCTCTTCAGCGATTTTAAGATTAATATTTATAATTATCAAAATCGAAGTATAGCTATTAGTTATAAAAAATTACTATTCTCTATTTATTTAGAGTTTCTATTCTTTTTCCTAAGGTTATTACTCAATCTATTAATTATATTTTTAAAGAAAAATGTTCGTGAATCCTTAATTCTCATCGCTTATATGTTCTATTTATTCCTACTTACGTTCTATTTCTACTCCACATATTCGATTCTCAATGTAGTTCCTACTTTATCATTCTCTATATTACATCAATAAGATAATCACCTTTTCTATCCACTATTTTAAACATTTTTTCCTTTTCTGATCTTTTTATGTTTAGATTGCAATATTTATTATGGCTACTATATATGTTTCTAAATAAATTCGACATTTTGTACATTAAATTCTATTAACCTATTGCTTAGTGCTGATTTCCAAAACAAGCACAAATAATTAATTTATCTACAAAGACTCACACAGAATAGTCCAAAGCATTAATTTCTCTTATTTATATCTTTTAGTTATTTAAAGGTATAAGTTGCGTACTTAGTTTCTATAAGCTGTTCTTTATACAAAAGAAGCTTTAATTTATTTGGGTTTTATGTTCTACAAGATTAAAGTAGTATAAGATAGCTATTAATCCTTGTTAGTAGTTTCAATGAAAGATTTTCTATTATTCTTTCTAGGTACAAAGTAATCAAAGGTAATTTATCTGGAAAGCTTATCCATGTCTAGTTAAATCCATCTATAAACAGCAATTTTCTCCCTATTTATTTAATTTTTAAAGAGCATTAACATTAGCAAACTAGATTCATTCCTTTTAGGATATAAATACAAGCAGTGCTTGAGTATCCTATAATTTTTTTTTAATTACATTAGAATATTACCTTTTAAATTTCAAACTTGCTCTTAATTAGGATTAAGTTTGATTATTTTATTTTAGTAAATTTTTGCTTTTCATAATTATCCAAAACAGTTAAGAAAATTAATTTAACTAGATGATTATCCATAAAATTAGGATATGGTTCATTCTTTTATTATTTTATCCTTTTGGTTCTTTTTTTATTCCTAAAAGAATAAGTATTGCTTCTATTTTTAATTTTGCTTTTAGCATATTTAGAATACTTCTTTAAAGCAAACTTATTATATCATGCATCTTCTTTTCATACTGTTAAGTTTTATAATGCTTTCCTTTTTAAAATCAAGCTTCATCATTCTTGATATCAATTTCAATAATCTTATTAACTATATAAATATCTTCTTGATTCCCTTAAAATATAATAAAATCATTCTCTTTAATATTAAAGACTAATTATCTACTAGTAGCAAATTTAAAATTAAAGCTAATATTTCAATAGTCTTTTCAATCTTTCTTAATATAATTTGAATGACTTTTAATAGATTCATTTGCTTATCTATATCTTTAAGAACTTTTTCTATTATGAGATTAGCTTTAAATTTATTAGCTTCAATTTTAGTAACCATTATTAGAGTTTAAATTTCCTCTCCAAGTTTAGCAGAGCTTATGCTTTTATAAAATTAGCTTTAATATTTTAAGAATTAATTTCTTTAGTTTTGTTCATTTAATTGAATGATTCTTCATATTCATCTTTCTAAAGATAATTTTTCTTATTAAGAAATGAGTCCTACTATTGCTAGAATCTAAGCTTAGTTAGCAGTTTTTTTAATTTCTAATGCCTTCTTTATTCTTTTCGAACTCTAAAGGAGCTAAAATCTTTATTAAAAAACTTCAAATTTTTATGACCCAATTTTAACTCAGCATTTTAACATTAAGTGTCTCATCAGCTCATTCCAAAATAGAAAGGAAAATCCCTTATCTTAAATAAATGTTTATCCTTTTTTATTTACCTCTATCTACATTATCTTATCATTAAACAGTATCTTCAACCTTGTTTTAATTAAAACAAAGCAAGTTCTTTCTAATAAGTTTCTACACTTTTATGTTAATTTAATTAAAGCATCTCAATTATATATTTGTAAACTATAAGGATCTTACTACAGAGTTCCTATTCTAACTTCTACACCATTTAATTGGCTAAATAGATAATTTCCTTTATGATACTCCAATTCAGTCTTTTTTACATGTAGTAGAATATTTATGTTATATTGTCATCAGATTTTTAGAAATTTTTCTATCTTCATACTCTCCCAAGATAGCTGATCTTGGATTATTGCATGACTTAAGTAAATAGATAGCAAAAGATAAAAGAGGTTCCCTTTAATGAATGACTCCCTAACATTCGATAATAAAGTAAGTTAAAAGAGTGATATTTGATCTTTAGCTTGTATAGTAAAAGAAATATTTAATGAACAATTTCCTTATCCAGATCTAGTCTAATAAGTCTAAATTATAAAGGCAGTTTATTTAGATAAAAGAATTCCTTAATTTACAGAAGAAATAAATTAAGAGCCAGAGTTAGTTTAACTATTATAATAATGCTTTAGTTATAATTAAAGTAATAGACCTGATATTTATAGCTTCAAAAGCCACTTAGATTCAATAAAGTTTAAAGTGAAAAATAAAAAATCAATAGTAAGATATAGTTCAATAAAGTAAACTAACTATACGTTCATAAAAGTTGTTTGAAGTATAAGCAAAAGCTTCTAACTTTCAAGTGTAAGGTTAAATGTAGTTAAAGGATTAAAATTTAAGTAGTTAGTATTTAAATTTAAGCAAAAAGAAAAAGATTAGAGTAGGAATAAAATGAGTTATTAGGATATTTTAATATAATATAGGATATTAAAGATATGACTTATTTAACTAGTTTAACTTTTCTTGATATAGAATATAAAATATATTAACCTAAGTCTAGTAGAAATAAGTATAATAGGCAAATAACTTATATTGCTTAAAGTAGTTTAATATACTAAATCTTAATATTGACACTGATGGATATTATTTAATCTGCTTGCTTACTTAGTAAGCTAATCCATTAATAGGAAGATTCTCTACTAGTATTATAGAACAAATAAAAAGTTAATTTTGGTATTTCTAGTTATTTAGAATCCTAAATATGTGGAAGTGAGTTTAATTGTATTTCTAAGGGTTATATCAATGAGAAGAATAGGAAGTAAACAATAAGCAGAAACTAAAAAAGTTTTGATATTCTTCTAAGTATGGAAACTAGGGCTATTAGCACTAAGCTTTAAGGATATAATTTCATTATTTCTTAGCTATTAATCTCTATAGCAGTCAGTTACCTTTAAAGCCATGTAAATACAATATTTTTAAATTAACTTTAGCAGCTCTTAAGGATCTAAGTGAGCTGGACTATACTTTTAAAGGATTTATATCTAAAGTATAAATAATAAGCTTTCAAACTAGAATCCAAATTACTCTTTAAACTAAATGAAATAAGCTTAAAACTGATATACAGGATAGAGTCAGACTTTTAGTAATAAAGCTATTTTCAACATATGTTGAATAGACTTTAATTGATTAATATTGTAATAAGGAAAAAGTTAATGGAAGCATAAAATATATACTTAAAGTTAGAGTTGTAAAGAGAAGGCTTTAGTATTACTTAATAAGTCTAGAAGCTAAATTTAAAGTAATAGTTCAAATATTACCTTTAGATTAATTGTCAATATATATGGAATATACTTTAAAGTCAAAATCATATACTAGATCTATAGCTTTATCTAAGGAAATCAAAGTAAGAAGCTTATCATAGAGGAGTTTATAAATGGACACAACTTATAGAAAGTTAAGCTTTGCAAGATCTTAAATCTAATTGGGACTAAATTATTAGTAAGAAACTAATAAGAAGAATTAAAGGAACACTTAGAGAAAAAGCAACAAGCTTAAGACTAAAAATAAGACTATAATACATTTATGTCAATTGCTTATAAAACTACATAGCAGCAAAGGTGTAAATCCTTAGAATCAATTATTGATACTTCACTTAAAACTAGAAATTTAATATATGAAAAACTTCTGTTTTAGTAGATTTAAGAACAAACAATTATAAAAATTAAATACTGATTACTATAGAATATCATCTAGTAATATTAGGTATAGCCTAAATAGTAGTTTAATCTATATAATTAGAAATTCTATATACAAGCGATAATCACAAGAAGTAATCATTATCCTTACACTTTTAAATTCAATACAGGTTACTTCTTCTGCTATAAATAACTGTGAAAGTCATTTTTTTAAACTTACTTAAATCAGACAATTAGTTTACACCTAACTGGATTATAAAGAAACATCTAAATAGATAAAGCAAAAATTAAAAAATACCTGCTATGACTAAAGCTAAACTAAAAAATGAGATAGCTATTATAAATATAAAATGGGAGCAGCTTAAATAAACCGAAAAGGATTATAATTATAAAAAAAAGGAAATTATACTGAATCAATTGAATACTTTAATACATCTATAGAAGATTATCCTAATGAACCTACATATCATAATAATAAAGGTCTTTCATTGTATTATTTAGGTAGAATCAATGAAGCTATCCAATGCTATGATACTGCTCTTAGATTAAATCCATAATTTGCAGTTGCTTAGAATAATAAAGGCCTTGCTTTGTATTATTTAGGCAGATACAATGAAGCTATTCAATACTATGAGACTGCTCTTATATTAAATCCATAATATGTAGCTGCTTATAATAATAAAGGTCTTGCACTCCATAAATTAGGTAGATGCAATGAGTCTATTCAATGCTATGATACTGCTCTTTAACTAGATCCCAATAGTGCAACTGCTCTTAAAAATAAAGGTGCTGCATTAAATAAATTAGGTAGATAGAATGAGGCTATTGAATACTATGATAAAGCTCTTTAACTAGAACCCAATAATGCAACTGTTCATAATAATAAAGGTCTTGTATTAAATAAATTAGGCAACTACAATGAAGCTATTCAATGCTATGATACTGCTCTTTAACTAGAACCCAATAATACAATTATTCTTAGTAATAAGGGTTTTGCACTGCATAATCTAGGTAGATACATCGAATCTATTCACTACTATGATGCTGCTCTTCAAATAAATCCATTATTTATAGTAGCTCATGAGAATAAAGGCGATACACTGAATAGTTTAGGCAGATATAATGAAGCAATTCAATGTTATGATACTGTTCTAAAAATAAATCCCAATGATGCATATGCTCTTAAAAATAAAGGTGACGCTTTGAAAAACTTAGGTAGATTTAATGAAGCTTTTCAATGCTATGATAGTGCTATTTAATTAGATCCTAAGAATGCAATTTATCATAATAATAAAGGTCTTACACTATATTATTTAGGTAGATACAATGAAGCTATTCAATGCTATGATTCTGCTCTTTAACTAGATCCCAATGATGCTGTTGCTTTGAGTAATAAAGGTCTTGCATTAAACTACTAAGGGTAATACAACGAAGCCATTAAATACTTTGATATTGCTCTTTAGTTAGATCCCAAGAATGAAAATACTCATATTAATAAAGGGCTTGCGCTGAATAATCTAGTCAAATACGATGAAGCCATTTAGAGTTTCAACTAAGCTATTTAACTCAATCCTACTTTCCCAAATTCCTACAAGCATAAAGCTTTTTCTCTCTATAAAATAGGAAAATTTTCTGAAGCCATCGATAATACTAATAAAGCTATCTCTCTTAATCCCAATTATGCAGCAGCTTACTTTAATAAAGGATTAGTCCTTCAGGCTTTTAATCAAAATGAATAAGCACTTTAATGCTTCACTAAAGCACACTAATTTGACCCTTAACTAGAAATTCCTTAAATAAATACTTAAAATTAGACACTCTAAGTATAGACTACAATTAGCTTAGAAGATATCTAGTAACTTCTATAGTAAAATGGTGCTGGCTAACATAGCAAATCTCAAATCAGGATATGAAACTATAGAGACTTAATCCCTAATACCCAATTTCTTGATAGCTTGAAAATTATAGGTGAAGGTAGTTAAGGAACTGTTTATTTAATAAGAATTGAAGGGTCTGATTATGCGCTTAAAAGGATGACCTAAAAGGGAGATCAATAGAGATTAATAGATGCATTCTATTTTGAATGTAAATCTCTTTTATAAGTTAATAACTTAAGAATTCTAAGACTTGTAGGACTTTCAATTGACACTTCAGATAAAGGAAACTACTGTTTTTGTCATTTAACTGATTACATGCCTAAGGGAAGCTTATACTAAGTCATTAGATCTAATTAACTATTTCCAGATAGCGAAGAAAGATTAGCCATAAGATTTTATAAGAAACTAAATTTGCTGAGCTAGATAGCCGAAGGCTTGTAGGCAATTCATTCCCAAAACTTAATTCATAGAGATATGAAATCTCTTAGCATTCTGCTTGATGATTAGGATTCACCTAAATTAGCTGACCTGGGATTATTGCATGAATCAAGTATAAAGACTATGAAAGAATCAAAAAGATTACCTCAATGAATGGCTCCCGAACTTTTCGATAATAAAGTAAGCTAAAAGAGTGATATATGATCTTTAGCTTGCATAGCAGTAGAAATATTTAATGAGCAATTACCTTATCCAGATTTAGATTCTCAAGAATAGTTTATGAAGGCAGTTTGTGTAGATAAAAGAATTCCTTAATTTACAGAAGAAATAAAATAAGAGCCAGAGTTAGTTTAACTATTATAATAATGCTTTAGTTATGATTAAAGTAATAGACCTGATATTTATAGCTTCAAAAGCCACTTAGATTCAATAAAATAAAAGTGACAAATAATTAGTTAATAGTCAAATAAGATACATTAAAATGAGCAAACAATCGATTCATAAAAGATGGTTGAGAAGTAAGAGCTAATAGCTGTTAAAACATAAGTATAAACATAAGAGTAATAAAATATAACAGAGGCAGGATTTAAAATTGAGCAGTCAGATAATTTAATAATAAGCAAGAGAGAAGAGGAAAAGAGTTGATAAGGAATAAATGATTTAATAGTATGTTTTCATATAATTTAAGATATTAAAGATGAGGTTTATTTAACTAATTTCAATTTGTTGTAATAAAATAAAATAAACTTTCCTAAGTTCAGTTGAAATAAGTATAATAGGGAAATAACTTATATTACTAGTAGCAGTTTAATATAGTAAATCTAAATATTACTATTGCTGGGTTTTATTTAAGATAGACTATATTTAGCTATAGAACCATAATCTTTATAAATAATTTTCTGTTTAATCTACTTAAAATTTATAATTAGGCATCTTAGTTAAATAGCGAAAGCATATATTTAATAAAAGGGATATTTAGAAATAAAAGTAAAGCTAAATAGAAATAATTAAGGCTTAACTGCTTATTTTTAATATCAATCAACTTAATTGATATTTTATATACGCTTAAATAGATATAAGGCTTTGTGGAGAACGGTTAGCGTATCAGCCTTCCGAGCTAAGGATTGTGGGTTCGAATAAGATAAAAGCTATTTTTTTAATCTTTAAGAAATAAAAAGTATCTTAAGAAATTCCTATTACAATGCTGTTAACCTAAGAAGATTAAAGAAGCAGAAGTTATTAATATTCGTACTAGCTAATTAACTCAGTTCAAATAATACCTATTTATAAATAACTTCTGCTACTAATAAATCTTTTGTTTGAAGAAGGATACTTTTACAGATTGCTTACTTTGGATTGATGAGATATAGCTCAAGTTAAGTCAACATAGTAAGTTTATTATTGATAAATGAAAAGTAACAGTAAGTACTCTAATTATAGCAAAGCTTAATAAAAGGTAATTAAGATTTAATCTATATCTCTATTATGATTACTCATAGGATTATATGTTCAAGCTACTCTAACTTTGTTTTGCTTTTTACTAGATGAATGTTTCTTAAATTTAATGAACAAATCTTATTCCTTTATTTATGCTTGGCTTTAGAAGGTTATAGACATAGCCACGGATCAAAATATCAAACATTTAGTGATGTAAACTTTTCTTGAAAAGCATCTTATTCACTTTATAGGAAATAAAAGAGAAGGCTAGTTCATAAGAGTTTCATTCAGTATAGTCTCTCAATAAGAATGTTTAAACTACTCCAAAATATAAAATAAAGCTGAAAATATTAAAGGTTAGATTAGTAGTCCAATCTTGTATCAAGATATATAAACTAAACTAGTTCTAACTTTAATTTGATAATAGATTAGTAAAAATGATATAATACACTAATTGGGTTATTTAAATAGTTGTACTTTAATACATAAAAGGCTTTTTATAGAAGCAAGAAAAAGCTTAATTAAGAACACCTTACAATTAAGATCTTAATTTTTTATTAATTAAGTAAATAGTTTTATACTATATTAGCTTAGTAGAATAAGAAAGAAAATCCAATATAGTAAATAAACTAAAATGGATTACAGGAAAGTATATCTATTTTAAATTTTAGCATTAAAATTAGATTTCCTAAATAATCTAATACAAGCTAAATAACTTAAATTTTAACTATTTTCATTCTTATTCAGCTTTATACTATCATAGTGCTACATACTAGACATACCATATAATCATTAGGACTTAAAAGCTAATTATTTTACAGGAGATAACCTTATAAATTAGTTCTTTTTTAGATATTAAACTAAGTACTAGATTTAAATCATTTTAAACATTATTACCTTTAACTTAAAAAAGGATTCCACCAAATCTTCCATTTAAAATACTAGCAAGGACTAATAACTAGATTCTCCTATTTGGTCATTTACAACTTTAGATATGTAAGGGAAATAAAATTATAACGTATGAAGGATAAATTATCAAAGCAATGCACATAAGCCCTTAAATATCCAAAATATTAAAATTAGGAGATTCAGAAGCTTTAAACGGATCACGTTTGATTCATAGTAGATAGATAGATAATTTGTATATGTTTAGGCTAGCAAAATTAAGTATAAGATTGAATAGATCTTTGATTATGAAAGGTTAAGCAATGCTAATTACAAATTTTAGGAAGCTATAAGAAATATTCTAACCAGAGCAAGAAAAATTATTATTGAAAGGAAGTTTGAAATATTCGATGGAAATGATAGATATCTCTATTGATGTAATATATGTACTCATAAATGCAAGTAATATTAAGAGCTAAAAGAGCTGGGAAGATTCTAACATATTATCATGAATAGAAAACTCATATTAGCAAGGAGTATAAAGAATTAGAAAAAAGTGCCTTTAAAATATTTACCTAATAAAAGTATTAATAACCTCAGTAAGAAGAACAAAAATCCTTAATAAATATAGCTGAGAAAAAAATATTTGGAAAGAATGCTTTCTTATAGATTAAACTATTAAAGGATTTAATGATTATGAGAAATAACTATAAAGTAATATAAGAAATATATAAGAGATATTAAAGAATTTAAAAGAAGAAAAGGACAAGTGAAGAAAGCTAAGCATTTGATATTTTTTAATTATAAAATTAAGTAAATCAGTCTTTAAAATCAAATAATCAAAAATGAGAGTTTAGTTTCATTATTCTTAAATAAGAATTAATAAGGGTAAATAATTTAAGTAGGTAAGAGTAGAAAAAAATACTAAGAATTAGTAAGAAACACTAAATAATAGTTAACTACTTATTTGATTAAATCTTAGTATCTAAATATATTTTAACTACTATATATTGACATTAAATTATGCAAAAGACTCTATTTTCTTGTTTAATAATATGACAAAATAATTTAAGACATTGTCTAGAAAACGATAACAGATAGAGTTATTTAATAGTAGGTAAAGTTATCCTTTCTTTGATTAGAATATTATTATGCTTTTTCTAAGCCAAGACATAAATATCAAGCTTGTTCTTTTATTTAAGTTTATTAAGACATTCAATCCTCGTAAGGTGTATCTGATAATAGTGCTTCATTTTAAAATATAGGGCTTCATCGCTCAATTTTTAATCCTTTTTTGAGAGAAAATTTGAAATTTATAAGAGGTATTAATGACTCCTATAGAGTAAGAAATTATATATAAAGGTTAATAAAAGGAATGCTTACTTAGATGAGCGAATTTGACTATAAACTTGAAGAATAAACTAAAGGGAATTAATAAAGTCTAAGGGTGCTAGTATCTAGCATATAAATTACCTTATTTATAAAAGCTACAAAAAAATTCATAATAAACGAATAGAAAGCAACTGTTGCTTCTGCTAAAGAAATATAAGATTATAAACTGAAGATATATCTAGAAGAAGAAGATTAAGCATAATAAATGATTTAATAAATACTTTAGAACTCTTGCATCACTTCAAAGAAAATATTAGAACAATTCTACAAAGGAAAAGTTAAAAGACAAGAAATTGAAATAATAGCATAAGCAGTCTAAAAATAAAATCACTTTCATCAATCTAACTAAGAAAATGATATTTAATAAAGCGTGCCTAAAACTAAGGGTAATAATATTCAGAAGTTGGAATGTAAGTTGGAACATATTTATACATTTAAGACATAGATTAGCAATCGTCGAATCTTCAAGTAAATAATAAAAACAGATATAGCCTTAGGAAGCAATAGGAGCTATTTAAATTGCTAAAAGAAAATTAAAAATAGAAATAATTTAGTTTTAAGGAAGAATGGAATAAGACTAAAAAACTTAGTGATAACTGCTTATTTTACTTCAGGAATCTGCTAAATTTTTTAAAAAGTATGAAATGCTTGCTTAATGGAAAATTTGAAGCTAATTGAATTTCATTCCTAAGGAAATCAGGGTAGTAACTATGGATAGTAAATAAAAAGATAAATATGCATAAACTCTATACAATAGAGAAAAGCTATTTAGCAGATACCCATTAATTAATGCTATTATAAGAGTTATTTCTTATATGTTCTTCTTATATCTCGAGAGTATCCAAAAATATACACCAAAACTGTTATTAAAATACCTTCATTGAAATATGCCACAATAAAGCGAATTACTATTACTAAATTCATTCTGATCAACTATAAATAGAACTAATATTTGAGCCTTTGTTTTGGATTATCTAGCTTATTTAGCTATTTTGAACCACCTTTACACTTAAATCCAAAAATACCTTTAAAATCCCAAATACTTTCTACTTTAGTAAGAGTTTTAGTTTGCATATGCTAAGTATAAAAGGGATTCAATTGATATGCTGTCATGTAGTATTAAGAAGCGCAAAAAAATAGGAATATAATTATTAATTAGTGATGATTGTAATTTACAATATGAAGGCGTAATTAATAGATTGACACACACTGGATATCTAATTATATAATATACTAGCTAATTCTTAATTAGAAGGTCTCTTAGAATTAATTAATAATAATAAAGTGATAATTATATATACCATAAAGAAAGATCTAAAAGGAGTTTTAAAGGTAATGATTAACAAATTTAATAGTCTAGCATTAATAATTTAATTATTTTATATAAATACTAAAAAAACAGATTTAGATCAAAGATATAAGATTACTACTAGCTTCTTTATTACTTTCTTTTTGATATTAATATCAAATTCAATTTGATTTAGTTTTAATTAACCTTTATTTTTAAATTTAGAGGATTAATAGCTTAAATTTTTCATTGCTATTCAAAAGAAATAGTGCTATATCCTAGATTTATACTGATCAACTATTCTACAGGACTATATTTATTTTCTTAATTTATCTATTTCTAAATATCTTTATAATGATTCTAGATTTGCCATAATTTTAAAGGAGCACACAAGTTTTTTACTTTGCTAAGAGTTGAAACAAAATTTTGTTAAGGTAGTTTGAATAGTTTGAAAAAGCAGTAGATGTTGAGATATGAAAGTATTGTTGCATGAATTGGGTTAAGATAGCTGTTTTATTCGCTCTTATTGAACCTTTTTACAATTAATCTAATGATTTTATGTAACTTTCATATAGTTTAGAATGATAAAATTTGAACTAAATAAAGGATATTAAACTGCTAAAGAAACAAGGAGCAGTTATGAGAAGTTTTGAAGAGGAATATTATTACAATTATCGTTTATCTAGCTATTTGCTTATTTAGCGTTATCCTTTAAATATCTTCATCTATCTCCATTTTACTTTTTCTTAGTCTTCCAACTCTAATCTACTTTATTCTAGTAAGTAGATATAATGCGTTCAGTGACATATCCTTATTTATCAAATCTAGGAGAAAATTATTTATACAGAGTCATGCAAAAATTAAGAATCATCTAAGTATTTACAAACTGACCAATTCTCTCCAAAGCAAAGTAATTAATCTTACTTTATCTAGTCAATAGTTATATAGTTATCAAAGATATTATCTATTATAAATCAAATTAGCATAAAATCTATTTAAAGCTTAATTGCTTAACCAAATCAAACCATAATAAAAGCATATTATACTAATAACTAATTAACAAATACTGGACAAAACACTTCTTTACAAGCTTATGCTTGAGAGAAATATCAACCAATATTATACCCAACTATCATTTTAAATACTACTCAGTTGCTAGCCTAATTTAATCTTCAACCCAAAGCAAAACTATACAAAGTTGTAAGATAAGAAATCCTTCATCTAGTTCTAGAATTTAATATACTACTACTTCTTATTTTAAGAAGCTTAAATAT
The DNA here is from genome assembly GCA_946699065.1 of Loxodes magnus. Classification (NCBI taxonomy): domain Eukaryota; phylum Ciliophora; class Karyorelictea; order Loxodida; family Loxodidae; genus Loxodes; species Loxodes magnus. The sequence continues at coordinate 41,967 of CAMPDV010000576.1, read as the reverse complement.
AATCATATTATTAACTTTATAATACCTATTTATACATCAATCTCTTTAGATTACTATACCAACTATTATTAAATGCAATTACACTGTACAGTTTTAAAATAACTAGAGGTTCTAAGTAACTTAGCTTATTATGATAAAGATTGGAAAGTCTAGCATATCAGCTAGTTTAATACTACGCTATCTAAAATATACAATTTATACCAAGAAAGACTTTTATTTATGGGGATTATTTACCCAAAGTATCTAAATTATCTCTTTTAAGAACTAAAATCAAGACTATTAAAGATTATAAAAGCTATAGAAGTTCTGCTTTAACTACTTCAATATATTATTTAGTAACTTTACTTTGAACTAATTTATTAAGATTTAGGTTTGATGCATCTAGGCTTTATTTATTATAATCAAAGTTTAAAGGAAATATTTCTGTATCTTTGGGAACGAAATTATTTGTATTTACTTTTGAACATTTGAAAAAGACTAAAGTTGCATTCTTAGTATGAGCTATTCAAATAATTGTTCTTATGTAAATAAATGAAGAAACCTACTCTTATTTTATACTCCTAAAACTTGGTCCTCTTAATGTCTAGATTCTTATTTCCTACAATTATAAGCATTTGCCAGTCTTATATTTTATTAAAGAGGTGAAAAAAGGTATTATACTTTGATAGTTTTACTAGACCCAGATAGATATTTAGATTATTCAAAAGATACATAAAAAGAGAAATAAATTGATTAGTCTGCTAATAGAGCTAAGATATTATTAACAAGATTGAAAATAGAAACTATTATTAGATTGGATAAACTTTAGACATTCTAAATTCATTTAATACTCAAAAATTATCTTATAAAAGTAATTAATTCATCCTTAAAAAACCAATTAGTATAAGCTTAAACCTAAAATATATAACTTTAACTATTAAATAAATATATTAAGAAGCACTAAGAAACTAAAGATCTTTGATATACTTATTATTAAACTAATATCATAAGATTAATCTAAGAGAGTAACTAGAAGAAAAATTATAATTATTTAATTATTAGTAAAATAGGTAAAATTAATATAATATAAAGAGGTAGCTTAGTTTTAATTATCTACTTAAGAAAATATTAAATAACTTAATTAATATATAATATAAGAGATAATAGATATGAAGAATAACCAAATTAAATAGTAAAATATATTTATTTTTATATTTAATAAGCATAGTTAGAGATAAGATACTGCTACTACGTATAGTTGTAGCTTATTATTAAGCTAATTAATAGAATTATATTTAATTAATAATAGAAGCAAAAAAATCTTCAAAAGCAACTACATTCAAAGAAGAGCTAATTAAAAAGGCCCCAAAAATCGGAACCAAAGAAAAAGTTATCTTAATTACTGATGAATCAACAGGAAAAATTGGAAATCACTTTGATTAAATTGGACTTGCTAATGAAGAAAATAATAGAAGAATTTGGAGAGAGCTGCTCTTCTCAACCCCAGGAATTGGACAATAGATTTCTTGTGTTATTATGTACTCAGTAACTCTTTACTAGAAATGCATTGATGTAAAGCCATTCGTAATATTACTACAAGAAAATGAAGTAGTACCAGGAACTAAGACAGACTCTGGACTTTGTTTCTTACAAACCGTAGAAAACTACAATTTAGATAAACTCGAAACTAGAATCCAAGAATGGTACAAAGAAGGAGCAAGATTCTCAAAATGGAGAAATGTATAAAAAATCTACGTTGGTAAAGGACAACACTCTGAATTAGCTATTTAGAAAAATGCATGGGTTTTGGCAAGATAGGCTTCAATCTCTCAAGCTGATGGACTTTGCCCAATTATAGAGCCTGAAGTTTTGGTTGATGATACCTATCATATTGAAGTATGCGCCAGAATAGCTGAAAGAGTTTAAACTACAGTTATCATAGCTTTACATGTTAACGGAATTCTCTGGGAAGGATGCATGCTCAAGCCAAACATGGTAACTCCTGGATTTGAAGATCCCAAAGTCGAACCAGCTGATATTGTTTGATACACAGTTAGAACTCTCCACAGAACCATTTCAGTTGTTTCCCCAACTTTTAACTTCTTATCTAGAGGATTCTCATAGGAATAAGCTACCGCCTTCTTAAATATTATCAACTTAATTCAATAGGAAAGACGCCATAGAACTTAAGTTTCAGTTTTGAATGGGCCTATAGAGCACCACTTTAAATACATAAAAAGGAAATGCTGAAAATCTTCAAGCTACTCAACAAATTTTCTATAAAATTATTGAGGCTAACGACCTAGAAACTTTAAGACAATACAAAGGAGGATAGTTGGCAAGCGAGAGTTTATTGGTCAAAATAGAAGCAAATGATACTAAAGATATATTAGCTATAGCATTAAATTATTTAAATAGGATATTAACTATTAAAGTAATAAACTAAATTACCTTTACTACTAATAAAGTATCTTTAGTTATTAAAAGTTTAGCTTCTAATATTAATATCTAATTTCAAATCTATTTAATTAAAAAGAAAATCAGCTTCTAAAATTAATAAGAGCAAGCAATTAAGAGTCTTAATCTAACTCTTTAAATAATCTTAAAAAAGTGAATCAAATAATAATATAAGAGTGTCTCTTAATAGATTAATTAATTATGATGTAGCTATTGAATGCTTTAATATATCTATTACTAATAAAAGCAGCAGTCTAGTATAATAAAATATTTTTAACTTTAATAAACTATTAATAGTGACGAAGTATTATATACTGAAACAACTAAGCTTTAGACTTGTCTCTACATTCTTTATAGTAATGTACTTACTTATCAAATTAAAAATAGAAAAAGAAATCTAGTGCTTTAATAATGTTTTTATCCTTTATTTAATCTTATTAAAGTTCATTGTAGTTTAGAGTTACATTGAAAAACTCAAATATAACTAAGGAAACTGATGAGAACTATTACTTAGCTAAATTAAAAGCATGCTATAATCTGAAGAAATAGTAGATATATTTTTAAAATCCTAGCTAAATATAAGTAAGCTATGAATAATTCTATTAAAATAGATATTTATCTGTTGCAACATTTACTAAAAAGGAATTTATCTCTTTTATTAAGCACTAAAGTTGATTTTTAGAGTAATCTAAATAAAGATAAATAGATTAAATGTGAACTCTTTTTATTACTATCAAAGAATAAACTTTAATAGTATTTACTAATCCAACTTAATAACATCATATAATTATTTAAATTAAAAGTATAATAATTTAATTAAAAGTAGCTTAAAAGTAAATATTGCTGCTTATTTAACTATGAACTATATTTAAATCAATTTACACATTTATTACATTTTATTACTATAAACTTTAAAAGGAATCCATCAATTCTTGTACTAAACTACTAACAAAGAGAAATAATTACTTTTTCCTATCTAGTCTTGTAGAACTGAAGAAATGAAAATAAGATTTATCTGTATGAAGGATAAGTTATAAAATCTAAGTACTAAGTCTAAATTATTTAATAGCCTAAAGATAAAAATAAGGAGATGCAAAAGCTTTAAACAAATCAGTTTGAATTATAGTAGATTGATTGATAGCTTGTGGTATGTTTAAACTAAAGTATTTAGTACTAGTACGAATAAAAATTTGACTACGAAAGATAGAAAAATTATTAAAAAGTTAAGAGACCATATAAAATATAGCTACTGGAGCAAGAAGAGATGAAATGTAAGAAAGTTTGATATAGTCGATGGAAAAGATGGATAGCAATATTAATGTTGTATATAAATTTATAAATGAGAGCTGAGTTTGTTGAGAAGATGTGAAATCGTAAGAATCCATAAAAAGGACTTTTAAAAAGTAGATGTAAGACTTCGAGTAAAAATACATCTAAAAGTGAACCTAATAAACGAGTAATATTTTTAGGAAAACTAACAGAAACATTTAATAAATAAAGAAGAGTAATAAAAGTTAAAAATATACTTTTAGTAACTATCTGCTTTGCAATGTCCTTAATTATTATGAGCAATAACCCTTAATTAATAGTATATAAACAGAAGAAATATCCATAGATGTAAAGGAAAAAAGCTTAACATAAACATTTTTACATCCAAAAAAAATAATTAAAAGAGTCTTTAAAACTAGGTAATCAATAAAAATAGTATATTTTTGCTAGTCTAAAATAATGGTTAATAATAGTGAAATAATTTACTTGTAAGAGAGAGTAAAAAAGATTATGAATAAGTGAGAAACATTTAAAGGTAGTTAGCTATTTATTTGAGAATATCATAGTAATAAAAAGTATTTGCAGCTATTTTTAAGAGTAATAAATTAGTAATACATAAAAACTTTATTTTTTATAATAATATAGTAAAATAGTTACAGACATTGTCTATAAGCAATAAATAGAAGAGACATCTAATACAAGCAAAAAATTTGCTTTCTTTTATTAGAATATGATATATTCCTTTTAACGCTGAATATTAAAATAAGCAACTCTTTTATTTATATTTTATTAGATTATATATCTTCATAAGGTATTTTGATAGCATATGCTTTATTTTTAAATCCAGGAATTAATCATAATACTTTAATCCATTTTAAAGAGAAGATGTCATTATCAGAAGTACTATTATCTCCAATTAACTGAGTAATTACATAATAAGATAAACGAAAAGGTCAGCAAAGGTTTTGCTTATTTTTGATAATGAATCTTATTTAAAACTTAAAAAATGAACTAAAAGGGATAAATATAAAGTCTAAGAATACAAGCTTCTAGAATAAAAATCTACTATTTTAATAAAAAACTTGATTATTAACTGTATAAGGAAGATCAAACACTGTTGATTCTTTGAAAAGAATCTATTTCCTGGTTATAAAACTTAACATATAACACAGATTCAGTATAATGAATGTTTCAATCAAATTTCAGAAATTTTAGATTACATCAAAGAAAATATACGAATAATTCTACAAAGGAAAGGTAAAATAAGAAATTAAATTTTAGTATAAACAGACTAAGATCAAACTATTCAAAATAAAGAGAAAAAAGTTAATGCAACATCTAATAAAACGAAGGTTAGCTAACTATATCAAATTGCTGCTATTTATATAAGTAATTTGCTTATTAGATTTGTTTCAATTGGATTTAAGATAATATATTCTTTATAATATGCTAAGAAAATTCAAGCAGGATAATTAAGCATTTAATATCTTAAATTATAAAATCATAAGTCATTTCCTTATCAACTCTTTTTCTCTTCCTTCTTGCTTAGCTTTTAGGTATTTAACTACTCAACTTGTAATCCTGTTTATGCTATATTTTATTAAATTTAACCTTAATTTTAAACATTAGCAGCTTCTTAGGCTTATTTCATATCCAATTTTTATGAATTTATTTATTGCTTATTTTAAGGTATCTTATTTGACTATTAACTGATTAGTTTCCACTTTTATTTTAGGGAATCTATCTATTTTTTGAAGCTATAAATATCAGGTCTATTGCTTTATTCAAAACTGAAGCATTATTATAAAAGCTAAGCTAGCTCTGGCTCTTAATTTATTTCATCTGAAAATTAAGGAATTTGCTTATCAAAATAAACTGCCTTCATTATTTAAACTAATGAATCTAGATCTGGAAAAGGTAACTACTCATTAAATATTTCTATTCCTATACAAGCTAAAGATCATATATCACTCTTTTAAAATACTTTGCTATCGAAAAGTTCGGGAGCCATTCATTGAAGTGATCCTTTTTATTCTTTCGTAGTCTTTATACTTGATTCATGTAATAATCCAAGATCAGCTATTTTAGGTGAATCTGAATCATCTAATAGAATATTAAGAGATTTCATATCTCTATGAATCAAGTTTCTGGAATGAATTGCCTGCAAACCTTCAGCTATCTAGCTCAGCAAATTTAGTTTCTTATAAAATCTTATAGCTGATCCTTCTTCACATTCTGGAAATAGTTATTTACAACTAATTACTTAGAATAAGCTTCCCTTAGGCATGTAATCAGTTAGAAGGCAAAACCTACCATTTCCTTCAGCTGAAGTATCAATGGAAACTCCTACAAGTCTTAGAACTCTTAAGTTGCTCACTAATAAAAGAGATTAGCATTCCAGATAAAATGCATCTATTAATTCTTATGAATCTCCCTTTTAATTCATTATTTTAAGAGCATAATCTGAACCATCAATATTAATCAGATAAACTGTTCCATAGCCACCTTTACCTAAAATTTGTAAGTTATTTAGAAACTAGTTATTAGGAATTAAATCTTTATAGCTTCAAATCCTAATTTGAGATCTTATATCTTAGCTTGCACCATTTTACTGTAAAAGTTACCAAATATCTTCTAATTTAGTTGGATTTCATGTTTATTAACTTTAATTAGTAGCATATATCTGAGGAATTTCTAGTTTGCTATCGAGTTAGTGTGCTTTAGTGAAACATTCAAGTGCTTCTTAGTTTTCATTTAATGCTTGAAGAATTAAGCCCTTATTGAAATAGGCTTTTGCATAGCTTGGATTAAGTTAAATAGCCTTATTACTGTAGTTGATGGCTTCAGAATGATTTCCAAGCTTATGAAGAGAAAAACTTTTATGATTTTAGGAATTTGGAAATGTAGGATCTAGTTCAATGGCTTAGTTTAGACTTTAAATAGCTTCATTGCATTTGCCCAAATTATTAAGGACGTAACCTTTATTGCTGTAAGTAATTGCATCTTTGGGATCTAATTGAATAGCAGTATCATAACATTGAATAGCTTCATTGTATCTACCTAAATTTTTCAATGTATCAGCTTTATTGCTGTAAGCAATTGCATCTTTGGGATCTAATTGAATAGTAGTATCGAAGCATTGAATAGCTTCATTATATCTACCTAAATTATCCAATGCATCACCTTTATTGTTGTAAGTAGTTGCATTTTAAGGATCTAATTGAATAGCAGTATCGTAGCATTGAATAGCTTCATCGTATCTACCTAAATTATTCAATGTATCAGCTTTATTGCTGTAAGAAATTGCATATTTCGGATCTAATTGAATAGCAGTATCGTAGCATTGAATAGCTTCATTATATCTACCTAAATTATTCAATGCAAAACCTTTATTGCTGTAAGTAGTTGCATCTTTGGGATCTAATTGAATAGCAGTATCGTAGCATTTAATAGCTTCATTATATCTATCTAATTTTCTCAATACAAGACCTTTATTGCTGTAAGCAGTGGCATCTTTGGGATCTAATTGAATAACAGTATCGTAGCATTGAATAGCTTCATTTTATCTACCTACAATGTTAAGTACATAACCCTTATTGTTATAAGCAATCGCATATTTGGGATCTAATTGAATAGCAGTATCGTAGCATTGAATAGCTTCATTGTATTTGCCCAAATTATTAAGGACGTAACCTTTATTGTTGTAAGCAATTGCATCTTTGGGATCTAATTGAATAGCAGTATCGTAGCATTTAATAGCTTCATTATATCTATCTAATTTTCTCAATACAAGACCTTTATTGCTGTAAGCAGTGGCATCTTTGGGATCTAATTGAATAACAGTATCGTAGCATTGAATAGCTTCATTTTATCTACCTACAATGTTAAGTACATAACCCTTATTGTTATAAGCAATCGCATATTTGGGATCTAATTGAATAGCAGTATCGTAGCATTGAATAGCTTCATTGTATTTGCCCAAATTATTAAGGACGTAACCTTTATTGTTGTAAGCAATTGCATCTTTGGGATCTAATTGAATAGCAGTATCATAACATTGAATAGCTTCATTGTATCTACCTAAATTTTTCAATGTATCAGCTTTATTACTGTAAGCAATTGCATCTTTGCGATCTAATTGAATAGTGGTATCGAAGCATTGAATAGCTTCATTATATCTACCAGGATTATATAATGATTAACCTTTATTGTTTTAATCTATTGCTTTTTTCAGATTTATTTACATATTAGCATCTTAGCACATATGTATTTTTTTATTTTATTCTTACATCTCCGATGTTATTTCTTTTTTGCAATTAGTTTTTTCTATGTCATTATTGTGTTTTACTAGTTTTTAAGATAGTTTTCTGGTTTGTTTTGAAGTGGATGTTCCCATTTTATAAAAGAAAGATATAGCTTATAAAGAAATGAGTTGAAATGTTTTTGTTAATGTTACATTATAATTGAATTGACTAGGATTGGGTTAAGTTTAGTTTTTATAAGTATTGAAATTTGGATGATGGTGTATGGGTTTAGTTATTTGAATAATGGTATATTAGTATTTTAGATAGTGATTTAGACTGTATTATTGATTATAATGGTTGATATAAAGATGTATTTGAATAGCTTGTTTGATTACTGTAGCTCATTAGTTATTCATAATACTGAATCTTTTAACTTCTACAATTATCTTTTATGCATTAATTATCTGCTAAAGCTTAATGCTTTAACTGTTTCATCTAAGCTATTTGATTAGAGATCTTTATATTATATATCTAAGTATTAAATGAAGTAAAAATGGTGAGAGTAATTAAGGATTAATAACGAGAGTATTATCTAAAATTAATAAATATTATGCATTTTAAAAGTTAGGATAAGCAGATGAGCTTAACCAATGAAAAACAATTTAGGCTTAAAATAATTTAGTGGAATAGACAAATAAAAAGATTTATTTCTTTATCAGAAGTACTAATATGAATAATCTATAGTAGAGTAATTAAGCACTGCTATTTAACTGAGTTAAGAAAATATTTAAGTGTAAAACTTTAAGATATATACAGTATTTTAAACGAGCTATTAGGTAATCTTAGTAATTCTTTACCACTTATTTATAAGAAATTTACTCTTTAAAGGACAAAATTAAATGAGAAATTTAATAAGGAAATTCTTAATCTTTATCTAAATATGGATAATAATAACATAACATACTAAATTAAAATGCTATCACCATTGTAGCCTTACCACGGTTTATATTATTTAGTTTATTTAAAAATAGTTGATGGATAATAATAATAGAAATTGAACAGAAGAAGAAATTTCAAATTTGTTTATTAATATTTATCTATAAAAACATCCTTTTTATTATTAAAGCTATTTCTTAATCCTGTCTTTAATCTTAATATACTTAATCTTTATAATCCAAAATTTCACCTTATAACCATTTAAATTCATAGCCGTTTTGAGATATTCGAATGCTTCAGTATTATTTCCTAATTTATAAAGCATAAAACCTTTCTATTTTTATGGATTTCCAAACTTCGAATTAATTCGAAACGCATAATCGCGGATCTCAATAGCTTCTTTTATTCTAATTTTCTAAGTTCATCTACTTTGCTGTTATAATTAGATATATTCTTAGAATTAAATTAGTAACCTATGTTAAAGTCTGTAACTTCTTCTTCATCACATTCTAAACCAACCTTTAAAGATATCTATTTCTTATTGTTGATATTAATACTTTATGTATTAGTTAGAGAACTTTTGCTTAATTTATCGATTGCTTCAGTGATTCTTTTTAGTAAATCTTTATCCTTTTTAGAAACTAACAGATTTAGGATTTAATCTTTAACTTTGTTGAATATATTGATAGATTAACTTCATTTTTAAGATTTCTAACTGCTATTCTTGTTAAAATTAAGCTCATCAATTATAAATATCGATCTTGCTTAATCTTTCCATAGCTTATTCTTATTTACCTTATTATTCTAGAGTCAACCTTTTTTATTATTTGTAAAAAGGGAATTGGAATCTTACTTGATGCTTTAATATTACTACTCATAAACTTCGGTATAGTTTTGAAGTTCTAAAAGATCTCAACCTTTATATAATAAAAATTTCAAAATTAGTTATAATTTAAAGGTTTTATTGAAGTTAAAAATAGTTTTACTATATCTTTTAAATTATAATAATGCTGCTACTTCACAAAAGAAAGCATCTTTTAATGCCATCAATTTAATAACTTAGATCAAATACCGATAGTTTTACTTTCTTTATTTTATCATTATTATTTCTTATTACCAGCTGTAAAATCTGAGTTATGTACCAGGCTTCAAAGTCTTTTATTCAATCCTTATCTAATTAAAATTCAATTTTATCTTATAGAATTTTATAGACTATGGATTTGGCTTTTAACTATGATTAATGTCTCAAAGGCTTCCTCTTATCTTAGAGCTTAGCAAGAGCTTCAGATTTTTTAAAGTTAGATGTCCTTCTTAAGGATTGGTTTAATAGCAAGGCTGAGATGTTTATAGTTAGCTCTTAATTTAATTAATGTGATTCCTTTGTCATTTCTTTTACTAATATTTTTAATATCTTAAATTACTTAAATGCATATGCTTTTACATAATGCTCACTAGTTTTATGTATTACCTCCAGTATCTTTATTAATCCCAATTATCTAAATATGTACCATAAAGCATTTTTACAGTCTTTAAATTTCATTATTAATAGCAATTAACTTATCTTTATCTAGGAAATACTAGGATTAAAGATAAACCTTAGCTTAACCTTACAATACTTTATTATATCTTTAATTAATATAAAGGGACTTTTATTGCTAATATCTTGGAATTAACTTTTGAGTTAGTTATATATCAGAATCTAAATTCTTAATACCCATTTCATATTTTTCTAATTACCCTATATCTTTACCTTTTTATTCTTCGCTCAAATAATATCAGGATTAATTTTAAAAACTACTGGTAATTTAGATAGCTTCTTCTCATTTACTCTATCTTAAAAGTATATCATTTAATACCAAATGTATAAGTAAAGCTAGAACCAACCTCAATAGTATTATAAGACCATTCTGTTAACTAAGTTCTCTTGTTTTTTTCAATTAAGTTCCTTGGATACTAAACTACTTGATTCCTATATTTAAAGTTTATACTTCTACTTGCTTAAAATATCTTAGTCATAATCTAAATTATCTGCTTTAGGTCTTTTTTAAACGAAGCTGTCACTTTATCTCCTTTTCTTGCTACTTCTGATATTTTCAACTGTTCTAATATGGTTCTGATTGAGTGTCTTATCACTGTTAATAAGATAATACTAGAAGTATCTTGGACTTTCGTCTCCTTTTAATTATATTAGATTTTGCTTAATTATTAAATACTAAGTGTAGCTTTGATCCTTACCTTCTACTTAAGTTCCTAATAACTAGTTAATATAATAAAATGTATAAAGATATTAAAAAGTAAAATAAAATAATTATTATGAGACTATTAGATAACTAAGTGTAATATATTTACTCTTAAGTCAAACTTATTTAACAGATACAAATCTTTATAGGAAACTCAAAATAGTAAATTACATTATTATTAAGAGCTTAATTAATTCTATTTTCACATAAATCTAGCAATTTAATCACTTCTATTACTATCTAAAACTATTTCTATCTCATTATTTACTTATAGAATTCTCGAATCTTATGCTTTACCTTCAATTTATAAAATACGTTTATTTTATAAATTCCTACTTCTAAATATTAGCTAACCTTCGTTTTATTAGATGTTGCATTAACTTTTTCTCTTTAATTTAGAAATTATTTGATCTTGGTCTGTTTATACTAAAATTTAATTTCTTATTTTACCTTTCCTTTGTAGAATTATTCGTATATTTTCTTTAATGTAATCTAAAATTTCTGAGATTTGATTGAAACATTCATTATGCAGAATCTGTGTTATATGTTAAGTTTTATAACCAGGAAATAGATTCTTTTCAAAGAATCAACAGTGTTTAATCTTCCTTATACAGTTAATGGTCAAGTTTTTTATTCAAATAGTAGATTTTTATTCTAGGTGTTTGTATTCTTAGATTTTATATTTATCCCTTTTAGTTCATTTTTTAAGTTTTAAATAAGATTCACCATCAAAAATAAAGCAACACCTTTGCTGAACTTTTCGTTTATCTTATTATGTGATTACTCAGTCAATTGGAGATAATAGTACTATATTATTACACAAAATAAATTTTTATGTATTATTAGTTTATTACTCTTAAAAGTAGCTTCAAATACATTTTATTACTAAGATACATTCAAATAAGTAGCTAACTACTTTTATTGTTTCTCACCTATTCATAGTTCTTTTTTACTACTCTCTTACAGTTAATTATTTCACTATTATTAATCATTATTTTAGGCTAGCAAAAATATACTATTTTTATTGCTTACTTAGTTTTAAAGACTGATAGATTTTAGTTTTTTTGGATGTAAAAATGTTTATGTTAAGCTTTTTTCCTTTACATCTATGGATATATCTTCTGTTTATATCCTATTAATTAAGGGTTATTGTTCATAATAATCAAGGACATTGCAAAGCAGATAGTTACTAAAAGTATATTTTTTAACTTTTATTACTCTTCTTTATTATTAAGTGTTTCTGTTAGTTTTCCTAAGAATATTACTCGTTTATTAGGTTTACTTTTAGAGGTATTTTTACTCTAAGTCTTGCTTTACTTGTTTAAAAGTCCTTTTTAGGCATTCTTACGATTTCACATCTTCTCAACAAACTCAGCTCTCATTTATAAATTTATATGCAACATTAATATTGCTATCCATCTTTTCCATCGACTATATCAAACTTTCTTACATTTCATCTCTTCTTGCTCCAGTAGCTATATTTTATATGGTCTCTTAACTTTTTACTAATTTTTCTATCTTTCGTAGTCAACATTTTTTTCATAAATACTTTAGTTTAAACATACGCAAGCTATCAATCAATCTACTATAATTCAAACTGATTTGTTTAAAGCTTTTGCATCTCCTTATTTTTATCTTTAGGTTATTAAATAATTTAGACTTAGTACTTAGATTTGATAATTATCCTTCATACAGATAAATCTTATTTTCATTTCTTTAGTTCTTTAAGACTAGATAGGAAAAAGTAATTATTTCTCTTTGTTAGTAGTTTAGTACAAGAATTGATGGATTCCTTTTAAAGTTTATAGTAATAAAATGTAATAAATGTGTAAAGTGATTTAAATATAGTTCATAGTTAAATAAGCAGCAATATTTACTTTTAAGCTACTTTTAATTAAATTATTATACTTTAAGTTTAAATAATTATATGATGTTATTAAGTTGGATTAGTAAATACTATGAAAGTTTATTCTTTGATAGTAATAAAAAGAGTTTACATTTAATCTATTTATCTTTATTTAGATTACTCTAAAAATCAATTTTAGTGCTAAATAAAAGAGATAAATTCCTTTTAGTATAAGTTGTAACAGATAAATATCTATTTTAATAGAATTTATTCATAGCTTACTTATATTTAGCTAGGATTTTAAAAATATATCTACTATTTCTTCAGATTATAGCAAGCTTTTAATTTAGCTAAGTAATAATTCTCATCAGTTTCCTTAGTTATATTTGAGTTTTCCAATGTAACTCTTTACTACAATGAACTTTTATAAGATTTTATCGAATCTAGCAATTTTATTAAAAAATTTATATTTCTTTTTCTATTTTTAATTTGATAAGTAAGTACATTACTATAAAGAGATGTAGAGGCAAGTTTAAAGCTTATTGCTTCAGTATAATACTTCGTCACTATTAATAGTTTATTAAAGTTAAAAATATTTTATTATACTAGACTGCTGTTTTTATTAGTAATAGATATATTAAAGCATTCAATAGCTACATCATAATTAATTAATCTATTAAGAGACACTCTTATATTATTATTTGATTCACTTTTTTAAGATTATTTAAAGAGTTAGATTAAGACTCTTAATTGCTTGCTCTTATTAATTTTAGAAGCTGATTTTCTTTTTAATTAAATAGATTTGAAATTAGATATTAATATTAGAAGCTAAACTTTTAATAACTAAAGATACTTTATTAGTAGTAAAGGTAATTTAGTTTATTACTTTAATAGTTAATATCCTATTTAAATAATTTAATGCTATAGCTAATATATCTTTAGTATCATTTGCTTCTATTTTGACCAATAAACTCTCGCTTACCAACTATCCTCCTTTGTATTGTCTTAAATTTTCTTGGCCGTTAGTCTCAGCAATTTTATAGAAAATTTGTTGAGTAGCTTGAAGATTTTAGCATTTACTTTCCATGTATTTAAAGTGGTGCTCTATAGGCCCGTTCAAAACTGAAACTTAAGTTCTATGGGTGTCTTTCCTATGGAAATAGGTTGATGGTTTTTAAGAAAACAGTCACTTATTCCTCTGAGAATCCTCCAAATAAGAAGTTAAAAGTTGGAAAAACAACTGGAATGGTCCTGTGGAGAGTTCTAACTGTGTATCAAGCAATGTTAGCTGGTTCGATTTTGGGATCTTCAAATCCAGGAGTTACCATATTTGACTTGAGTATTCATCCTTCCCAGAGAATTCCGTTAACATGTAAAGCTGTGTAACTGCAGTTTAAACTCTTTCAGCTATTCTGGCGCATACTTCAATATAATGGGCATTATCAGCCAAAACTTCGAGCTCTACAATTTTGCAAAGTTCATTAGTCTGTGAGATTGAAGCCTATCTTACTAATACCCAAGCATTTTTCTAAATAGCTAATTCAGAGGGTTGTCCTTTGCCAACGTAGATTCTTAATACATTTCTTCATTTTGAGAAGCTTGCTCCTTCTTTGTACTATTCTTGGATTCTAGTTTCGAGTTTATCTAAATTGTAGTTTTCTACGGTTTGTAAGAAACAAAGTTCAGAGTCTTGTCTTAATTCCTGGTTCTACTTCGTTTTCTTGTAATAATGTTACGAATAGCTTTCAATCAGTTCATTTATAGTAAAGAGTTACTGAGTATATAATAAAATCAGAAATCCATTGTCCAATTCCTGGGATTGTGAAGAGCAGCTCTCTTCAGACTCTTTTATTATTTTCTTCATTAGCAAGTCCAATTTAATCAAAGTGATTTTTCCTGTTGATTCATCAGTAATTAAGATAACTTTTTCTTTGGTTCCGATTTTTTGGGCTGCTTGAATTAGCTCTTCTTTGAATGTAGTTGCCTTTGAAGATTTGTTTGGTTCTATTATTAATTAAAAATAATTCTATTAATTAGCTTAATAATAAGCTACAACTGTACTTAATAGGAGTATCTTATCTCTAACTATGCTTATTAATATATTTTAGTATTAATTTGGTTATTCTTAATATCTATTCCCTGTTATATTATATGAATTAAGTTATTGAATATAGTTTCTTAAGTAGATAATGAAAACTAAGGTAGGTTTATATATTATATTATAGTTTTTGTTCTAGTTAAGCTCTTAAGATTAATGGTATAATAAGTTATAAAAGATGTTTAGTTTGTTAGTGGTTGTTAATATCTTGATTATAATGGTTAAAGTGATATATTTTAGGTTTAAGGTTATACTAATTAGTTTGATTTGATAATTTTTGAGTATTAAATGGAACTATAGAAAGTGTAAAGATTATCCAATGTAATAATAGTTTAATCTTGGTAATAAATTCTTAGCTCTATTACTAATCAATTTCTTGCATTCTATTATGTATCTTTTATCTAAATATCTACTTAAAATAGGCTATTGTTCTATATAAGATATCTAGGATATACAGATTTAGATTTAAATGGTAAATATATTTTACTCAAAATTACTCTAAGGCTCAAATCAAAAGCCATAGGAAAATTAGTGGAGTGAACTTGTAGAATCCAGGGATAGATAATAATTAGAAAGAAGATATTCTAGCATAATAAACTTAATTAGATGCACAAATAATTTTATAATATTGTCCTTCATTAAAATGCCTACTTTTTGAACCTATTTATTCAACCTAAATTGTGACTAAGTTTTGATATTTTTAAGCTAATTACCTTTAAAATATAGAAGCAGAAATCAATGAAGATAATAGCTAAGCAAGAAAGGTTTTAGATAAGCTTTGAAAAGAGATGTTTTAATAATAAGATCATCTTTATATATTTAGCTGAAATGCTGAAGAATGATAATCCAGAAAATCAAATTGTTGGAATATTTATAAATGAATATAATCCTTTATACTTAGCTGATTCTAATAGACATAACAATCAGATTTTTATTTTAATCGATATCTCAATCAATTTTGGAAAAACCTAGACTGAAGATAGAAATATAGTTTTGTAGTTAATGAAGTGAAACTAGCACAGAGGCTAATAGATAAAAATGAAATTTAGGTAGCTTAATTAAATTGTTTACCTAAAGAATGTTTTCTTAGAATAATCAAATATTAATGGCAAAGTTAAAGAAGCAAAAGAATATATTTTTAGATTTGATCAAAGATATCTAAGCATATATCAATCAAAGATACTTAATTATTGAATAGTAATTTAACCCTCTAAATTAAGGCTAAATAATACATATAATAAAAATAATGCTCTTAATATAATAAGATATCTAGTATTTTAATTTTTAAAACTGGAGCATAAAAAACTATAAATCAATCTCCAGGACTATTATCTTCATGACTTCTAAATTATAATATGTACGTGTCTTAATAAATTACTCTTCATTAACTTTTTCAACTTTTAAAGGTAAGCTTTATTTTTAGACTTGTATTTAGCAAATAAGTTTTAGTTTATTATTTCTTTGTAATTTTAGTCATTCTTTCTTCTTAGCCATTGCTTTTATATCGTGATAAATTGTTTGTTCATTAAATAAATAATTTTTATTATTAATTTTCCCTGTTGCATCCTTTCAAGTTTAAATGTGCTATTTATTTGCTTTGTTGCTAAATTGGAGCAATTAAGCCAGAACTAAAGATTTATTTCCGAAAAGACTTATTAAAACTATTTTTATTAATAAACTTATAGCAAGAAATTACTAGAGTATTGCTTAAGATCTCTATTATTTGAATCTTCTATATGCAGCATTAAATTATCAATAGATATTACAATTTTATTGTATAAAAGCAGAACATAAATTATTCTTAGTTTCAAATATTTAGATCCAGTAGATATGTCCAAACCTTTAAGGTTATCTTCATTTATAAATATAAAAGAGAAAAATTTATGATGAATATGCTTATATATGACTAGAATCAGTTAGTTATTTCTTACAACTCTTTATATTCTTCTTATTTACAAGAACATCTTCTTTCTGAGATTAAATTTATTTTAAATTTCTATCATTTAAAAGTTTAACCACTAGATACTTTATTAATCTAGATCATCTAAAAATACCTAATTTTAAACTGCTATATTATTACAATAGATAACATCTTTTTGTTATCCTCATTTTTAAGTATTATTATTTTCTAATTTAAAGCTTCTTCCTCATTATGATTAACTTAAACCATTATTATTACTGTAAAATGCTTCTTTCTTCTCTTCTAAACTTAATAATCATAATCCTTTTATAATGTTTGCTTATGAAATATTAGGATTTAGTGTAATTAACTTATCAATAATCAATATTGTCATTTTTATTTTTACGTCAATAAGGGTAATTTCTTTAAGCATATTTACTTATTTATTCTTAGAGTTAAGTTCTATTTTAGTATAAATTTTAAATTTCTCTTTATTTACTTAAGTCTAAAAGGTTTTTCCTTTGCTAAGAAGGTTTATTGTTTTTAGATCTAGTAATAGTAGCTGCGTAAGAGTATTCTATAGCTACTTCTTCCTTTTAAATTGCATTAAAGTTTACCTTTTAAAATGTAGACTTCTATTTAAATAGAATCAAACTATTTAACTTTAATGCTGCATGTTATTCTTTTTCCTATTTATCTAGGTCCTTAAGAAATATATTCTAATGGGATAAATTTATATAAAATTGGATATAGTTCATTGCTTCATTTATTTTTTTCTATAAGCTCTTTTTTTACTTTTGGCAAAAACTTGCACTCCTATTTTTAAATTTGCTTTAGCATGCTTATAATTCTACTTTTAGTAATTTATACTTTTATTCAGTTTCTTTGTTTTTTGTTTAGCTTCACTATGCTTCTCATTTTAGAATCAAACTTTAACTTTCTTATGATTAATTTTTATTACTCTATTAAAATATTAGATATCTACTTCACTCCCTTCTAGTTCGAAAGTGCTAATCCATTAATTAATATGCTACTTAATTATTAAGTTTAACCTAAGGATTGCATCTAATGTTTTAATAGCTTAAACTCTCTTTCTTAAGATATTCCAAGTGACTCTTTTTAAGAATAATTTTCTTAATTAATAACCTTAAGTTTTATCTTATTGTAAAAATTTTCAATATCTTACTCTAATTTAATCACCTAAAAAATAATTTTTTCTACTGTAGTTATTTGCTTTCTTTTGATTATCATCACCTTTAGTAATCAGTCCTAGAAATTCAAAGGTGTCTTATTTCCACTCCAGACTTAATAAAGCTTTTGCTTAGATAAAATAAGGTTGAATTTTATAAGAATCAATTGCTTTAGCTTTGCTCATGTAATTGAATGCTTCTTCTTATTTATCTTATTTAAAGAAAGTTTTCTAATTAAGAAATTAGCAATAAAGTGACATAAGCTAAAAATGTAAGGACTAAGCAAAATTTTTGACTGTTTTGCAACCCAAAGATCAAGCCTCATTCTTTACTTCACTCAAAAAATTCAGTTTGCTATACATTGAGTTGGTCTTAAATTCCAATATCGTAGAAGCTCTCGTTCAATTAATACGTTCTGAATCCGCTAATTAAAAGAATCATTATCGTCCTGTAGAATAATGAATTGCCTTTATTCCTTTAACAATTTATCAAAGTAAATAGAGCATTTTTAAAAATCCTACTTAAGAAAACCTAAAGGTTTCTGATTATAGCTATTAAGATTTAATGCTTATAGATCTCTTCAAATTTTTATTCAGTTAGAAAGATTAGTTCTTCTCTTCTTCATTATCATCAATAATTACTATTTTCAACTTTAAATCTCTTTAAAAAGGCCTACTGATAATGAGGCTTAGAATAAAAAATAATATCCATTTAGCATGTTCCAAATTTTTCTTTTAGGATATTCTCGTGAAAGCATTATTTTGTTCTTCTATGTTTTCTAGATAGAATAAAGCAAATCTGCTTTCAATATAAATTTGAATTTTTTTAAAGGTGCCCATTAGGAATCACATCCATGTACCTCTATATTCGTATCTTGATCTATTTATCCTAACTTTCACTCTTAAACTTTAGGATTTGCCAAATAAATCTTACTTTAATTTCTTCTTAAGGGATTTTTAGCCTTGAGAAAGTTTTAGAGTACTATAAAAATCTACAAGTGCTTCTTAATCCTTTTATTAATCTTAAAGAACTAAACTTTTATAATCAAAAGCTTCAAATTCTTATTAGATGAACTTGATTAAGAGCTGAGAAAATCAATTGTTTTAGTATCCTTTAAAGCTATGATAAGCTAAACCTTGCTTCAATATAAAATTCTAAAATTAATGCAAATTAAATATCATTTTTAATTTGAAAATAGCTTCTTTAAGCTTGTAGTTTCAATAATTTTATTCTTTTGTAGCAACATACAATTATTTCAATATTATAAATTAAGTAGCTTAGTACAAAAGTCTGATTATCTAATTTCTTTTTGCTTATTCTCTTTATACCCTTAGCATAATTGGGATTAATGTCTATCGCTTTCTTAAATTACTTCATTCAAGCTCCTCATTTAATATAAAATTTAGCCTTTATCTTCTAGGTTTTTATAAGCTATGGATCTTATAAGATAAAAAGGGTAAATCCATTTTATCTTAGAGCTTGTGCTTCATATAGTCTACAGTGAAATATTTGATCTTAAGCATTTATTTTAATAGTAATAGCAATATTTTTTAACCTTCCTAATATTTTCTAGGTTAATAAAGAATCTCTTTTTTCATAGTATTCACAACAATTGGCAGCATCTTAATTTACTTAAATACATAATTTTGAAAGCAGTGCTTTACTATTATTATTCTGATGCTCATGTTGTATATTATTAATAATCCATATGAAGTCTATCGAGAAATAAGCTGCTTAATATATTACTTTGCTTTAATGAAGATTCAATGTTAATAGGAAATTAACTTTTCTATCTAAATGAAAAGCCATTAATAAGATAGAAGATAATTGCTTAGTTTAAGCCTTCAATGCTTTTTTCTTATCTTAAAGACTAGGAACTGATATTCTTTTACTATCATATGACTTGGTATAGAATTAATTTTTATACTCAGTCCAAAGCCACGAATCAAAGTATATCCATGTTATTCAATTAACCTATATCAATTGTTTTTTAATGCTAGCCCAAATAATATTATGATTAATTGTTAAAGTTTGTTCTACTATCAATATTTTCTTTTTATTTACTCTAACTAAAAAAGTATCTTGTTTGGTAGTGAATGCAGCAGAAAAACTAAAATTAAGCTTGATAGTTTTATTCAAGCAATCTTTTAATTATTTTTACTTTTTTCTTTTTCAATTATTATCCTTTTTTTAAATAATTGATTTAGCTAGGTATTTTATAATATTAATGACTATCTACAACTAGTTTAGTTATTATAATAATGTAAGTTAATCAATATTTAGGATTATTCTCTATCTACCTAATATTTTGTCTCCTTACTCATTATTTCTCATTTTGGTTTTTTCAATTGTTCTTGTATAGATCTGATTCAATATCTATTCAGAGTTATTTAAATATTACTAGATCTTCTCTAGATTTCCGTCTCCTTTATTAATATTTAATGTTCTATTTATTTGTTAGATACTAAAAGAAGTTATTATCTCTTGCTTTGAACTACAATTCCTTAAAATTGTTAATACAAAGATACTGAAATAGAATAATGATTTAGAAACATAGTGAGATAATTAAGTATCTCATATAACTATTAAGGGCTAATAACAATAAGTAGATGAACCAACATTATTAGTTTTAAGTTATATTTACCTTTACTCTCATTACTCTTAACTTAGTTTACTCTTTGCTTTTTTATTCTTGTTAAAGAACTTTATACTATCATTAAATTAATAAAATAGATGCTAATAAATATAAATAAAATAAACAACTAAACTTTAATTTCTGCTATAAGCTTAGATTTATTTCTAATTTAGTAATTGTTATTTTAAGCTAATTAGTTTTAAGGAGTTTATATAAATTATCTATATTAGTGTCGGCTAATTACTATACTTGCTGCTTAAATAGCTAAAATACTAAAAGAAAACTAACAATATTTTAATTCCTTGCTTTTAATGATTGCTTCTTCCTTTTATACAAGTAAACTTAATAGGCATTTATAAGATTGTTTATCATATATTTAGATAGCTAAATTAATTAGCACTATTTCTATTTATTTGTTGATTTTTTTAATTAATCTAGAATAATGAAATAAATACTTTTATAAATGGATAGAATGATCAATTAAATAAGCTTATTAAATATAAAGTTCCTAATAAACACTAAGTAAACCTTAATATGAAGTATCTTATAGTCTGATTTACATAAAGCAAAATAATCATCCTTATTAAGATTAACTATATCAAATTGCTGCTATTTATATAAGTCATTTGCTTATTAGATTTGTTTCAATTAGATTTAAAATAATATATTCTTTATAATATGCTAAGAAAATTGAAGCAGGATAATTAAGCATTTAATATCTTAAATTATAAAATCATAAGTCATTTCCTTATCAACTCTTTTTCTCTTCCTTCTTGCTTAGCTTTTAGGTATTTAACTACTCAACTTGTAATCCTGTTTATGCTATATTTTATTAAATTTAACCTTAATTTTAAGCATTAGCAGCTTCTTAGGCTTATTTCATATCCAATTTTTATGAATTTATTTATTGCTTATTTTAAGGTATCTTATTTGACTATTAACTGATTAGTTTCCACTTTTATTTTAGGGAATCTATCTATTTTTTGAAGCTATAAATATCAGGTCTATTGCTTTATTCAAAACTGAAGCATTATTATAAAAGCTAAGCTAACTCTGGCTCTTAATTTATTTCATCTGAAAATTAAGGAATTCTTTTATCTAAATAAACTGCCTTCATTATTTAGACCTATCAATCTAGATCTGGAAAAGGTAACTACTCATTAAATATTTCTATCGTTACGCAAGCTAAAGATCATATATCACTCTTTTAGCTTACTTTGCTGTTGAATAGTTCGGGAGCCATTCATTGAGCTGATCCTTTCTATTCTTTCGTTGTTTTTACATTTGAATCATGTAATAATCCAAGATTAGCTATTTTAGGTTAATCTGAATCATCTAACAGAATATTAAGGGATTTCAAATCTCTATGAATTAGGTTTCTGGAATGGATAGCCTGCAATCCTTCAGTTATCTAGCTCAGCAAATTTAGTTTCTTATAAAATCTTATAGCTGATCCTTCTTCACTATCTGGAAATAGTTATTTAGAACTAATTACTTAGTATAAGCTTCCCTTAGGCATGTAATCAGTTAAAAGGCAAAATCTACCATTTCCTTCAGCTGAAGTATCAATGGAAACTCCTACAAGTCTTAGAACCCTTTAGTTATTCACTTATAAAAGAGAATAGCATTCAAAATAGAATGTCTCTATTAATTCTTATGAATCTCCCTTTTAATTCATTATTTTAAGAGCATAATCTGAACCATCAATATTAATCAGATAAACTGTTCCATAGCCACCTTTACCTAAAATTTGTAAGTTATTTAGAAACTAGTTATTAGGAATTAAGTCTTTATAATTTCAAATCCTAATTTGAGATCTTGTCTCTTAGCTTGCACCATTTTATTGTAAAAGTTACCAAATATCTTCTAATGTAATTGGATTTGGCATTTATAAATCTTAATTAGTAGCATATATCTGAGGAATTTCTAGTTTAATATCAAGTTAGTGTGCTTTGGTAAAACACTCAAGTGCTTCTTAACTTTTATTTAAAGTTTGAAGAATTAAGCCTTTATTGAAATAAGCCTCTGCATAAGTGGGATTGAGCTAGATAGCTTTATTACTGTATTCAATGGCTTCAGAATGGTTTCCTAGTTTATAAAGTGAAAATCCTTTATTTTTGTAGGGATTTGGGTAAGAAGGATCAATTTATATAGCTTAATTTAAACTCTAAATAGCTTCACTATATTGACCTAAGTTATTGAATGTAGCACCTTTATTATTATGAGCAGTTGCATCTTTGGGATTAAGTTCAATTGCAGTATCGTAGCAATGAATAGCTTCATTGTATCTACCTAACTTCTCCATTATATCACCTTTGTTATAATGAGCAGTTGCAAATTTTGGATCTAGTTGAAGAGCAGTATCAAAGCATTGAACAGCTTCATTTTATCTGCCTAAATTATTTAATACAAGGCCTTTATTCAAATGAGTTATAGCTTCTTTGGGATTAAGTTCAATTGCAGTATCGTAGCAATGAATAGCTTCATTGTATCTACCTAACTTCTCCATTATATCACCTTTGTTATAATGAGCAGTTGCAAATTTTGGATCTAGTTGAAGAGCAGTATCAAAGCATTGAACAGCTTCATTTTATCTGCCTAAATTATTTAATACAAGGCCTTTATTCAAATGAGTTATAGCTTCTTTGGGATTAAGTTCAATTGCAGTATCGTAGCATTGAATAGCTTCATTGTGTCTTCCTAATTTCGTAAGTGTAAAACCTTTATTATTGTGAGTTATAGCATCTTTGGGTTCTAGTAAAATAGCTGTATCATAGCATATAATAGCTTCATTTTATCTGCCTAATTTATGTAATACAAGACCTTTACTGTTGTGAGCAATTGCATCTTTGGGATTAAGATCAATAGCAGTATCGTAGCATTTAATAGCTTCATTGTATTTACCTAATACCTCCAGTGCACTACCTTTACTAATATGAGCAGCTGTAATCTTGGGATCTAAATTAAGAGCAGTATCATAGCATTCAATAGCTCCATTGTATTTACCTAACTTCTTAAGGGCAGAGCCTTTACTGATATGAGCAGTTGAATCTTTGGGATTTAATTAAAGAGCAGTATCGTAGCATTGGATAGCATCGTCGTATCTACCTAACTTCTTAAGGGCAGAACCTTTACTGAGATGAGCAGTTGCATATTTTGAATTTAATTGAAGAGCAGAATCGTAGCATTGAATAGCTTCACTGCATCTGCCTAAATTATCCAATGAAGCACCTTTACTGAGATGAGCATCTACATTTTTGGGATCTAATTAAAGAGCTGTATCATAGCATTGAATAGCTTCATTGAATCTACCTAAGTTATCCAGTGCAAAACCTTTATTGCAATGAGCAGTTGTATATTAGGGATCTAGTTGAAGAGCTGTATCATAAGATTGAATAGCTTCGCTATATCTGCCTTAATTCACCAATATATCACCTTTGCTGCAATGATCTTTTGGTAGTGAGCTATGTTGCTAAGTAACTTAGGGTTAATTTAGTATAGCTTGGGTATTTTTTGTTTCTATATAAGATTGTTTCCTTTTTTGCTTTTGAGTGCAGTTTCCCATTTTTAATAATGAAAGACTTAGGCTTTTATAGTTAAATGAATTAGAATTAAAATGGATTTTGATGAATTTGAATTTGGTTTGATTTGTTGATAATTTAGTATTTAAGTTAGATAGATTTGGATGATAATGATAGGATGGTAGTTTGAAATAAGGGAATAGAATATAAGTAATATAGGTACTAATAATTAGGTGATATAATGTTTCATATAAAGATCTATTTTAATAGCTTATTTACTGCTCAGCCTCATTAGTTATTCAGATTACTGCTTAAATTATCTCTTTTATTATGCATCAAATATCTGCTAAAGCTTAATACTTTAACTGTTACATCTAATCTATTTAATGGGAAATGTTTTATCATATACCTAAATATTAAATTAAGTCTGCTGAGAGAAATAAAGGATATACAACGAGAGTATTAATAACAGTTCGATAATCTTTACCTTATAATAGAAAAGAAAGCTATCAATGCTAAACAAGTATCATCAATATAGACCCTTTTATAAGCCTAAAGACCATCTACGGATTAACTACCCTAGCATATCAAACCATAACTCTAATAACAAAGCTGATGAATATCTAACTCACTCATTATACTTAACTACTTCAGCTTATTTCTATAAAGCTAAATATTTATTAAGATTCAATCAAGATAAATACCTATCTAGGCTAATTAATCCTAGTAAGAGTTAGGGTACTAAACTGAACTAACTTGATTCTAAGCTAATCAAGATACTAAAAGGCTACTACATTGCTATCGCTATTAAACTAAGGCAATTTCTATTCTTAATCAAGTTAAGTAACGAATTAGCCTGATAAGTAAGATCTCGGTTTTTCCTAACCTGAAGTAATAAATAGTAAGTCTTTTATATCTTAATTAAGTCTAAGAAGCAATAGAAAACTTTAATTAAATAGTCAAAACATGATCCTTGATACCTTTGAGCATATTTTGGTAAAAAATAGTAGTTGAAAATCTAGACAAAAAGAAGAAAGATTAAAGAGCAGTAGCAAAGCCATTTAGCTATTACTTTTATTTTACTCTAGCATGTAAAAATGTAGCTTTATGAAAGAATAGAGAAACTTAAAAGCATTTAACTAAGCTATAGAGTTTGAATCTTATGTATTACTACAAAGGAAATATCTTAAGATCAAAATAACAAGCTATTAAATATCACAACCTTAGTATAAGATTTTACTGAAACTATATCTCTACATACAATATCTAAGAATATGCTAATTCAAATTTGCCTCATTAGAAACCTTAAAACCTATAAAGTTAGCTAGTGGGAATGGAGTTTATAATTGCTTGGGATAATAAATTAATAATTGAAGAAATAAGTAGAAAGTTGGAAGTAAGAATGGCTTAGTAATAAACAATAATAGATAAAGAAGAAAGTATAGCTGCTATTTAAAAAGCTACTGATATAATAAATAGACTCAATCTAAAATAGCAAGTAGCTTATTAAATCTAATTTAGTTATAACTCTATTAAGACTGTAAAACTGTCTATTGTATACAACAAGTAGGAATATATAACTCTTAAAAAGCTACTAATCTATAGTTAAAAAGAATTTATATAGCAAGATTAAAGCTACAGTGCATAGAGTCAATAGTATAACTAACTTTTTGTTATTAAAATTGCCTAATTAACTATAGAAAGGCAATTAGGAGTGTAAGAACAAGCTATAAAAACTAATAGTTGTGCTCTATAAAAAGAATGTTAAGACTAAGAATTAGATTAGAAATCATCTTAAATAGAGAGAATCATAACATAGCTTTAAGATTTATTATATTTTATTAATTAGATAAAATGCATTAAATTCTAAAATTATGAAAAATAAGCCTCTAAATTAAGACTAAAATAGTACTAACAAACTATTATCAACAATATTTACAGTAACTTTACACATCATTCATTAATATTATGCATTTTAAAAAGAACCTCAGTTTAGTCTATGTTATCTAGACTTTAAATTATTTAGTCCAATTAACAAACAAGAGAAGTTATTTTTCTTTATAAAATAGCTAAATATCAATAACTCAAAGTAGAGTAATTCAACACTTCTATTTAACTGAATTCAAAAATGTTGAAGCTTATAACCTGAAAGACTTCGCTCTCATAGAAAAGTTAAAAAATGAAGAAATTTAGAGTAATTTAAATGAGCAGGTAATCTTAATAATCCCTTACCATAAGTTTATAATAACCATACTTTTTAAAGCACTAAATTTTAAAAAGCTAACTCTTAATCTTTAATAATAATATAAATTAAACAAAAGAAGAAACTTCAATTTTGTTTATTAATATTTTTCTTAGCTATAAAAGCCTTCTTTTTTGTTATTAAAGGTGCTTCTTAATCCTATCTTTAATCTTAATATACTTAAACTTTATAATAAAAAGTTTCACCATTATGAGGATTAACTTTATAGCTGCTTTGAGATATTTGAATGCTTCAGTATTATTTCCTAAGTTACAAAGCATAAAACTCCTGTGCTTTTATAGATAAGTAAACTTCGAATAAATTCGAAATACTTAATCACGGCTCTCAATAACTTCTTTTATTTTTCTAATTTTCTAAGTTCAGCTACTTCGCTGTTATAATTAGATATATTTTTATTCATTTAGTTACATATTTAAAAGTCTGTAACTTCTTCCTCGTTCTTTCTAAATATTTAAAAATATCCATTTCTTATTGTAGATTTTATCATTTTAAGTATTTAGTTAGACAATCTATGCTGAATATATCAATTATTTCTGTATTTCTTCTATTTAAATAAATTTTATCCTTTTTAGAATCTAACAGATTTAGAGTTTAATCTTTAACTTGTTGAATATATTGATAGACTAACTTCTTCTTTTAAGATTTCTAACTGCTATTTTTCTTAAATTTAAACTCCTCAATTATAAATTCCGATCTCATAAGTTAGCTTAATCTTTCCATAGCTAAATCTTATTTACCTTGCTATGCTAAAATTAGCATTTTTTATTATTTGTAAAAAGGGAATTTGAATCTTACTAGATTCTTTAATATTAGTTCACGAAAACTTGGGCATAGTTTTGAAGCTTTAAAAGATATCAACCTTAACATATTAAGAAGTTCCAAAATTAGCTATAATTTAAAGGTTTTATTGAATTTAAAAATAAGTTTTACTATATATTTTAATATCATCAATTTAGTAACTTAGATCAAATACCGATAGTCTTATTTTCTTAATTTTATCCTAATTATTTCTTTTTTATATGTAATTGTAAAATTTGGGTTCATGTAGTGAAGTTTTTCAAAGTATTTGATTGTTCTAATTAATTCCTTATTTAAAAAAGTTAAGCCTTCTATTTTATAGACTTTTACAAACTATGGATCTTAGCTATTAACAATGATTAATATCTCAAATGCTTCACTTTATCTTAGAACTTAAGGAGAACTTCAGATTTTTAACATCTAAATATTTTTCTAAGGATTGGTTTTAATAGCAATGTTGAGATTTTTTATAGCCTCCTATTAATTTAAGCTTACAATAGTTTTGTCATATCTTTAATGAATAGAAAGGGATTTTCATTTATGGTATATTTGATTTTGAGTTAGTTTTATATCAAGATCTAAAGCCTTAATACCTATTTCATATCTTTCTAATTAACCTATATCTTTAGCTTTTTATCCTTTGATCAAATAATTTCAGAATTAATTTTTAAAGCTCTTTTGTTATTTTTGATAGTCTCTTCTCATTTACTCTATCTTAAAAAGCATTTAATTTAATAGCATATGTATTAGTAAAGCTAGTATCAACCTCAATGGTATTATTAGAATACTCTATTAACTAAATTATTTTGCTTTTTTTCAATTAAGTTCCTTAGATACTAAGCTACTTGATTCCTATATTTAAAGTTTATATTTCTACTTGTTTAAAATATCTTAGTCATATTTAAATTAATCTACTTTTAGCTCTATTTAAAACGAAACTATCACTTTATCTACTTTTCTTGCTTTTTCTTATGTTTTCAACTGTTTTAATAAGTTCTGATTGAATATCTTATGACTGTTAATAAGACACTTCTAGATTATCTTGTTTTTCATCTCCTTTTAATTATATTAAAGGAAGTTCAAGTAGCAAAACTCAAATATAGCTCAACGGATTAAATCTCAACAGAGAGTACTATAACCTTTAAATATCTAAGAATTTAAAAGCAAATGATAATACTACTAAGTTTCATTTATTTTTATTAAATACATTTATTACTAAGATTCATTCAAATAAGTAGCTAACTATCCTTTAATGCTTCTCATCTATTCATAGTTCTTTTTTACTACTCTATTATGAGTAATTATTTCACTATTATTAATTATTATTTAGACTAGCAAAACTACACTATTGCTATTAATTACAAGTTTTAAAGACTCTTATATTTTAGTTTTTTGTAAATGAAAAAAAGGGTTTCTGCCTAGCTTTTTTCATTTAAATTTATGGATATTTCTTCTATATATATCCTAATTAAAAGTTATTGCTTCTATATAGATTCTTAACATTTTACTAATCATTTCTCTGCCTTAAAAATAAAAAATCTGATTAAACTAGTACTAATTACTTTAATCTAAACTTACAAGCTATCAATTTATCTACTATAACTAAAGCAGATCCATTAAAAGCGTTTAAATCTCCTTATTTTTATCCTTTCTTTGATTATAATATTATTATGCTTTTTTTGAGCTAGGACATAAATACCAAGCTTGTTCTTTTATTTAAGTTTATTTAGACATTCAATCATTGTAAGGTATATCTGATAGTAGCTGCTTCATCTTAAAATCTAGTCTTTGTTGCTCGATTTTTAAACCTTTATTAGAGAAAAAACTAGCAGTTTATAAGAATATTTATGATTCCTATAGACTGAGAAATCATATAAAGATAAGCAAAAAAGGTTAATAAAAGTAATATTTATTTAGATAAGTGAATCTGACTATTATCTTGAAGAATAAGCTAGAGGGAATTAATAAAGTCTAAGGGTGCTAGTATCTAGTATATATATTATCTAATTTATAAAAGCTTTACAGTATTCATAACGAATTAATAGCAAATAACTGTTGCTTCTGATAAAGAATATAAGATTAAAGACTGAAGATATATCTAAAAGAAGAAGATTAAGCCTAATAAATGATTCAATAAATATCTTAGAACTCTTGCTTCATTTCAAAGAAAATATTAGAACAATTCTATAAAAGAAAAGTTAAAAGACAAGAAATTAGAATAATAATATAAGCAGACTAAAACTAGTAATCACTTTAATAAATCTAACTTTGAAAATTATATTTAATAAAATTTGAATAAAATGAAGGATGATAATATTCAGAAGTTGGAATGTAAAGCTGGAGTATATTTTATACATTTAAGGCAAAGATTAACAATCGGCGAATCTTCAAGTAAATAATAAAAATAGATATAGTCTTAGGAAGTAATAGGAGCTATTTAAATTGCTAAAAGAAAATAAAAAATAGAAATAATTTAATTTTTAAGGAAGAATGGAGGAAGACTAAAACTAACTTAGTGATAACTGCTTACTTTGGCTTCAGAAATCTATTTAAATTTTTTAGAAATAGAATGAAATGCTTGCCATATGTATAATTTGAAGCTAATCGAATATAATTCCTAAGGAAAATAGGACAGTAACTATAGATAGTAAATAATAAGATAAATATGTATTAACTCTATTAATAGAGAATTGCCATTTTAGCAGATACCATTAATTAGTGCTACTATAAGAGTTATTCCTTATATTTTCTTCTTTATATCTCAAGTATATCCAAAAACATACACCAAAACTGTTATTAAGATACCATCATGGAAATAAGCCATAGTCAAACCTACTACTATTGCTAAATTCATTCTAATTAATATAAATAAAACCAATATCTGAGCTTTTGTTTTTAGATTATCTAGCTTATTCTATTATTTTAATACACCTAAATCTTTAAATCCAAAACTACCTTTAAAATCTCAAATACTTTCTACTTTAGTAAGAGTTTTAGTTTGTATATGTTAAGTATAAAAGGGATTCAATTGATATGTTGTTATTTTATCATTAAGAAGCGCAGAAAAATAGGCATATAAAGTATTAATTAGTGATGATTGTAATTTACAATATGAAGGCGTAATTAATAAATTGACATACTCTAGGTATCTATTTATATAAATAACTAACTAATTCTTAATTAGAAGGTCTCTTAGAATTGACTAATATTATAAATGATAACTATGAATATCATAAAGAAAGAACTAAAAGGAGTTTAAAAGGTAATTAATAACAAATTTAGTAGGATGACGTTAATATCTAAGTACTTTATATAAATACTAAACCAGATTTAAATCAAAGATATAAGATTACTACTAGCTTCTATATTACTTTCATTTTGATATAAATAAATACATCAAAATTCATCTTATTTAGTTCTCATTAGTCTTCATTTTAAACTTAGAGGGATTAAGAATTTAGATGTGCCATTGCTATTCAAAAGAAATAGTTGTATTTCTAAGATTTATACTAATCAACTATTCTAAAGGCCTATATTTATTTTCTTAATTAACCTATTTAAAATTCTCTTTATAAAAACTCCAGATTTACCATACTTTAAAGCTAAGAGTTAAAAACAATTTTGTTAAGGTAGTTTGAATATTTTGAAAAAGAAGTAGATTTTGAGATATGAAAGTATTTTTGCATGAAATGGGTTAAGATAGCTCCTTTATTCGCTCTTAATGCAGCTTTTTTATAATCTAATTATTTTATGTAACTTTCATATAGTTTAGAATGATAAATTTTGAACTAAATAAAGGATATTAAACTGCTAATGAAGCAAAGAGCAGTTATGAGAAGTTTAGAAGAGGAATATTATTACAAATATCGCTTATCTAGCTATCTGCTTATTCAGTATTATCCTCTAAATATCTTCGACTATCTCTATTTACTTTTATTATGTCTCAACCAAACTCTAATCTACTTTATTCTAGTAAGTATATATAATGCGTTCAGTGACATATCTTTGTCTATCAAATCAAGGAGAACACTATTTATACAGAGTCATGAAAAAATTAAGAATCATTTAAGTATTTACAAACTGACCAATTCTCTCCAAAGCAAACTAATTAATCTTACCTTATCTAGTCAATAGTTATATAGTTATCAAAGATACGATCTATTATAAATCAACTTAGCATACAATCTACTTAAAGCTTAATTGCTTAACCAAATCAAACCATAATACAAGCATCCTTCATTATACTAATTATTAAATAGCAAACACATAACAAACACTTCTTCACAAGCTTATGCTTGAGAGATATTCAACCAATATTATACCCAACTATCATTTTAAATACTATTCAGTTATTAACCTAATTTACACTTCAGCCCATAGCAAAACTATACAAAGTTTTAAGAACAGAAATCCTCCATCTAGTTCTAGAATTTATTATACTAATACTTCTAATTTTAAGCAGCTAAAATCTCATCATATTACTAACTTTATTGTACCTATTTATACATCAGTCTCTTTAATTGATTATACCAACTATCATTAAATGCTATTACACTGTTCAATTTTATAATAAATAGAGGTTCTAAGTAATTTAGCTTACTATGATAAAGCTATTGGAAGTCTAACATATCAGCTAGCTTAATCCTTTGCTATCTTAAATATAAAGTTTATACCAAGAAAGACTCTTATTTATGGGGATTATTTACCCAAAGTATCTAAATTATCTATTTTAAGAACTAAAGTAAAGACTAATAAAGATTATAAAAGCTATAGAATATCTGCTTTAACTAAATTAGATAATATTGGACTTCGTGAGAAATTTGTGCGATATTAGAAAATCAACTTTAATGGAGGATTTAAGTGCTTTGAATAAAAATTTGGCAAGTATGTAAAATATCAAAAAACTATAAAGGCAACCAAGTGTGAAGAAGAAAAATGAGTGAATAATGAAAGTTAAAAATAGCAGAAAATATAATTAGCAATTATACTGATATACCCAATGATTGACTAAAACAATAACAACAAGAGAGATTATAGTGTTGAATTATTATATTAACATATATTAAGATCATACTAGAATATAAGTAATAATATCCTTTGAAATTTAGTTTTAATGTAAAAAGCAATAACAGAAAATCTTTATAATTTGAACAGAATTAAAGAAACTTTGTAAATATACTTTATGCATCTAAAAACTATATTAGGGTTTGATGATTGCGATTCTTTTTCTTGAAGCAGTAGAAAGAATCACAGAAAAATGTTTGGCATAAAATTAAAAATTATGAAGGGAAGAATAATAAGAAAATCAAGAAGTAAGCAGTCTTTAGTGCTAAATAGCCAATATGTTGATAATGCTAAAAGAAAATACTTATTAAAAAGTTTAGTTTAAGTGGTTTAAAAGTAAAGGTAGTAAAATAAACAAAATTAAATAGAAAAGAGTATTTAAAAACTAGCTTTTAACATTAATGATGTAATAATTTTTGAATCTGATTTTTCCATCAAGAAATTTAAGATAATTTCAAGTTTGAAAGTTTACACATAAAGAAATGATGTATCAAGCTGTTTTTTTATAGGTATAAATGAAGGTATTTGAAAGGAAAGTGTAAATAAAGATGATAAGATGCTATATAATAGAGAAATTACTAATTTCTCTGACTTCTAAATATAATTTTAATTTATTTCTAAAGTTACTCCTCAGTTTCTAGCTTTATGTTAGCAAGCTTCATTATTGATGTTGATTCGTTTTCTTTAATAAGTTTACTTCCAATTAAACCAACTCATTTGAAAATTCCGTTCCGTTAGTTCAATAATATTTTATCAATTAATTTATTTCCTTAGGGATAAGTTGAATCTAGTTGGCTATTCTCTTCCTATCCTTCAGATTAATTTTTCTCTTATTATACAAAAATGTTTATAATTGAACCAATATATATCATCATTATCTTATTTTATATACTAGTAACTTTAATTACTCTCTCTTCAAAATAGTCCCTTTAAATAAGTATGTTTTGAATTTATTTTAAAACCTTAAATATTAATTAGGTAATAAAGAATAAAATACAACACTTTTCCAGACCAAGTATGCTGAATTTTAAGTTTAGACTATACTACAGATATGATTATGCTTATCATTTTAATATTGATAGTATAATTTTCATTTTTAGCTACTTCTAGATATTATTTAGCAACTTTATTTTGAACTAATTTATTAAGATTTAGGTTTGATGCCTCTAGGCTTTATTTATTTAAGTAAATTCAAAATTTGAAGGAATTATTTCTCTAATTTTGGGAACGAAATTATTCGTATCTACTTTTGAATACTTGAAAAAGACTAAAGTTACATTCTTAATATGAGCTATTCAAGTATTTGTTCTTATGTAAATAAATGAAGAAACCTACTCTTATTTTAAACTCCTAAAATCTGATCCTCTTAATGTCGAGATTCTTATTTCATTAATGATTAGCATTTGCCAGTCTTACATTTTATTAAAGGAGTGGAAAAAGGGATAATACTTTGAGAGCTGAGCTTGCTGAGATATGAAATATTTAGAATGTATAAAGAAATCTTTAAGCAAGTAGAGGTAAGATTTCAAATAAAAATAGCTTTAAAAGTAAATCCTAATAAGTGAGTCAGAAAAATAGCAGAAATCCTTAATAAATAAAGAAGAGTAATAAGAGTTAAAAAATAGACTTCTAGAAACTATTAGCTTTATATAGATTTGATTATTATAAGCAATAAATTTTAATTAGTAGGATATATATAGAAGAAATAGCCATAAATGTAAATAAAAGCATTAAACATAAAATGTTTACATTTATAAAAAACTAAAATATATATATTTATAAAACTAAGTAATCAATGACAGTAGTGTATTTTTGCTAGTCTAAATAATAATAGTGAAATAATTTACTTATAAGAGAGTAGTAAAAAAGAACTATGAATAGGTAAGAAACATTAAAGGATAGTTAACTACTTATTTGAATGAATCTTTGTAATAAATGTTTTTTGTAGCTAACTTTAAGAGTATTTAATTAATAAAGCATAAAACTTTATTTTTGTATAGTAATATAATAAATTAGTTACAGACATTGTCTATAAGCAATAACTAGAAGAGACATTTAATAAAGATAAAATTATGCTCTATTTATTTGAATATGCTTATATTCTTTTTAAGCTGAATAATAAATAAGAAATGCTCTTTTATTTATACTTTATTAGATTATATATCTTCATAAGGTACAATTGATAACAGCTGCTTTATTTTTAAATCCACAACTTAATCATAGTGCTTTAATTACTTTTTAGAGAGAAAAATATGTCATTATCAGAAGTATTATTAACTCCAATAGACTGAGAAATTAAATAATAAGGTAAACCAAAAAGTTAATAAAGGAGTTGCTTATTTTTGATTATGAATCAGATTTAAAACTTGAAAAATGAACTAAAAGGGATACTTATAAAGTCTAAGAATACAAGCATCTAGCATAAATATCTACTATTTTAATAAAAAATTTGATTATTAACTGCATAAGGAAGATAAAACACTGTTGATTCCGTGAAAAGAATCTATTTTCTGATTATTAAACTTAACATATTCCACAGATTCAACATAAAGAATGTTTCAATCAAGAAATCTTAGATTACATCGAAGAAATTATGCGAATAATTTTACAAGGAAAAGGTAAAATAAAAACGTAAACTTTAATATAAGCAGACTAAGAATAAACAATTTAAAAAATCTAAATTAGAAAGATAAAGGTTAATGTAACATCTAACAAAACAAAGGGTAGTTAATATTTAAAAGTAGGAATTAGTAAAACAAGCGTATTTTATATTTTAAGGTAAAGTATAAGATTTGAGTATCCTTTAAGTAAATAAAGGAGTCTATAAAGACTAATAGACAAATAAGCTTTGCAATCTTAATATAATTATAATTAGATTAATTTTAATAAAAAAATCATATTTTAGATTGATTATCTTTATGTCGGTAGCTTTTTAAGAGCAGCTATCTTCTGTATCTATTATTAGTTAGTAAGTCATTATTTACTTGCAATTAGCTGCTTATTTTCAGATTTAAATTTATAATCTCAAATAACTTATAACTGCATTCTTAATAGTCTAGATTTATTTATTTTTTAAGCTTTTATTTTGAAAGATATTTTTAATAAGAAGTTTCTATTATTTATGCTAATCTTCCCATTAATTTGCTACTTTTCCTTCTTACATATTTACTAATTTTTCAATTATTAATGTAGTTTAGCATAACTTGGCTAGAGTAAAGTAGCTTATTAAAAGTGATCTACTATTTCTTCATTTTTTATCATGCTTAAAGATAAAAACCTGCTTTATATTTAAATGAATAGGAAAATTCTGTCAAATTAGCAATAAAGTTGTAATAAAAAGGCTTAGATACGTTTAAGACAGCTATCACATTTTCTTTAATGATCTGATGCTAAATGAGAATCAAGTTCACTAGCTAATTTTAAAGGTTTTGGGAGTTTCTTCTTAATTAGATTAATTTGAATAAGCATATTCATAGATACTATATGCAAAAATATAGTTTCAGTAAAATCTTATAATAAGGTTGTGATATTCAAAAGTTTTTCAATTGATAGTTGATAATTCGATCTAAGATTCTTACTTTGTAGAAATAAGCTGCTAAGATAATGGTTTATATCCTTATTATAACTTTATTGCTTCAATATGTTTGGCTATTACTAAAGTTAGCTTCTTAATTGAGTAAAGCAAGCTTTCTAAGATTAAAATTCCATAGCATAGCTAAAATGGTATTAAGCTTCTTTATTTATTCGATTTCATAAAAGAAATATTTTATATGCTAGAGTAAATAAAAGTAAAGGACTTAACTTTGCTAGCTATCTTTAATATTCTTCTTTTTGTCTAGATTTTAAATTAATATTGTTCCAAAATATTCTAAAGGGTATCAAGTATCATGTTAGATTATTTAATTAAAGCTTCTATTGTTTCTTAGACTTAATCAGAATATCAAATTCTACCTATTACTTCAGACAAAATCTTACTAATCAGGCTAATTCGTTACTTGATTTTGTTTGATTAAGAATATAAAATGGCTTAGTTTGATAGCGATGATATAGCAATGAAATAGGTTTTTAGCAATTTGATTAATATAGAAGCAAGTTATTTCAGTATTGTACTTAAATCTTATAAGTATTAAGTAAATTAGCCTTATTAAACTCTAGATAGAAATCTCTTTAAATATTTAGCTTTATTGAAATAAACTTAAGTAGCTAAGTATAATGAGGGAGTTATTCATCAGTTTTTAGGTTTCTAGTGTGTTTCTATGGTATGTTAGGGTAGTTAAAATCTAGATAATATATATGCTTATATTGTTGATGCTTGCTTAGTATTGATAGCTTTCTCTTCTTCTCTTAGTAGTTAGGCATACCTTAAACTTAGATATAGCATATAAGCATTAGATAGACTAAATGAGATATAGCATTTAAGGTATTAATTAATTATACATATAAGATAATTAAAGCAGTTAAAAGATGCTTATAAGTAATCTGAATAACTAATAAGTTTGAGTCATAAAATAAGCCAATAAAAGTAAAATAAGATATAAAGAACTAAATTAAAAATCATCAAAGCATTATATTTATAAACTAATTGTTATAAAGCTATACGAATTTCACTCTAAGATATTTAATACCATAACTCCTTTGTAAATGCTCACTGTAATAATTGCTATACATTGGAGAAATAAGGTAGATAAGAAGAATCTATTCATGCTACGATACTACTATTGAACTCGATCCCAAAAATGCAACTGCTCTCAGCAACAAAGGTTATACATTGAATAACCTTGGCAAATACAACGAAGCAATTTAATGTTTAAACTAAGCCATTCAACTAGATCCTACATACAAAAAGGCCTAAAATCATAAAAGTTTTAATCTTCATAAGCTTGGAAACCATTCTGAGTCCATCAACTATAATAATAAAGCTACCTAGTTTAATCACAATTATGCGAAAGATTACCTTTATAAAGGTTTAATTCTTCAAACTTTAAATCAAAATGAAGAAGCACTTGAGTGCTTCACTAAAGCACATTAACTTGATCCTTAACTAGAAATTTCTGAGATATATTCTACATATTAAAGATTAAAACGCAAAATCCAATTGCATTAGAATATATTTGATAACTTTTGCATTAAAATGACATGCCTAAGATATAAGATCTCAAATAAGAATAGTAAGCAACTAGTGTAAAGCATTAACTGGCAAAATTTAAACTCTATCCCTTTTAATAAATTCATGATTCAAAGCATTAATAGTGTACTTTAATAGCTGCAACACTCTAAAAATCTTCTTACACAAATAGACATTTCCATTACACTTTTAATATGGCTAAAAAATAAAGGGTAAAATATTAGTAAATGGAATTAAAAAGTATCATCATGATGCTTAACTTTTATAAAAGCTATTATTTGAATTACTATATTATTAAATCAATCTAATCCAATATTGAGAACCAGTAAGAAATAAGCTAAGAGTATTTTAATATATTCAATTTTATACTTATACTATCAATATTTTAACATATTACAGAGTGTTTATACCAAAATCTTTTAAATCACATTAAAAATAGAAAAATGAGTAAATTATTCTAAATTGCTTTAAGATCGTTATTTTATTTATGATTTGCTTTCTTAATTTTTAAATATTTAGCTTATCTATCTTTATAGACTTGCTTTAACTTCCTTAATTTTATATCCTAATTGTAATGTTTAATAAAGCTTCATCAAACTTAAATTAAAATAATTTTAATGTCTTATATTTAAGGATATAATAGATCATATTTACCTTCAATAATCATTTAGTAGCTTTTAAATTTTGATTTATCATTATAATATAACCAGTCTAATTACTACTATGTACCTAGGGAACATTAATACACTTTTATATCACTAGAAATTACTTCTATGATCATATACTAAACTGCAGATCTTCTTTTATTTAGCTCTCAAATCTCTCTACCTATTTCATTCTAAAATGCCTCTTTTACTTATACTCTACTAATCTAAGTTTTAACTACTTAACCTTGACTAAACTCTTAATAAATGTGTTATACTGTAATAAGCTTAAATAATATGTATAAGGTTTCTAGACTAAATTATAATACTTAAATTTTAGTAATAGATAAGAGAATTCTTAGTTAGTAGCTATAAGTAAAAAGCTATTAATCATCTAAATACTTAATTAAGCTGCTTATTTCTTATTACTATATCATTAAGTAGCCTATCTATCTCATGCTACTATAAATACTTCAATGTCTTCTAACAAAACAGCTTAACATTAAAGAAGTATAAGGATAGATTATTCTACTTTGCTTAAATGGTAGCTTTATTAAGCCTAATTTAGATAATATAATCATCGAAAGTTCTAAAAAGAACAAGATAAATAAAAGAGTGAATAGTAGGAAAAGATGATGAGTGATGAAGTATATAAGAGAATTAGAAAATAACACTTCATCGCTGAAGATTCTACATCTGGAGTAGTATTTTGTATTGAAACCTTAAAAAGCATAAAGAACTACACTATAAAGGTTATAGTAACCTAAACTATAATTAAATAAATCTTTAATATCTTATTATCTTATTCCATTTGCATCTTAAAATACTAAATACAGTTTAATTAAAGAAACTTATAATTAACTAAACTACAAGAAAACTAAAACAAATGTATATTACTTTTTGAGGCTGAAGGAATTTTTGTCTGGCTATAATAGAAGCTGTTGAATGATGAATGCGAACTCTTTTAAAGGATGTTATAACTTAAAATATTCTACAATATGGAAATATTCTAACTTAGCTAAGTGAGAATGCAAGTGTTATTCATTAATTAATGTTCTTTGAAAGAAATAAACTATAAATATAGAACCACTTTGTTAGAAAGCACTTATTTTTTAACTTAGGCAAGATTAAAGATGCCATTGAATACTATGATGAAGCAATTAAAGTTTATTAGAAGGTATAAAAACTAGTTTAGGTAAAAGAAATATCCTTGCTGCTTTAGATTAAGCTAATAAGACAGTATAAGTTTGAAAAGTGGAGTTAAAACTGTATTCTATAAAATCTTATATCTTAGATTTGAAGATTTTCGCTCTTTAGACTAAGGAAAAATGATAAAGATATTAGAATTAAAAAAACAATTAGCTTAGTATTAGATCTAGTAATAGCATTGCTTATTTATTAATAGGAAAAACTCTCTTTTAAAGAAGATAAATATGAAGAAACATTCAATTATAGTAGCAAAGCTAAAGAAATTGATTTTAGCAAAATTAAAAGCTAGATCTATTAAAGCAAAAGCTCTATTAAATCAAGAGTAAAAAAGATTTCATTAATTATATATAAAGAGAAATACTTTGATTCTAACTAGCTTGAAAACTAGGATAAATATGCTTGCCAACAGTTATATTTTATGCAAAATATAACTCTCAGATTCATTAACTAAGGAAAAATACCAAAATTTCTAATTAATATAACTATTTATAGCTACATAACCTAGTAATAATGATAATTAAGGTATTTTACCCAGAATTATCTAAATATACTAGAGGTTGAGTTTTAAAGAGATATTCTAAGGAATATAGAGGAACCTTTGTAATCTGATAATTCATTTTTAAAATTAGCATATCTTTAATTTATTATACACACTTTTGAGAATTAGTGAATTCGAGACATACATAAATCACTAAAATTTGAATAATTTAACTGATTCTAGTCATATATAAGCATTAGTATCATAAAGGCTCTCTTTTATATTTAGAAATGAAGATAACCTTAAAGGCTTCAACATATCACTTGATCTAAACATGTTAAGCTAAGAATTATTTAGCTTTGCTTTTATACAATCTAATGGGAATCTAATGTTGCATATTACAAAATCAAAATAGTACAGATCTTAAGTAATACTTTAATAAGTAATTTCTTGCTATAAGTTTATTAATAAAAATAGCTTTTAACAAGTCTTTTATGAAATAAATTTTAAGTTCTTGCTTAATTCCTCTAATTTACCAACAAATAAATATCACATTTAAACTTGAAAAGATACAACAGAGGAAATTAATTATCAAAAGGAGATTAAAATTCTTTATTTCATGAGTGAACAATTTATCACAATATAAAAGAAATGGCTAAAAAGAAAGAATTACTAAAATTTAAAAGAAATAATTAACTTAAAACTTGTTTGTTAAATACAAGTCTAAAAAATTAAACTTGCCTTTAAATGTTGAAAGAAAAAGTTGATGAAGAGTAATATATTAAGACATTTAAATTAAAGATTATAATTTAGAAGACATGAAAATATAGTTCTTAAATTGGAGATTGATTTACAGCTTCTATGCTCTAGTTTTAAAAATTAGAATACTAGATATCTTACTCTATTAAGATATTGTTTAAATTATGTATATTATATGTATTTTAGCATTAGCTTAGAGGGTAAAATTGTTATTCAATAATTTTAAAAAGTATCTTTGATTGATATATGCTTAGATATCTTTGATCAAAGCTTAAAATAATATTATTTTTCTTCTTTAGATTTTTCATTAGCATTTAATTATTCTAAATAAGAAAACATTCTTTAGATGAACAACTTGATTTAGCTTGTCAAAGTCTAATTTTTATCTACATCTACTATTAACCTATTACTCTGTGCTAGTTTCATTTCATTAACTTTAATATTATATTTCTATCTTCCAACTAGGTTTTTCCAAAATTGATTGATTTATCGATTAAAAAAATAGATTGTTGTGTCTATTAAAATCAGCAAAGTATATAGGATTATGCTAATTTATGAATATTTGCAACAATTAGATATTCTTGATTAGCATTCTTTAGCATTTCGTCTAAATATGTAAAGGTAATTTTATTATTTAAAACAACTTTTTCAAAGCTTATCAAATAGATCTCCATTGATGATCTATTCTCTCATCAATTTCCGCTTCTATTTTATAGATATTTACATAGATATTCAAAATTCAGTCACAATTTATGTTGAATAAATAGCTTCAATTATCAGGTAATTTAATGAACGACTATATTATAAATTTATTTGTGCCTCCAGTTCAGTTTATAATGCTAGAATGTCTTCTTTCTAATTATTACCTAGCCCTTATCTAGATTCTAGAAATTCACTCAATATATGGCTTTTGCTTTAAACATTAGAGTCACTTAGTGAAATATCTTTACCATTTAAATCTGTATATCCTAGATATCTTATAATAGAACAATAGCCTATTTTAAGTAGATATTTAGATTATTCAAAAGATACATAATAGAATGCAAGTAATTGATTATCTGCTAATAGAGCTAAGAATTTATTAGCAAGATTAAACTATTATTAGATAATCACTTGACTTTCTATATGCATTTAATACCAAAAAGAATCTTATAAAAGTAATTAATTTGTCCAAGGAGAAGCCAATTAGTATAAGCTTAGACATAAAATATATAACTTTAAGCATTATAATAAAGATATTTAAGAAGCAAGAGATCTTTGATATAACTTACTATTAAACTAATATGATAAGATTAATCTTAAGAGAGTAAAC